>JAQNBH010000010.1:25598644-25611225 GCA_028752905.1 Cladorhizidae sp. MBARI D1340-BT2
ACAGATCATCAGGCTTCTTAATAAATTTCCTCAGTGATGCATTTCCTGCTGCTTTCTCATTCAATATGTGTTTTTTCGCTCCTAGAAATGGGAAAATATATATATTAATATTGAAAAGAATTGTATAGGGTCTCAGACAAAAATTAGAACGAGTTATATCACTGAAATGCTTGGGGCATTTAATCAAGTGTTAGAAAATAGGGAGGTTGTGGAATTGACACTTCTGTGGAGGGGAGATTGGATTTTTGAAGCCACATCGATTAATGAACTACCCTAACAGTAAATAATATTGCTAGCTAGAGAATTGAGAATGTTTGAGACTTAATCTAAAACTTACTTGTGTGTACGGATACATCGTTGATTCCTCCTTGAGAACACGACAAGCTCACATTACATGTGCCACAGAAGAATTTGTAATCTTTGTCCAGAACTTGAGGACCACATGCCTTCAGAAAGGGATATTTACTCTCCCAATCTTTGCTGTATCGTGTTTTATATTTCTTCTTTCTTGGTTTAAAGGAAGAGACACTACTAACACTAACAGTGCTGATTTCTAATTCCGTTTCTTCCTCGCTACTTGAACTGCCGCTTTCTCTTGGTCTTCTTAATGCCATTTTGGATTTCCCCACGGGTTCAAATCCGCGTATCGCGTACAACCGCTACGGTCGCGGTAATTGTCCAAGGAAAGAACTACAGTCTGTAGGATTTGTGATAGTCTATGGATTTTTGGATTTGTGTTAGCTAAGCTGCTAGTCTCAGGATTTTTAAAAATCGGGAGAATTTTATGAAAATCGGGAGATCGGGAGATTGGGTCTAAATTCGGGAGACTCCCGAAAAAATCGGAAGGGTTGGAACGTCTGATATGTGTTTGTGTGGTGTGTGTCTGGGTGGGAGTGTGTGTGTGTATGTGGGTGGGTGAGTGTGTCTGTTGATGTATTGTGTCAGTGGCGTAGGAAGGGGGGGGGGGGGGGGGGGGGGGCTCCAGGGGCTGGAGCCCCCCATAATTTCTCATTAATGCAAAATGTGGTTAGCTATGCTTTCTGGTCAATTCAAGACACTTTGTCATTGTAGCTATAATTATAGTAGATTTTAGTTAGTCATTCAATCATAAAATATCAATAAAATCTTAATAGCTAGTGTGCAGATAGCTATAATTATACTCAGTCTCACTCTCATTAGAACTATTCTATATAGCAATCAACAAGGAATGATATCAGGAGAGTGCACGAGGTGAGTTCATATGAACCACAATCATTAATGAGATCAACCACTACCACAACCCATCTAGTGTACTACTGTACCCTATCAGGCATGCCATGTGCTCAATTTGGAACCCATCATGAAAGCTATGACCCAAGCTAAGATTTCAACTTTCTTTGCTTCAAAAAGCAAGGATCATAGCTCTGGCTCTACTGGTGGTAAGTAGTCTACCTAGTAGTTAACTAGCTAACCACAGAATACTCTCGAATATAGATCCTCACCAATCTCCGTCATCAAGCAACAAGAAGTTCCCAGAATGACAGTGATCAAGAATGTGCTCACTCATCTGTGTTAGATACATGCTCTCAGTGTGAGTGTCATTGCTGTACAGGGAAAGGCCCACCCAGTCAACCAGTTGATGCTGAGGAATCCTCTAGGCATGTTTATTCGCATCACAGCCAGCAGTTGAACAAGAAGAAAACCTATAGTCGATCTCTACAAAGAAGTTGGTATAAAAGGTACCCGTGGATTACAGTGTGTACCACAAGTTACAAAATATTTTGTCACACGTGTCGATTAGCAAAGTTTAATGGTCTCATTACTTTTTCAAAACGCCAACTGAGTTGCTTTATTGAAGAGGGATTTTGTAATTGGAAGAAGGCAATAGCAAAGATGGATGAGCATGAAATAAGTGGAATGCACGGAGAAGCTGTAATGAAGTTAGCTACACAGTCACGTTGTACTGATGTACGTGCACAGCTTAGTGCTCAGATTTAATCTTGACAAAAGCAGCATCAATTGATGTTATTGAAACCACTTTCAAGTATTTGTTTTTTGGCTCGTCAAGGTTTGCCGCTACGTGGGCATCATAAAGATGTTCAGTCAATGGAGGATAACTTATATAAACTCCTTTTGCTGAGAGCAGAGGACTGTCCAGAATTAAAGGCCTAGGTGTGTATCAGAAGGAATATATATCTCCTGAAATAGTCAATGAAATAATTGCAAACACAGTACTTTGTAAGATTTTAACACTTATTAGAACCAGCAAAATCTTCTCCATTATTGCAGATGAAGCAACTGATGTTTCTCGAAATGAACAGATGTGTTTATCCATTCGATGGACAGATGATGACTATCAGATCTATGAAGAACCCCTCGGTTTGGTTCAATTGCCAGACACCAAGGCCTGCACAATATTTAGTGTTTTAAAGATATTTTAATTAGGTGCTCTCTTCCTCTGTCACAATGTAGAGGTCAAGCTTTTGACGGTGCAGCAAATATGAGTGGTGTGAGGAATGGGCTATATATGCGTATAACTCAAAACATTGAATATGGACTTATACACTTCTTGCACTCAGCCCTTCAATTCAGTACCAATCTTCAAGCAAAAGATACAACTCTACAAGAAGCCACACAAGGAGCAGATCTTCTTGTTGCTCATTATCGGTCACTGCATACTGAGTCCAGATTTAACCTATTTTATGATGATGTTCTTGAGAAATCTTCTGGACTCACAGATGAGCCCTCTCTGCCAAGGTATCGAAAAAGGCCAAAATGGCTGGATGATGGTGAAGAGCCATATCGCTATCATGAACCCAAGGAGAAGTACAGACATATATATTTTTATGCATTAGAGCTTGTAAAAGAGGAAGTGGAGAGAAGATTTGATCAAGCTGATTTTCAAATGATTCAGAAGCTAGAGTCTCTATTGCTTGATGTAGCTAATGGAAAGACTTTACAGCCAGACGAGTCTCTATTGCAGTATCTCGAAAAAGACATTTGCAGAGATCGATTCGTTTCCCAGTTGCCAGTGATAGCTGACATGGTAAAGAATGCATTTCAACATGCTCCAATGTTGTCGGTAACAAGTGTAAGGTCAATTGCTGCAGGCATGAATCAGAGTAACATATATAAGATAATGCTTGGTGAAGTTGACATTGTTCTGAAAGTATACTTCACGTTTCCAGTAACAACTGCAACAGCTGAGCGGTCCTTTTCCTCATTACGTAGGCTCAAAACTTATCTACGAAGCACCATGAGTCAATCTAGGTTGAACAATCTATTCATGTTGTATGTTCACCAGGACAAAACTGATGAATTGGACCTATCCTTTATAGCTAAAGAATTTGTATGCATTAAACAACATAGATGTAACTATTTTGGAAAACATTAATAAGATTTTTGGTGTGTATTCATAGAGTAATATATACAGGTGCCCCCCCAATGTAAAACATCTTCCTACGCCCCTGTGTGTGTTCATGTAGTGTGTGTGGTGTGTGAGAGAGAGTGTATGTGTGTGCTTGTGTTGTGTGTATTTGAATGTCTATATTGTTTGTTTTTGTTGTATGTTTATATTTGTGTAGCTATGTGTGTGTGTGTGTCTTGTGTGTGTTTGTATGTGCAGTTGTGTTGTTTTTTAGTGAGTGAATCCTTGTTTGGTGTGTGGGTGTAGTGTATGGTGTGTGTGTGTGAGTGTATGTGTTTCTGTTGTGTATGTGTTGTGTGTGTGTGTGTGGTGGGTGTGTTGGGTGTGACTGTCTTTGTGTGGTGTGTATGTGTGTATGGTGTGTGTGTTTGTGGGTAACACGTCTATGGTGTATAAATGGTGAATGCTTACACTGTCAAAAAATAACCTTTTGTATCTGACCTGCTGAAATAATGGGTGCCTCTAGATGGAGCAGATTAGATACTTATAAGCCAGACAGCTTTTTGCCTCTAAGCTGATGAAGTAAAGACTACCTTTAGATAGAGTACATAAGATACTTATAAGCGAGCACTTTGATTCTCAACTGCTGAATCAAGGGGTGCCTTTAGATAGAGCACATCAGAGACTTATAAGCTAGCCTTTTATCTCTGAATTGCTGAATCAATGGGTAAGATAGAGCAGATCAGAGACTTATAAGCTAGCCTTTTGTCTCTGAATTGCTGAATCAATGGGTACCTTTAGATATACAGCGGATCAAGCCAGCATTTTGACTCTGACCTGCTGAATCAAAGGTAGATAGAGAGAAGATCAGAGACTTAGTCTGTACATTTAATAACACATCAGTTTCTATCATATATTTCATAACAAATTTTAAAAAATCTCAGAAAGAAAAAAAATTCTAAAGAATGCAGAGGCGATAAATATCATTAATTTTGTTACTCTCTATTTCCAGTTGTTGTGAAGTCCCAGAATGAAGTGATGTGCTATAATGCTACAGGCTGTGAAGGAGATTTGGAAATGATTAAAATGGAACATTGTTGTGACAATCGCAATGCTCTGTCTGGACTGTCATATTATAGCAACTCCACAACCATGGAATGCAATGACTGCCCCTGGAGTAAGTTGAGCTGGTAAAGTGGATTGGAGTGTACCAAGTGTGGAAGAGTTAACTCATTCTCTGCTCACATCTAAATGTTTATGCAAAGTATTCGATAGATAAGGAATATTTGCTTTAAGAGTCAAACTTGGTTAGGAAATAGTTACTTGCTGTTAAGCATTCATTAAGCCACATATTGCCATTTCCAGTTAAGCACTAAAAATTAGATGCATGTGTGGGATTTAAACAAGTTTATGTTGTCCTGGAAAATGTGGTACACATAATACTGTAATAAGCATACTCTATTTAGGAAAAATTCAAATGTCCAAAAGAAGTGAATGGTGAGTGAACAAAACTTGAGTTTATACACAATCAGTTAAGGTGGGTCTACAAATGAGCTTGTTACTTTAGCCAACTGGTACACACTATTAACACACCCTACCATTATTTTACTCGTGTTCAACAGATTCAGGCACTGAAGAGATTGTGAACAAAGTTATAAACACAACTTGCTAGTAGTCCTCATTATCTACTAGCATTTTTTTGGCTTCCATTTTTTTATTTGTCACTTTGTTGAGCTCAGGGAGAGGACAACATGAATCTTCTTGTCAAAGGAAGTCTGAAATTACTAGAGCTTCTTCAGCTGCCACCTCTTCCTGCTGTCACAGAATGTTACCATCTCCACTGCCACTGTTGCCACTGCAACAGCACAAAACTTGAATGTTGGACTAATTATAACGGCATATGCATGATGTCAACACATGTTGTGGACAAAAATAGAGGAGAAACACTAAATGCTAGCTCGAAGTATTTCAGATTGCATCGCATCACATAAATTATATAGCATAATTACAAAGAATACTCTGCTAACACTTTTCAACTTTAACTTAGTCTTCACTCGTTGAACTTGGTCTGTAATCAAGGATATTATATCCTCCTCTAGCAGAAGCTGATTAAATTAATCAAAGATCAAACCTTTACAAGTTTGCCTAGTGGCAGCTAACTTGTAGTGATTTGCATAGGTTACCTATCTGACCAACATCTACAGCCAGGAAGTGGAATAGAGACAGAACTACTCTAATTCAGTTGGAGGGCTTCAGTTGTGATAAGGCTTCACCTGTGGTAAGGCTTCAATCAGTAAACCTTCATCCGCTTCAGTTATCAAGGCTTCAGCTGTAGTAAGGCTTCTGTTGTCAAGTTGATAAGTACATTATGGAGCTTTACACTCTAGCAGAGAACTGCAATATGGTGAGCTAACTTCAAAATGATACAAGACCACCTAGTAGTGGGCATTCATGATGGACCACTCTCAGAAAGGACCCAGACCTTGCTTTGGATAAAATAAAGAAAATAATTTGCAAGCCATTCAAGAACAACAGTGAGCACTGCAAGGAGATGATGGATAGCCTTGGAAGAGGAACAATCAGGCATGGAAGCATTAGTAAACTAATCGACAGACGAAAGAGTACTTACTCACCAAGGGATACTGAACAGTACCAAAAGCACAGAAAGAATGCACAAGATGTGGCAAAGGTCAACACACTTTGGGGGAAGAGCAGCTATTTGCCATTATTGCCAGAGAAAGGGTCACTACAGCAACATGTGTCTGTTAAGGACAGTGGCTTAGGTGTTTAGCGAGAGCTACACTCATGTCGCGACTCAGCATCCCTCAGCACAATTGCAGCAAGCAATGGAAAGTGAAGGTACAAATGTCCAAACAGATGACAGAGTTCAAGCTTGATATGGAGCAAAGGTCACAGCCATATCAGAGACAACCTTCCAGGAGCTTGGGAAGAAGTTGCTAACTGTAGCAGACAAAAAACTACCTAAAAGTTCTGGCGCAGTTCCAAGAGAAAATTGCATACAACTGGACTCCTGCCAGAAAATGATATACATGGTGGAAGAATTAAAATCTAACTTACTCGGCCTGCCAGCAATAGAAGCACTAAATTTAGTAGCAAAGATGGATGCCACAATGACAACAGATTAGTCAAGCATTTTCCAGAAGCACTCATCCCTCTTCTAAGGATTGGGTATTCTTGGAGAACTATACGAGATCCATCTGCAGCCAGAGGCAAGACCATATTCCCTTTTCACCCCATACCTCTACCCATACGCTCGAAATTGGAATGGGAGTGAGAATGCATGGAATCCCAGAGAGTCATCTCCAAAGTTGACTGTCATAATCCATGGTGCGCAAGAGTGGTAGTTTCCAAAAAGAGTGCAGAGGTCAACCAACATATGCGTTGATCTCAAGCTATTGAACAGGAGCATCCTCAGAGAGGTGCATCCACTCTCTAAGGTCAAAGAAACCTTAGCTCAAATGGCAGGAGCAACTTTTTTCACCAAGATCTATGCCAACTCTGGAGTCTGGCAAATTCCCCTTACAGAATGATCACAACTCCTTACCACATTTATAATGCCGAATAGTCGTTACTGCTTCATTAAGCTACCATTAGGCATCTCTTGTGCACCTGAACACTTCCAGAAAAGGATGACCCAAATCTTAACCGGTCAGGATGGAGTGCACTGCCAAATCGATGATGTGCTGGTATTTGGCAATGACAAGAAACAGCAATACAGCCAACAAACAGCCGTGCTTGACTGGACCAGAATGCGGTGGTCAAACTAAACAGTATAGTACATTCTAGAGAGCTATCGTTAGTACATCGTTAATTAGCACATGTCACATCCTCCTTTCTTGGAATTCAGTCAGATTTGGTCCGGAGCCTTGAAAGCCATTCCTATCTGGGTTCTTGTCCTGATTCTTCCCGATATACCTGGTTGGTCATATCTCATCGCTAGGTTCGGGGTGTTGGGTGTGATGTTAAGGTGGCTCATGTTTCTCTGGACTTCATCACTCTGAGTACTGTCCATGCCCATCTGTGCAAAAGAGTACACACCTAATCTCGAGCCGCTTATGTCAACACCTCTGCCAGACTATCCATGGCAGAAAGTTGCATCTGACCTATTCTACCTGAAGGGAGACAGCTAAATCACTGTAGTAGACTATTTCTTGAGATATCCAGAGATTATAGCGCAGAGATAAACAACCTCTACTGGAATCATTGATGTTTTGAAGTCAGTGTTTTCAAGACATGGTATTCCAGAGGCACTAATTGATGAACTATCCGAAGAGTTTGTTCCTTTGCTGCAGAGCACAATTTTAAACATGTAACTAGCAGCCTACACTTCCCGAGAAGCAGTGGCTTAGCTGAAAGGACAGTACAAACCATGAAGAACATCCTCAAACTTTCGTGCAATCCATATCGGGATATCCTCATCTACAGATCCACTCCACTAACCTGGTGTAATCACTCACCAGCGGAGTTTCTAATGCGAAGAAAGATTCGTACAAACCTACCACAAGTACAGGAACAGCTCAAACCAAATTGGCCGTATATGGAACAATTCAACAGGCAAGATTCAGAATTCAAGAAGAAACAGAAGCTCTCATTTGACCAATGGCATCGTACTTGCATACATCCCAAAAACGCAGATGGATCAGATGTGTGGATCACTACCAATAGCAAGGATCCAGTAACAGGGAGAGTGACAGGGCAAGCCAACACCCGTCCTTCATAAATGGTCACTACTCTGAGTGGTGAATCCGGCTAAAAAGGATCCACCTCAACATAACACCTGACACCACGAATCTAGCGACCATATATGACCAACCAGGTACATCGTGAAGATTCATGACAAGAACCCGGACAGAAACTGCCATCAAGGCACTAGACTGACTCTAATTGTATTCCAAGAAAGTAAAATGTGGCATACTAACTGTTAATTAGTATTGTTTAATAGACTCCATATTTCGAACACTAGCACTGGGTCTAGATGCTGTAGTGTTTGTGATGATCATTGCCTAATATGGTAACTTACACTGTTGACCACTTCATTTGTCATTGCAGGTGCTCTTCCATTCTTACAGGCCCACACCCAATCAAGGTTTTCTCAAACCTAAATTGCCTTTGTGTAGCCCTAGCAGTTATAACATTGTGTGAGTCCTGATGATCAACTGACCAACACATTTGCAAATCTCACTTCTGTCAACAGAAATTAGTTGTACTATATTAGGGTTTTTTCATCATGTCACCTTCATTTATTTGTAGTTACAACAGTTGCTTGTCTGGTACACATGGCCAACGGAATATTTTAGGCTGTTTTCTTATGCTGAAGGACTGACTAAAGCAATAAAACAAAGATACGGAGAAGCCGAGAGTAATTAGCTCTGTTGTCCCACTTCTGCTACATTGTAGGCAATGTAGTGGACTAGCTACTGCAACAAAGCTACTTCCTGCTGAGGCTTCCGCCATGGTGTCTTATTTGTTGTTGCAGACAAACTTTCTTAGAGCACACAAGTTCAAGGTCCACAAGTCTCTGGAAGCTCATAACCAATTATTAAGTGTTTGGTGAAGGATATGCAATCATAAAGTTTAGAAGGGAATGTGATAGGTAATAGAAACAATAATCGAGTATCTCCCATTTTAATAGAATACATTGTGTTATCCACAAGTATTTTGGTTAATCTAATGGACCATTAGAATTAGCTAATTTTAGAGTAAGTAAGATAAACAGTTATCTTATAAATATCAAGAGAGACTTCACCAATTATTGAATATGTTGTTGTCCGAAAACAGAAAAGAAAGACATTTGCATAATTAAAGATTTCTTTGTCTTATCAAATAATCAAACAAATTACAGTATCCTCGTGTCTCTAATTGTAAGCCATTTGGACATAATTTATGAAATAGTGGTAGTTAATACACTGCACCTGTATGCAAGATTTTTCATCACAATATTAAGCCTCAACTTCACATATTTCATTACAACTTCCTAAAATTGTGTTAGAATGATTGGCTTCTACAGAACGTAAAGAGTGCATGTCTTATTTCTCAGTAAAGCACATGAAGTTCCTTGGACAGATTCTCTCAAATGATTGATTTTGTAAGATTATTGCTGTGGTCAAGAAGAAAGAAACCACAAATGTGGGAGGAATTCGTTGCTTTATTGGCATGGCCAATCAGCAGAACAAGCTTATGCCTCTCCTAGCCGATACCACAAAACTTCTACGATATCTTCTTTCCAAATGGAGATGGGGACCAACCCAGAAACCGGCCCTTGGCCAAGGTGAAGGAAGCACTAACAAACAGTCATGTGCTAGCATAGAATCCAAATCTGGAAACCATGTGTCTGCAGATGCCTCATTCGGAGTAGGGACAAACCACTGACAGAAGCAACGTAACGGCAGATTTAGACCAGTCAAGTTTGTGTCCAGATCTATGACTCCAACTGAACAAAGGTATGCACACATTTAAAAAAAAAGACTCTGGCTCTCACCTGGGTAAGCGAGAGATTCTCGGATTACCTGGTCAGGCTTTGCCTCCACATAGAGACAGACCACAAGCTATTAGTGCAGTACTGCTGGTGGGCCAAAAGACATTGAATGAACTACCGATCTAAGTACAGTGGTGATTTCGAATGAGAATTATACATTTCTGTTTCACAATCAGTCATGTGCCAGGACAAGAGCTAGCTAGTTACAACAGATGCACTTTCCAGAGACCCACACCTCTGAGTCAAATTTAGAAGACCAGGTACTTCAGGAAGAATTAGATGCCTACATACAATAGACTTTGCCAAATCTCCCTTCAGTGATTGGTGGAGATAAGAAGTCACAAGCAGAAGGACAAAATGTGTAAAGCGCCAGTGACATGCTGCTTTTTTTCCCTTTTTTTTTTGTCAGATAAGAGCAGAGTTAAACTTGAGCATACACATTATGGTTATGGTGATGTCATAATAATATATGTAATACCTAATATAGTTAGCTTACACACACACCCTTTTTTAGGTCATGTTCAGTTCCCGTGCAACTAAGATGAGTCTGTCTGGCAGAGCTGAGGTACTTCCCTCTGCTCTACTTTCAGGAACAGTTGAACAGCTAAACTGCGAGAGAGTTGAAATCACTGTTCAGTGGCCTTGCCTAGGTTAATCTAGCTCAAGTGAAACCAGGCATAATGCTACAGTTTCTTTTTGAAGAACAAATATAAATACAACTCATATAGCAAGAAACAAATAAGGTTTGGGTCAAATCGGTTAATGTGGTCCTCATTCTATATATATATGGAGCATTGATAAATATGTGTTGTACGGTGGGTTTTTTTTTGGTGGGTGCACGATTTGAACTGAATGCTTCATCCTCATCAGGATAAATAGAAATACAGACAGACATTCATTTGTGGGGAAAAATCACAATTGAGTATAAATGTGTTGTGTTGTGATTTTTTCTTTTCTTACACACTACAGAAGACAAAGATTTAGTTGAGATACTCGTAAAAAACCCTGGCTAAAAGGAAAGATCTACAATAATTTTACTGAAGTCTGTGGAAATACCAATATAAATTATTGTACAGTTCAATACTCCAAGGTTTAAATAATATTATCTAGTTTAAAGCACAGCTGATTACTGTGGAGATTAGCATACAGTCAATATCACGGCTAAGTGGGAGTTCTCACCTTACTGCTCTGACTCCACCTGTAGGTACTGACTAGGTGCTGCAGTTATGTATAGCAGCTGTTAACAGTCTAGGCTTGGCCCCAATAAGTCAGGCCTGGATGACAACTTACATGGTGGTAATGTTGCTTACCAAATATCCAATAGAGGCAAGTATCTGAGAGAAGGGAACAAAGCATGTTTTTCTAATTCTTTTAAATTTATTTTACTCCTACTCTACATGTGTATAAATAGTTTCCTGATGTTGTTGCTTACTCTGTAGTCTTTGGATTCTTTGAAACTACATACTCTGCCAAGGAACGTGAAGAAGCTCATTCAGTACTTGTTGGAACTATATCTGGACCCACTCCAAGTTCTGTCAATGTATCTGTGACACTGAATAGGACCACAGCTGGTAAGACTATAGTTATCATAAAGATATACAGTATAATTTTACACTGATGTGACTAACTTAATTTCAATAGCATTACTTATGTGAATGCCTGGCCTCATGTTATTAATTCACTAATGCCTTGAAGAAGACCAAATAATGTTAGCTCAAACATGAATGAATTATCTTTTTGAGCTGTTATAAAGAGAAGGGATTCAATTGTTTAACATTAATGTTATATTCCGGCAGGATTTTATATTTATTCTCTATAATTTGTTTACAGGTGAGGGTGACATAGCTCTGTCTACCACTAACTTGACTCTCTCTGCTGGTCGAGATCCATTACCTGTGTCATTCATGTTTATAAATGACTCAATTTCACAAGAAGAAGACGAGAGATTCTCTCTTGCTCTTACACTTGCTGAAGAGATTGAAGGATATGAGCTCCACCTTGTTCTAAATGGAACAATAATTGATGATGACAGTGAGTTTGCATTTTAGCTACAGAGGAAACGATTTTCTCTACAAAGTGAAGTTTATGTTTACCAAGAAAGTTATGTTAGAGCTTTTAATCTGGCTAGTTTAGAAAGATTTTGCAACTACAGTGGACTCTCTATAATAGAGCGACATTGGGACCGGTTGAAATGGCTCTATTAAGGGAAGTGCTCTATTAAGGGATGTCTCCTAAAACAAGACGTGAACACGTCCAACGACCTGCTGCGCAGACGTAGACTGATGTCTTTGGATTGGACATTTAATAATGACCCAGATAAGTCACTGACATGTCCTAAGCCAACGATTTCCAAGTTTCCAATGGGGGGGGGGGGCCTTTAAAAGGTTGAGAGCAAAATTTCAATCCAAAATTACAGAACAGAAAGAACAACAACAGTGTCCCTAGACCTGCGTTGCCGCAGGAAATGAGCATATTTAACACTCTGAAACGGATTTATTGCTTTCCAAAGAATCTTTCAAGGGTTGACTGCTTAAGAGAGGTACCAATGGTCTTATCCACATCTCTCTCAAACTCGGCCAGCTTTGCAAAGTCATAATTTCGACCTAGAAGACCTCTGTGCAGTACAGACATGGCTACCTTCATCTCGGAGACAGTTGGAGTAGGGATCTCGTCTTCTTCTTCCTCGTCTTCTTCCTCATCTGCTGCTGCTGCCGAAAAAGAGGCTAGGACATCTGGACA
>JAQNBH010000010.1:25611325-25631731 GCA_028752905.1 Cladorhizidae sp. MBARI D1340-BT2
CAACCTATACTCCAGTGCAACCTATACTCCAGTGCAACCTATACTCCAGTACAACCTATACTCCAGTGCAACCTATACTCCAGTGCAACCTATACTCCAGTGCAACCTATACTCCAGTGCAACCTATACTCCAGTGCAACCTATACTCCAGTGCAGCCTATACTCCAGTGCAGCCTATACTCCAGTGCAACCTATACTCCAGTGCAGCCTATACTCCAGTGCAACCTTTACTCCAGTGCAACCTATACTCCAGTGCAACCTATACTCCAGTGCAGCCTATACAGCAGTGCGGCCTATTCTCCAGTGCAACCTATACTCTAGTGCAGCCTATACTCCAGTGCAGCCTATACTCCAGTGCAACTTATACTCCAGTGCAACCTTTACTCCAGTGCAACCTATACTCCAGTGCAACCTATACTCCAGTGCAGCCTATACTCCAGTGCAGCCTATACACTCCAGTGCAACCTATACTCCAGTGCAACCTATACTCCAGTGCAACCTATACTCCAGTGTAATCTATACTCCAGTGCAGCCTATACTCCAGTGCAACCTATACTCCAGTGCAACCTATACTCCAGTGCAACCTATACTCTAGTGCAACCTATACTCCAGTGCAGCCTATACTCCAGTGCAACCTATACTCCAGTGCAACCTTTACTCCAGTGCAACCTATACTCCAGTGCAACCTATACTCCAGTGCAACCTATACTCCAGTGCAGCCTATACTCCACTGTAACCTATACTCCAGTGCAACCTATACTCCAGTGCAGCCTATACTCCAGTGCAACCTATACTCCAGTGCAAACTATACTCAAGTGCAACCTATACTCCAGTGCAACCTATACTCCAGTGCAGCCTATACTCCAGTGCAGCCTATACTCCACTGTAACCTATACTCCAGTGCAGCCTATACTCCAGTGCAACCTATATTCCAGTGCAGCCTTTACTCCAGTGCAACCTATACTCCAGTGCAACCTATACTCCAGTGCAACCTATACTCCAGTGCAGACTATACTCCACTGTAACCTATACTCCAGTGCAACCTATAATCCAGTGCAGCCTATACTCCAGTGCAACCTATATTCCAGTGCAAACTATACTCAAGTGCAACCTATACTCCAGTGCAACCTATACTCCAGTGCAGCCTATACTCCAGTGCAACCTATACTCCAGTGCAAACTATACTCAAGTGCAACCTATACTCCAGTGCAGCCTATAATCCAGTGCAGCCTATACTCCAGTGCAACCTATACTCCAGTGCAAACTATACTCCAGTGCAACCTATACTCCAGTGCAACCTATACTCCAGTGCAGCCTATACTCCAGTACAACCTATACTCCAGTGCAACCTATACTCCAGTGTAGCCTATACTCCAGTGCAGCCTATACTCCAGTGCAGCCTATACTCCAGTGCAGCCTATACTCCAGTGCAACCTATACTCAAGTGCAACCTATACTCCAGTGCAGCCTATACTCCAGTGCAACCTATACTCCAGTGCAACCTATACTCCAGTGCAGCCTATACTCCAGTGCAACCTATACTCCAGTGCAGCCTATACTCCAGTGCAGCCTATACTCCAGTGCAACCTATACTCCAGTGCAACCTATACTCCAGTGCAACCTATACTCCAGTGCAGCCTATACTCCAGTACAGCCTATACTCCAGTGCAGCCTATACTCCAGTGCAACCTATACTCCAGTGCAGCCTATACTCCAGTGCAACCTATACTCCAGTGCAACCTATACTCCAGTGCAACAACCTATACTCCAGTGCAGCCTATACTCCAGTGCAGCCTATACATGCAGTGCAACCTATACTCCAGTGCAACCTATACTACAGTGCCACCTGTACTGCAGTGCAGCCTATATTCCAGTGCAACCTATACTCCAGTGCAACCTATACTCCAGTGCAACCTATACTCCAGTGCAGCCTATACTCCAGTGCAGCCTATACTCCAGTGCAACCTATACTCCAGTGTAATCTATACTCCAGTGCAGCCTATACTCCAGTGCAGCCTATACTCCAGTGCAGTCTATACTCCAGTGCAGCCTATACTCAAGTGCAACCTATTCTCCAGTGCAGCCTATACTCCAGTGCAGCCTATACTCCAGTGCAACCTATACTCCAGTGCAGCCTATACTCCAGTGCAGCCTATACTCCAGTGCAGCCTATACTCCAGTGCAACTTATACTCCAGTGCAACCTTTACTCCAGTGCAACCTATACTCCAGTGCAACCTATACTCCAGTGCAGCCTATACTCCAGTGCAGCCTATACACTCCAGTGCAACCTATACTCCAGTGCAACCTATACTCCAGTGCAACCTATACTCCAGTGTAATCTATACTCCAGTGCAGCCTATACTCCAGTGCAACCTATACTCCAGTGCAACCTATACTCCAGTGCAACCTATACTCTAGTGCAACCTATACTCCAGTGCAGCCTATACTCCAGTGCAACCTATACTCCAGTGCAACCTTTACTCCAGTGCAACCTATACTCCAGTGCAACCTATACTCCAGTGCAACCTATACTCCAGTGCAGCCTATACTCCACTGTAACCTATACTCCAGTGCAACCTATACTCCAGTGCAGCCTATACTCCAGTGCAACCTATACTCCAGTGCAAACTATACTCAAGTGCAACCTATACTCCAGTGCAACCTATACTCCAGTGCAGCCTATACTCCAGTGCAACCTATATTCCAGTGCAGCCTTTACTCCAGTGCAACCTATACTCCAGTGCAACCTATACTCCAGTGCAACCTATACTCCAGTGCAGACTATACTCCACTGTAACCTATACTCCAGTGCAACCTATAATCCAGTGCAGCCTATACTCCAGTGCAACCTATATTCCAGTGCAAACTATACTCAAGTGCAACCTATACTCCAGTGCAACCTATACTCCAGTGCAGCCTATACTCCAGTGCAACCTATACTCCAGTGCAAACTATACTCAAGTGCAACCTATACTCCAGTGCAGCCTATAATCCAGTGCAGCCTATACTCCAGTGCAACCTATACTCCAGTGCAAACTATACTCCAGTGCAACCTATACTCCAGTGCAACCTATACTCCAGTGCAGCCTATACTCCAGTACAACCTATACTCCAGTGCAACCTATACTCCAGTGTAGCCTATACTCCAGTGCAGCCTATACTCCAGTGCAGCCTATACTCCAGTGCAGCCTATACTCCAGTGCAACCTATACTCAAGTGCAACCTATACTCCAGTGCAGCCTATACTCCAGTGCAACCTATACTCCAGTGCAACCTATACTCCAGTGCAGCCTATACTCCAGTGCAACCTATACTCCAGTGCAGCCTATACTCCAGTGCAGCCTATACTCCAGTGCAACCTATACTCCAGTGCAACCTATACTCCAGTGCAACCTATACTCCAGTGCAGCCTATACTCCAGTACAGCCTATACTCCAGTACAGCCTATACTCAAGTGCAACCTATACTCCAGTGCAGCCTATACTCCAGTGCAACCTATACTCCAGTGCAACCTATACTCCAGTCCAACAACCTATACTCCAGTGCAGCCTATACTCCAGTGCAGCCTATACATGCAGTGCAACCTATACTCCAGTGCAACCTATACTACAGTGCCACCTGTACTGCAGTGCAGCCTATATTCCAGTGCAACCTATACTCCAGTGCAACCTATACTCCAGTGCAACCTATACTCCAGTGCAGCCTATACTCCAGTGCAGCCTATACTCCAGTGCAACCTATACTCCAGTGTAATCTATACTCCAGTGCAGCCTATACTCCAGTGCAGCCTATACTCCAGTGCAGTCTATACTCCAGTGCAGCCTATACTCAAGTGCAACCTATTCTCCAGTGCAGCCTATACTCCAGTGCAGCCTATACTCCAGTGCAACCTATACTCCAGTGCAGCCTATACTCCAGTGCAGCCTATACTCCAGTGCAGCCTATACTCCAGTGCAACCTATACTCCAGTGCAGCCTATACTCCAGTGCAACCTATACTCCAGTGCAAACTATACTCCAGTGCAGCCTATACTCCAGTGCAGCCTATACATGCAGTGCAACCTATACTCCTGTGCAACCTATACTTCAGTGCAACCTATACTCCAGTGAAACCTATACTCCAGTGCAACCTATACTCCAGTGCAACCTATACTCCAGTGCAACCTATACTCCAGTGCAGCCTATACTCCAGTGCAGCCTATACTCCAGTGCAACCTATACTCCAGTGCAGCCTATACTCCAGTGCAACCTTTACTCCAGTGCAACCTATACTCCAGTGCAACCTATACTCTAGTGCAGCCTATACTCCAGTGCAGCCTATACTCCAGTGCAACCTATACTCCAGTGCAACCTTTACTCCAGTGCAACCTATACTCCAGTGCAACCTATACTCCAGTGCAGCCTATACTCCAGTGCAGCCTATACACTCCAGTGCAACCTATACTCCAGTGCAGCCTATACTCCAGTGCAACCTATACTCCAGTGTAATCTATACTCCAGTGCAGCCTATACTCCAGTGCAACCTATACTCCAGTGCAACCTATACTCCAGTGCAACCTATACTCTAGTGCAACCTATACTCCAGTGCAGCCTATACTCCAGTGCAACCTATACTCCAGTGCAACCTTTACTCCAGTGCAACCTATACTCCAGTGCATCCTATACTCCAGTGCAACCTATACTCCAGTGCAGCCTATACTCAACTGTAACCTATACTCCAGTGCAACCTATACTCCAGTGCAGCCTATACTCCAGTGCAACCTATACTCCAGTGCAAACTATACTCAAGTGCAACCTATACTCCAGTGCAACCTATACTCCAGTGCAGCCTATACTCCAGTGCAGCCTATACTCCACTGTAACCTATACTCCAGTGCAGCCTATACTCCAGTGCAACCTATATTCCAGTGCAACCTTTACTCCAGTGCAACCTATACTCCAGTGCAACCTATACTCCAGTGCAACCTATACTCCAGTGCAGACTATACTCCACTGTAACCTATACTCCAGTGCAACCTATAATCCAGTGCAGCCTATACTCCAGTGCAACCTATATTCCAGTGCAAACTATACTCAAGTGCAACCTATACTCCAGTGCAACCTATACTCCAGTGCAGCCTATACTCCAGTGCAACCTATACTCGAGTGCAAACTATACTCAAGTGCAACCTATACTCCAGTGCAGCCTATAATCCAGTGCAGCCTATACTCCAGTGCAACCTACACTCCAGTGCAAACTATACTCCAGTGCAACCTATACTCCAGTGCAACCTATACTCCAGTGCAGCCTATACTCCAGTGCAACCTATACTCCAGTGCAGCCTATACTCCAGTGCAGCCTATACTCCAGTGCAGCCTATACTCCAGTGCAGCCTATACTCCAGTGCAGCCTATACTCCAGTGCAACCTATACTCCAGTGCAACCTATACTCCAGTGCAGCCTATACTCCAGTGCAACCTATACTCCAGTGTAACCTATACTCCAGTGCAGCCTATACTCCAGTGCAACCTATACTCCAGTGCAGCCTATACTCCAGTGCAGCCTATACTCCAGTGCAGCCTATACTCCAGTGCAACCTATACTCCAGTGCAGCCTATACTCCAGTGCAACCTATACTCCAGTGCAACCTATACTCCAGTGCAGCCTATACTCCAGTGCAGCCTATACATGCAGTGCAGTGTGACCACCAGGCCAGCCAGAGGATCACCAGATCCTTGGCCAAATATCACCAGATAATGGCAGATATCACCAGGTGCGAAAAAGTCAATTGTATCTAGTCACAAACTCAATTTATCTTGTCATAAACCGGGTCAAAAATTTCATAGACAAAAATTTCATAGAAGGAAGAAAAAAATTCATTTAACGAAAAAATTTCAATGGAAAAAAATGATACTTTTTTCCCCATTTCATGCAAAAATTCTTCCTTATCCTGCTAAGAAGAGAAGCGCCATATCATCGGCTTCAGTTTGCTCTTCCACCTCCTCTCCTGCTTCGACAGTCGGGTTCTCCTTTCGCTTCCTTTCCTCCCTTTCTCTCGAGGCTTTCCACAGGTTGCCTCTGACCGCTCTTTGCACCAACTTCACGCCGGGTCTCCATTTAACACAACCCCCAGCCTCCAAAATCGATTGGCCTGCGAGGAGACGAGCTTTCACAGTTTCGGTGAGGAGACGATTTGAGCCCGGATCCTTGATTCTGTTGACTTTGCTGAAGACTCTTTCCACCGAGGCTGTCGTATGTGGCAGACACATCATGGCAGACACAAACCTGGTGAGAATGGGAAACCTAGGGTTCCCCAACCCATCCTTCAGTTTTCCGAGCATTCCCCAGAACTTCGGGGGAAGATCCCCCTCAGACATGCCCACATCTCGTAGGATTTCCCTCGACAGACGGACTGATTTCCACTCGTCGTGGAGATCGTCTAGCTCGTCCTCCCGAACCACAGAGGGAAACTGGATAGCAAGACCTGAAAGTGAGGATAGTGCAGGCGAGGGATTGAGTGCTTCCGACGGATCGAGGAATCGCATGGAAGCGATCACGCTGGTCTCACTGAAGTCGAATCGTTTCCGGATTTGCTTGCAAACTTCGACCAAGAACTTCAAACAGTCTCGCCGGAAAGTTTCTTCAGCATTTCCCATGATCCCGATCCTGGCGAGGCATGCTCCTCCCAGATCAATCTCCTTTATTCCTCTGAAGAGACCCGGATTGGAAGGGTTGATATCAGCCAATTTCTCTCTGACGAGCACAGCATCCTTGATGAAAAGACTGAGTAAACTCCGGTACTCTCCACTTATTGCGCTACTGACTTGATGCAGGCGAAAGTCCTCCGATTGGAATTCAAGATTCATTCGATCGATCCGTTTGAGTATGTACCTGAGGAAAAGGAGCATTGGCTTGGTTCCACAGTTATCCAGGGCATGAAAGATGACCACGCAATTATCCCGCTCGACCTTCTCCACGTCGGCCTGTGCCCTGAAATATGCAATCAGAGCCTCCCACTGCTGCAAAATCCTCCCGATGACTTGTCCTCAGGAGAGCCATCTCGTTTGGCTCAGCTTGAGCATCTTCTTCTGTTCCATGTGCAGCATATCCTGGATGAGCCTGAATTCGTTCTGTCTTTTGCTGCTCCTCTGGAAGTAAGACGAGATGTTGCGAAGCAAGCCCTCCAGCCAGCTCGGAAGCTGCTCCGCCGCTTTTGATGCACAGAGATGAAAAGAGTGACAGACACACCCCATCACAAAGAGGTTGGGAACATCAGCCTTTAGGAGTTGTTGAAACCCACCCCTCACACCCATCATGGTGGCACAATTATCTGCGCCTAAACCGACTAAATTCTTGATCGGAATGTCCTTCGTCCCAAGACTCATCTTCACAGCAGCATACAGCCCTGCAGCAGTCCCATCTTTGACGTCGACTGAGTCCAGGTACAAGTCCTTCGTAGCCATTTCTTGGCTATTGTAACACCGAACCACGATCGCGAGGACTTGGGACACGCTGATGTCCGTCGACTCATCGATTAGAAGGGAGAAAAATCCCTCCTTGCACGCCCGGATCACACATTCTTCTTCCTGGACTGCAATCCCCTCCTTCACGATATACGACACCTTTGTGCGCTTCATGGCTAGTGCCTTGGCAATTTTGCTGTCAGGGAATGCAACCTTGAGCATATCACACAAATGATGACATGATCTCATGGAGACGTTGTGTTCGGTCAAAAACGCAGCCAGCATCAGTTCCGCTTCTGCGACTTGATGCGCCAAAGGCACTGCCATGGGTTCAACCTTGGAAAAGACTGTCCTCAGGTCCATTGAGTTTTGCCTCGCAGCCATGTTTGCTACATGTCGGTTGGACTTCAAGTGGATGAGGAGGGCTCCCTTGTTGGGGTTGCTCAGGACAAGGTTGCAAACCCGGCACTTCGCGCCTGTCCCACCCCGGGTCTCATCCTCTTGAATCCATTCCCGGAAGTCTGGATCTTCGAGCCACTGTTTGTTGAAGGAGTGGAAGTACCATTTTTGCTTTTTCCTTGGAGGTGGCTCTATCCCACGAACAGAAAGTCAAGTCAAAGTGGGTAGGATTCAAGGAGAAACTGTGAGCCTGTGAGGGTAGGGTAAGGGTAGGCCTACTACTCTTGTAGTCCTTACTAACAAGGCCAGGCTATGGAAAGCAAAGAAAATAAGATAATAGTGATGGAAAGCACAAGCGAAAGACGGGAAAACAAGAAAGAAAACAAAGCAAACAAAACCTCACTTACCACAGAACGAACTTCAACTGAACTTCAACGAAGTTTAAGCTGTAAGCTGTTGAACTGTTCACTGTTGAACGAACAAGTCAAGTCTTGCTAGCCAGACCCCTTACCCATTCGCTTGACCAAATAGGACGGAAATGGGTCTGGTGACTCTGGTCTAGTCACGAGAGAGGAACCAAATTTTCCAAATATCACCAGATTTTGAGGCTTTTTGTAAAAAAACAACCAGATCACCAGGTCCACCTCAATATCACCAGATCTGGTGATATATCACCAACAGTGGTCACACTGATGCAGTGCAACCTATACTCCAGTGCAACCTATACTTCAGTGCAACCTATACTCCAGTGCAACCTATACTCCAGTGCAACCTATACTCCAGTGCAACCTATACTCCAGTGCAACCTATACTCCAGTGCAGCCTATACTCCAGTGCAGCCTATACTCCAGTGCAACCTATACTCCAGTGCAGCCTATACTCCAGTGCAACCTTTACTCCAGTGCAACCTATACTCCAGTGCAACCTATACTCTAGTGCAGCCTATACTCCAGTGCAGCCTATACTCCAGTGCAACCTATACTCCAGTGCAACCTTTACTCCAGTGCAACCTATACTCCAGTGCAACCTATACTCCAGTGCAGCCTATACTCCAGTGCAGCCTATACACTCCAGTGCAACCTATACTCCAGTGCAGCCTATACTCCAGTGCAACCTATACTCCAGTGTAATCTATACTCCAGTGCAGCCTATACTCCAGTGCAACCTATACTCCAGTGCAACCTATACTCCAGTGCAACCTATACTCTAGTGCAACCTATACTCCAGTGCAGCCTATACTCCAGTGCAACCTATACTCCAGTGCAACCTTTACTCCAGTGCAACCTATACTCCAGTGCAACCTATACTCCAGTGCAACCTATACTCCAGTGCAGCCTATACTCCACTGTAACCTATACTCCAGTGCAACCTATACTCCAGTGCAGCCTATACTCCAGTGCAACCTATACTCCAGTGAAAACTATACTCAAGTGCAACCTATACTCCAGTGCAGCCTATACTCCAGTACAGCCTATACTCCAGTGCAGCCTATACTCCAGTGCAACCTATACTCCAGTGCAGCCTATACTCCAGTGCAACCTATACTCCAGTGCAACCTATACTCCAGTGCAACAACCTATACTCCAGTGCAGCCTATACTCCAGTGCAGCCTATACATGCAGTGCAACCTATACTCCAGTGCAACCTATACTCCAGTGCCACCTGTACTGCAGTGCAGCCTATATTCCAGTACAACCTATACTCCAGTGCAACCTATACTCCAGTGCAACCTATACTCCAGTGCAGCCTATACTCCAGTGCAGCCTATACTCCAGTGCAACCTATACTCCAGTGTAATCTATACTCCAGTGCAGCCTATACTCCAGTGCAGCCTATACTCCAGTGCAGTCTATACTCCAGTGCAGCCTATACTCAAGTGCAACCTATTCTCCAGTGCAGCCTATACTCCAGTGCAGCCTATACTCCAGTGCAACCTATACTCCAGTGCAGCCTATACTCCAGTGCAGCCTATACTCCAATGCAGCCTATACTCCAGTGCAACCTATACTCCAGTGCAGCCTATACTCCAGTGCAACCTATACTCCAGTGCAACCTATACTCCAGTGCAGCCTATACTCCAGTGCAGCCTATACATGCAGTGCAACCTATACTCCAGTGCCACCTATACTCCAGTGCACCTATACTCCAGTGCAACCTATACTCCAGTGCAACCTATACTCCAGTGCAGCCTATACTCCAGTGCAGCCTATACTCCAGTGCAACCTATACTCCAGTGTAATCTATACTCCAGTGCAGCCTATACTCCAGTGCAGCCTATACTCCAGTGCAGTCTATACTCCAGCGCAGCCTATACACAAGTGCAACCTATTCTCCAGTGCAGCCTATACTCCAGTGCAGCCTATACTCCAGTGCAACCTATACTCGAGTGCAATCTATACTCCAGTGCAACCTATACTCCAGTGCAACCTATACTCCAGTGCAACCTATACTCCAGTGCAGTCTATACTCCAGTGCAGCCTATACTCCAGTGCAACCTATACTTCAGTGCAACCTATACTCCAGTGCAGTCTATACTCCAGTGCAGCCTATACTCAAGTGCAACCTATTCTCCAGTGCTGCCTATACTCCAGTGCAGCCTATACTCCAGTGCAATCTATACTCCAGTGCAACCTATACTCCAGTGCAGCCTATACTCCAGTGCAACCTACACTCCAGTATACTCCAGTGCAACCTATACTCCAGTGCAACCAATACTCCAGTGGCCCCTATACTCCTGTGCAACCAATACTCCAGTGCAACCTATACTCCAGTGCAACCTATACTCCAGTGCAACCTATACTGCAGTGCAGCCTATACTCCAGTGCAACCTTTACTCCAGTGCAACCTATACTCCAGTGCAACCTATACTCCAGTGCAACCTATACTCCAGTGCAACCTATACTCCAGTGCAACCTATACTCCAGTGCAACCTTTACTCCAGTGCAACATATACTCCAGTGCAACCTATACTCCAGTGCAGCCTATACAGCAGTGCAGCCTATACTCCAGTGCAATCTATACTCCAGTGCAGCCTATACTCCAGTGCAGCCTATACTCCAGTGCAACCTACACTCCAGTGCAACCTTTACTCCAGTGCAACCTATACTCCAGTGCAACCTATACTCCAGTGCAGCCTATACTCCAGTGCAGCCTATACACTCCAGTGCAACCTATACTCCAGTGCAGCCTATACTCCAGTGCAACCTATACTCCAGTGTAATCTATACTCCAGTGCAGCCTATACTCCAGTGCAACCTATACTCCAGTGCAACCTATACTCCAGTGCAACCTATACTCTAGTGCAACCTATACTCCAGTGCAGCCTATACTCCAGTGCAACCTATACTCCAGTGCAACCTATACTCCAGTGCAATCTATACTCCAGTGCAACCTATACTGCAGTGCAGCCTATACTCCAGTGCAACCTATACTCCAGTGCAGCCTATACTCCAGTGCAGCCTATACTCCAGTGCAGCCTATACTCCAGTGCAGCCTATACTCCAGTGCAGCCTATACTCCAGTGCAACCTATACTCCAGTGCAGCCTATACTCCAGTGCAACCTATACTCCAGTGCAACCTATACTCCAGTGCAGCCTATACTCCAGTACAACCTATACTCCAGTGCAACCTATACTCCAGTGCCACCTATACTGCAGTGCAGCCTATACTCCAGTGCTACCTATAATCCAGTGCAACCTATACTCCAGTGCAACCTATACTCCAGTGCAGCCTATACTCCAGTGCAGCCTATACTCCGGTGTAACCTATACTCCAGTGTAATCTATATTCCAGTGCAGCCTATACTCCAGTGCAGCCTATACTCCAGTGCAGTCTATACTCCAGTGCAGCCTATACTCAAGTGCAACCTATTCTCCAGTGCAGCCTATACTCCAGTGCAGCCTATACTCCAGTGCAGCCTATACTCCAGTGCAACCTATACTCCAGTGCAGTCTATACTCCAGTGCAGCCTATACTCCAGTGCAACCTATACTCCAGTGCAACCTATACTCCAGTGCAGTCTATACTCCAGTGCAGCCTATACTCAAGTGCAACCTATTCTCCAGTGCAGCCTATACTCCAGTGCAGCCTATACTCCAGTGCAATCTATACTCCAGTGCAACCTATACTCCAGTGGAGCCTATACTCCAGTGCAACCTACACTCCAGTATACTCCAGTGCAACCTATACTCCAGTGCAACCAATACTCCAGTGCCACCTATACTCCTGTGCAACCAATACTCCAGTACCACCTATACTCCAGTGCAACCTACACTCCAGTATACTCCAGTGCAGCCTATACTCCAGTGCAACCTATACTCCAGTGCAACCTATACTCCAGTGCAGCCTATACTCAAGTGCTGCCTATACTCCAGTGCAACCTATACTCCAGTGCAGCCTATACTCCAGTGCAATATATACTTCAGTGCAGCCTATACTCCAGTGCAACCTATAATTCAGTGCAACCTATACTCCAGTGCAACCTATACTCCAGTGCAACCTACACTCCAGTATATTCAGTGCAACCTATACTCCAGTGCAACCAATACTCAAGTGCCACCTATACTCCTGTGCAACTTACACTCCAGTATACTCCAGTGCAGCCTATACTCCAGTGCAACCTATACTCCAGTGCAACCTATACTCCAGTGCAGCCTATACTCAAGTGCAGCCTATACTCCAGTGCAACCTATACTCCAGTGCAGCCTATACTCCAGTGCAACCTATACTCCAGTGCAGCCTATACTCAAGTGTAGCCTATATTCCAGTGTAACCTATACTCCAGTGCGGCCTATACTCCAGTGCAAACTATACTCCAGTGCAATCTGTACTCCAGTGCAGCCTATACTCCAGTGCAACCTATACTCCAGTGCAACCTATACTCCATTGCAACCTATACTCCAGTGCAAACTATACTCCAGTGGAGCCTATACTCCAGTGCAACCTATACTCCAGTGCAACCTATACTCCAGTGGAACCTATACTCCAATGCAACCTATACTCCAGTGCAGCCTATACTCCAGTGCAAACTATACTCCAGTGCAGCCTATACTCCAGTGCAACCTATACTCCAGTGCAGCCTATCCTGCAGTGCAGCCTATACTCCAGTGCAACCTATACTCCAGTGCAATCTATACTCCAGTGCAACCTATACTCCAGTGCAACCTATACTCCAGTGCAACCTATACTCCAGTGCAACCTATACTCCAGTGCAGCCTATACTCCAGTGCAATATATACTTCAGTGCAGCCTATACTCCAGTGCAACCTATAATCCAGTGCAACCTATACTCCAGTGCAACCTATACTCCAGTGCAACCTACACTCCAGTATACTCCAGTGCAACCTATACTCCAGTGCAACCAATACTCCAGTGCAACCTATACTCCAGTGCAACCTATACTCCAGTGCAACCTATACTCCAGTGCAACCTATACTCCAGTGCAACCTATACTCCAGTGCAACCTATACTCCAGTGCAACCAATACTCCAGTGCAGCCTATACTCCAGTGCAGCCTATACTCCAGTGCAACCTATACTCCAGTGCAGCCTATACTCCAGTGCAACCTATACTCCAGTGCAGCCTATACTCAAGTGCAACCTATTCTCCAGTGCAGCCTATACTCCAGTGCAGCCTATACTCCAATGCAATCTATACTCCAGTGCAACCTATACTCCAGTGCAGCCTATACTCCAGTGCAACCTACACTCCAGTATACTCCAGTGCAACCTATACTCCAGTGCAACCAATACTCCAGTGGCACCTATACTCCTGTGCAACCAATACTCCAGTGCCACCTATACTCCAGTGCAACCTACACTCCAGTATACTCAAGTGCTGCCTATACTCCAGTGCAACCAATACTCCAGTGCAACCTATACTCCAGTGCAGCCTATACTCCAGTGCAACCTATACTCCAGTGCAGCCTATACTCCAGTGCAACCTATACTCCAGTGCAACCTATACTCCAGTGCAGCCTATACTCCAGTGCAACCTATACTCCAGTGCAACCTATACTCCAGTGCCACCTATACTGCAGTGCAGCCTATACTCCAGTGCTACCTATAATCCAGTGCAACCTATACTCCAGTGCAACCTATACTCCAGTGCAGCCTATACTCCAGTGCAGCCTATACTCCGGTGTAACCTATACTCCAGTGTAATCTATATTCCAGTGCAGCCTATACTCCAGTGCAGCCTATACTCCAGTGCAGTCTATACCCCAGTGCAGCCTAGACTCAAGTGCAACCTATTCTCCAGTGCAGCCTATACTCCAGTGCAGCCTATACTCCAGTGCAGCCTATACTCCAGTGCAACCTATACTCCAGTGCAGTCTATACTCCAGTGCAGCCTATACTCCAGTGCAACCTATACTCCAGTGCAACCTATACTCCAGTGCAGTCTATACTCCAGTGCAGCCTATACTCAAGTGCAACCTATTCTCCAGTGCAGCCTATACTCCAGTGCAGCCTATACTCCAGTGCAATCTATACTCCAGTGCAACCTATACTCCAGTGGAGCCTATACTCCAGTGCAACCTACACTACAGTATACTCCAGTGCAACCTATACTCCAGTGCAACCAATACTCCAGTGCCACCTATACTCCTGTGCAACCAATACTCCAGTGCCACCTATACTCCAGTGCAACCTACACTCCAGTATACTCCAGTGCAGCCTATACTCCAGTGCAACCTATACTCCAGTGCAACCTATACTCCAGTTCAGCCTATACTCAAGTGCAGCCTATACTCCAGTGCAACCTATACTCCAGTGCAGCCTATACTCCAGTGCAATATATACTTCAGTGCAGCCTATACTCCAGTGCAACCTATAATCCAGTGCAACCTATACTCCAGTGTAACCTATACTCCAGTGCAACCTACACTCCAGTATATTCAGTGCAACCTATACTCCAGTGCAACCAATACTCCAGTGCCACCTATACTCCTGTGCAACTTACACTCCAGTATACTCCAGTGCAGCCTATACTCCAGTGCAACCTATACTCCAGTGCAACCTATACTCCAGTGCAGCCTATACTCAAGTGCAGCCTATATTCCAGTGCAACCTATACTCCAGTGCAGCCTATACTCCAGTGTAACCTATACTCCAGTGCAGCCTATACTCAAGTGTAGCCTATATTCCAGTGTAACCTATACTCCAGTGCGGCCTATACTCCAGTGCAAACTATACTCCAGTGCAATCTGTACTCCAGTGCAGCCTATACTCCAGTGCAGCCTATACTCCAGTGCAACCTATACTCCATTGCAACCTATACTCCAGTGCAAACTATACTCCAGTGGAGCCTATACTCCAGTGCAACCCATACTCCAGTGCAACCTATACTCCAGTGGAACCTATACTCCAGTGCAACCTATACTCCAGTGCAGCCTATACTCCAGTGCAAACTATACTCCAGTGCAGCCTATACTCCAGTGCAACCTATACTCCAGTGCAGCCTATCCTGCAGTGCAGCCTATACTCCAGTGCAACCTATACTCCAGTGCAATCTATACTCCAGTGCAACCTATACTCCAGTGCAACCTATACTCCAGTGCAACCTATACTCCAGTGCAACCTATACTCCAGTGCAGCCTATACTCCAGTGCAATATATACTTCAGTGCAGCCTATACTCCAGTGCAACCTATAATCCAGTGCAACCTATACTCCTGTGCAACCTATACTCCAGTGCAACCTACACTCCAGTATACTCCAGTGCAACCTATACTCCAGTGCAACCAATACTCCAGTGCAACCTATACTCCAGTGCAACCTATACTCCAGTGCAACCTATACTCCAGTGCAACCTATACTCCAGTGCAACCTATACTCCAGTGCAACCTATACTCCAGTGCAACCAATACTCCAGTGCAGCCTATACTCCAGTGCAGCCTATACTCCAGTGCAACCTATACTCCAGTGCAGCCTATACTCCAGTGCAACCTATACTCCAGTGCAGCCTATACTCAAGTGCAACCTATTCTCCAGTGCAGCCTATACTCCAGTGCAGCCTATACTCCAATGCAATCTATACTCCAGTGCAACCTATACTCCAGTGCAGCCTATACTCCAGTGCAACCTACACTCCAGTATACTCCAGTGCAACCTATACTCCAGTGCAACCAATACTCCAGTGGCACCTATACTCCTGTGCAACCAATACTCCAGTGCCACCTATACTCCAGTGCAACCTACACTCCAGTATACTCAAGTGCTGCCTATACTCCAGTGCAACCAATACTCCAGTGCAACCTATACTCCAGTGCAGCCTATACTCAAGTGCAGCCTATACTCCAGTGCAACCTATACTCCAGTGCAGCCTATACTCCAGTGCAATATATACTTAAGTGCAGCATATACTCCAGTGCAACCTATAATCCAGTGCAACCTATATTCCAGTGCAACCTATACTCCAGTGCAACCTACACTCCAGTATACTCCAGTGCAACCTATACTCCAGTGCAACCAATACTCCAGTGCCACCTATACTCCTGTGCAACCTACACTCCAGTACTCCAGTGCAGCCTATACTCCAGTGCAACCTACTATACTCCAGTGCAACCTTTACTCCAGTGCAACCTATACTCCAGTGCAACCTATACTCCAGTGCAACCTATACTCCAGTGCAGCCTATACTCCACTGTAACCTATACTCCAGTGCAACCTATAATCCAGTGCAGCCTATACTCCAGTGCAACCTATACTCCAGTGCAAACTATACTCAAGTGCAACCTATACTCCAGTGCAACCTATACTCCAGTGCAGCCTATACTCCAGTGCAACCTATACTCCAGTGCAAACTATACTCAAGTGCAACCTATACTCCAGTGCAGCCTATACTCCAGTGCAGCCTATACTCCAGTTCAACCTATACTCCAGTGCAAACTATACTCCAGTGCAACCTATACTCCAGTGCAACCTATACTCCAGTGCAGCCTATACTCCAGTGCAACCTATACTCCAGTGCAACCTATACTCCAGTGCAGCCTATACTCCAGTGCAGCCTATACTCCAGTGCAACCTATACTCCAGTGCAGCCTATACTCCAGTGCAGCCTATACTACAGTGCAATCTATACTCCAGTGCAACCTATACTCCAGTGGAGCCTATACTCCAGTGCAACCTACACTCCAGTATACTCCAGTGCAACCTATACTCCAGTGCAACCAATACTCAAGTGCCACCTATACTCCTGTGCAACCAATACTCCAGTGCCCCCTATACTCCAGTGCAACCTACACTCCAGTATACTCCAGTGCAGCCTATACTCCAGTGCAACCTATACTCCAGTGCAACCTATACTCCAGTGCAGCCTATACTCAAGTGCAGCCTATACTCCAGAGCAACCTATACTCCAGTGCAGCCTATACTCCAGTGCAATATATACTTCAGTGCAGCCTATACTCCAGTGCAACCTATAATCCAGTGCAACCTATACTCCAGTGCAACCTATACTCCAGTGCAACCTACACTCCAGTATATTCAGTACAACCTATACTCCAGTGCAACCAATACTCCAGTGCCACCTATACTCCTGTGCAACCTACACTCCAGTATACTCCAGTGCAGCCTATACTCCAGTGCAACCTATACTCCAGTGCAACCTATACTCCAGTGCAGCCTATACTCAAGTGCAGCCTATACTCCAGTGCAACCTATACTCCAGTGCAGCCTATACTCCAGTGCAACCTATACTCCAGTGCAGCCTATACTCAAGTGTAGCCTATATTCCAGTGTAACCTATACTCCAGTGCGGCCTATACTCCAGTGCAAACTATACTCCAGTGCAATCTGTACTCCAGTGCAGCCTATACTCCAGTGCAGCCTATACTCCAGTGCAACCTATACTCCAGTGCAATATATACTTCAGTGCAGCCTATACTCCAGTGCAACCTATAATCCAGTGCAACCTATACTCCAGTGCAACCTATACTCCAGTGCAACCTACACTCCAGTATACTCCAGTGCAACCTATACTCCAGTGCAACCAATACTCCCGTGCAACCTATACTCCAGTGCAACCTATACTCCAGTGCAACCTATACTCCAGTGCAACCTATACTCCAGTGCAACCTATACTCCAGTGCAACCTATACTCCAGTGCAACCTATACTCCAGTGCAACCTATACTCCAGTGCAACCTATACTCCAGTGCAGCCTATACTCCAGTGCAACCTATACTCCAGTGCAGCCTATACTCAAGTGCAACCTATTCTCCAGTGCAGCCTATACTCCAGTGCAGCCTATACTCCAATGCAATCTATACTCCAGTGCAACCTATACTCCAGTGCAGCCTATACTCCAGTGCAACCTACACTCCAGTATACTCCAGTGCAACCTATACTCCAGTGCAACCAATACTCCAGTGGCACCTATACTCCTGTGCAACCAATACTCCAGTGCCACCTATACTCCAGTGCAACCTACACTCCAGTATACTCAAGTGCTGCCTATACTCCAGTGCAACCAATACTCCAGTGCAACCTATACTCCAGTGCAGCCTATACTCAAGTGCAGCCTATACTCCAGTGCAACCTATACTCCAGTGCAGCCTATACTCCAGTGCAATATATACTTCAGTGCAGCATATACTCCAGTGCAACCTATAATCCAGTGCAACCTATACTCCAGTGCAACCTATACTCCAGTGCAACCTACACTCCAGTATACTCCAGTGCAACCTATACTCCAGTGCAACCAATACTCCAGTGCCACCTATACTCCTGTGCAACCTACACTCCAGTACTCCAGTGCAGCCTATACTCCAGTGCAACCTACTATACTCCAGTGCAACCTTTACTCCAGTGCAACCTATACTCCAGTGCAACCTATACTCCAGTGCAACCTATACTCCAGTGCAGCCTATACTCCACTGTAACCTATACTCCAGTGCAACCTATAATCCAGTGCAGCCTATACTCCAGTGCAACCTATACTCCAGTGCAAACTATACTCAAGTGCAACCTATACTCCAGTGCAACCTATACTCCAGTACAGCCTATACTCCAGTGCAACCTATACTCCAGTGCAAACTATACTCAAGTGCAACCTATACTCCAGTGCAGCCTATACTCCAGTGCAGCCTATACTCCAGTTCAACCTATACTCCAGTGCAAACTATACTCCAGTGCAACCTATACTCCAGTGCAACCTATACTCCAGTGCAGCCTATACTCCAGTGCAACCTATACTCCAGTGCAACCTATACTCCAGTGCAGCCTATACTCCAGTGCAGCCTATACTCCAGTGCAACCTATACTCCAGTGCAGCCTATACTCCAGTGCAACCTATACTCTAGTGCAACCTATACTCCAGTGCAGCCTATACTCCAGTGCAACCTATACTCCAGTGCAACCTATACTGCAGTGCAGCCTATACTCCAGTGCAACCTATACTCCAATGCAGCCTATACTCCAGTGCAACCTATACTCCAGTGCAGCCTATACTCCAGTGCAGCCTATACTGCAGTGCAACCTATACTCCAGTGCAACCTATACTCCAGTGCAATCTATACTCCAGTGCAACCTATACTGCAGTGCAGCCTATACTCCAGTGCAACCTATACTCCGGTGCAGCCTATACTCCAGTGCAGCCTATACTCCAGTGCAGCCTATACTCCAGTGCAGCCTATACTCCAGTGCAACCTATACTCCAGTGCAGCCTATACTCCAGTGCAACCTATACTCCAGTGCAACCTATACTCCAGTGCAGCCTATACTCCAGTGCAACCTATACTCCAGTGCAACCTATACTCCAGTGCCACCTATACTGCAGTTCAGCCTATACTCCAGTGCAGCCTATACTCCAGTGCAGCCTATACTCCAGTGCAACATATACTCCAGTGTAATCTATACTCCAGTGCAGCCTATACTCCAGTGCAACCTATACTCCAGTGCAGCCTATACTCCAGTGCAGTCTATACTCCAGTGCAGCCTATACTCAAGTGCAACCTATTCTCCAGTGCAGCCTATACTCCAGTGCAGCCTATACTCCAGTGCAACCTATACTCCAGTGCAGTCTATACTCCAGTGCAGCCTATACTCCAGTGCAACCTATACTCCAGTGCAACCTATACTCCAGTGCAGTCTATACTCCAGTGCAGCCAATACTCAAGTGCAACCTATTCTCCAGTGCAGCCTATACTCCAGTGCAGCCTATACTCCAGTGCAATCTATACTCCAGTGCAACCTATACTCCAGTGCAGCCTATACTCCAGTGCAACCAATACTCCAGTGCCACCTATACACCTGTGCAACCAATACTCCAGTGCCACCTATACTCCAGTGCAACCAATATTCCAGTGCCACCTATACTCCTGTGCAACCAATACTCCAGTGCCACCTATACTCCAGTGCAACCTACACTCCAGTATACTCCAGTGCAGCCTATACTCCAGTGCAACCTATACTCCAGTGCAACCTATACTCCAGTGCAGCCTATACTCAAGTGCAGCCTATACTCCAGTGCAACCTATACTCCAGTGCAGCCTATACTCCAGTGCAATATATACTTCAGTGCAGCCTATAACCTATAATCCAGTGCTACCTATACTCCAGTGCA
>JAQNBH010000010.1:26231831-26544331 GCA_028752905.1 Cladorhizidae sp. MBARI D1340-BT2
AGCTTCAGACGGTAGTGATGATCATGAAGACTTCCCCCAAGGTAAGAATAGATAAGAGTTGTATAGTAAAGCCTAGTAACTAGCATAATAATAAGAACTATTTCTCCTTGGAAGGTAGTTTCACTCATGGACCTGGAGGAGGAGGAGGAAGCAGCAGAGGAGAAGACAGGGTTGGAGGAGAGGTTATTATATATATATATATATATATTTTTTTAATAATGTAGCATTATGTGTTTGTCTGAGTTATGCTGAACATGCAGACCTTCACAGTGCCAAGCATTGCCCTTTTTTTTTTAATCTATATTTATTTATAATTATGTTATGCACACTTTGCACATACTTTTATTTATTTTTCAGTACTATGGACCCTAGCCCTTACTTCCTCTTCACATCTTTGTGGTTTGATATAAAAATGTTGTTGACAAATAGTTGTTGTTGTTGACCAAACGTTGACTAGCTAACATTGCTGATTTCATGTGTATGAAACCGAGCTGAAATAGCCTTTTTCAACTTATAATGATATTCACATCTTTGTGGTTTGTTATAATCAACCAAAAAATTGTTGTTGACAAACAGTAGTTGTTGTTGACCAAAAGTTGACCGGCTAACATTGCTGGTTTCATGTGTAATATGAAATTGAGATGATATAAACCCGATATAAACCCTTTTATTTTACTTCCTGTCTCTTATAACAATATTCACATTTCTGTGGTTTGTTGCTAAGCAACTAAAATTTACCATAACGTCCCTTCATGCATCAGCTATCACCTGATATATAGTTGTTGGGTACTTGTCTTCATGTGGTCCTCTATAAAAAAATTATGTGAAATTGTGTCAATTTTTATAAAATGTCCTCCGTAAATCTGCCAGTGAAAGGATTAACAGCCTATATTGGTTTCTAATACCTAAATATACATGTAACTATTAACAATATCTATATTGGTTTCTAATACCTAAATATGCATGTAACTATTAACAGCAAATACTCCTATATTGGTTTCTAATACCTAAATATACATGTAACTATTAACAATAGCTATATTGGTTTCTAATAGCAAATACTACTATATTGATTTCTAATACCTAAATATGCATGTAACTATTAACAGTCTATATTGGTTTCTAATACCTAAATATAAATGTAACTATTAACAATAGCTATATTGGTTGTAACTATTAACAGCAAATACTACTATATTGGTTTCTAATACCTAAATATACATGTAACTATTAACAGCATATACTTCTATATTGGTTTCTAATACCTGTAACTATTAACAATAGTTATATTGGTTTCTAATACCTAAATGTACATGTAACTATTAACAGCAAATACTCCTATATTGGTTTCTAATACCTAAATATACATATAACTATTAACAATAGCAAATAGCTACTACTATATTGGTTTCTAATACCTAAATATACATGTAACTATTAACAATAGCAAATACTTCTATATTGGTTTCTAATACCTGTAACTATTAACAGCTATATTGGTTACTAATACCTGTAACTATTAACAATAGCTATAATTATTGGTTTCTAAATACCTAAATATGCATTTAACTATTAACAGCTATATTGGTTTCTAATACCTAAATATACATGTAACTATTAACAGCCTATATTGGTTTCTAATACCTAAATATACATATAACTATTAACAATAGCAAATACTACTATATTGGTTTCTAATACCTGTAACTATTACAATAGCAAATACTTCTATATTGGTTTCTAATACCTAAATATGCATGTAACTATTAACAGCAAATACTACTATATTGGTTTCTAATACCTAAATATACATTAACTATTAACAATAGCAAATACCTCTATATTGGTTTCTAATACCTAAATATACATGTAACTAGTTTCTAATACCTAAATATCTATTTCTACCTCGCTAATTGTGCCACTTGATGTTGGCGATTGCAAAGTTTCCATCTTGCCTCCCAGTTGGACTTACAATTTTTTGGGGGTTATATGCAGCTTCTGATTGTAATAAGCTTCCATCTTTGCTCAAAGAGAAAGCTGCACTCTATTCTCACTAGCATGCTGGGTTCAATACATAGAGGATTGAACAACAGCATCTAACTAGGCAATGTCAAACATTGGGTGTTCAGCAAAGCAGTTTAATATATAGGTGGAAGCCAGAGTGCATTCATCACCATGATTTACTTACGTATGCATGCCTGAGAAAAAAGGTTTTCATAGCTTAGCTCTCCTCAGATGCTCAGTTTCTTTGCTTTCTTTCTCACTCATTCGTTGCTCCTGTTTTCATCTTTTTCCTTTCACTTTCCTTGTTGTACATGGTTCCACCATTACGCTGTACGATTCCTTACCAGGTCAAATGTTAGTTGATATACGGTGCATGCGCAGAATTATGATGTTGCAGTTTACACACACACACATGTATACGAAGGTCATTAAGTAAGAACATATATAGTTACGTACGTATGCCTGAGGCAAAAAGGTTTTTCATGTAATAAGTGATTCACTTCACTCGGCCACTAAACTAGTGTGTTTGCTTGAAATGAAATGTTGGGTGTTTGGTGAAATGGTTTTCTGCAACGCATCTTGGCCAGTATATACTCTACGCTAATTTAGCAGGTTCTATTTGTGGGTGATGTAGATAGACCATCTGTCATGAACATCCAGAGAGTAAGGCAACTATATTTGCCAGTGATGAGATTTGATATGGTCGAGCTCCTGCATGTTTTTGTAACTGGCCGATGGCAAACCCTTTGAACAAAAATCTTTCTTGCTTTCCTCTCTTAGTCTTCTTTAAAAGTAGAATAATGTCTATATGCAATTATTGATGAAATTTGTCACGGAAGTCGGTAGCTCATACACTAACTGCAAAACTACTTGGTGATTGCTGCTACAAAATGTCCTGCCCCACGTGCCATACCCACATTTATAGTTAGAAATGATCTTTATGTAATTTTTTAATGCCTCCAGTGCTCTAGATCTCGAATCAGTTTTAAAAAAAGTGACTCGCTCGTTTTTTCCTATCTGGATCACAAAACCAACTCGTTCTCTGTTCCACCTTAAAAAAAAATTGTAAAGGCGTTTTAGAAGAATTTACAGGTTTCCAAATGTTGTTTTCATATCCAACATTAGTGTGGTCCCAACATTGTTAATTGTTTCTGTGCATATATTTCCCCCTGTCTCAAACGTGATTATATTCTTTCCATCTTCCTATGCAGTACACAGCCTTTAATCGTAGCATTACAGCAACAGTACAGAGAGCGATTTCTGTATCTAACGCAATGGACCCTGTAAGACTCAAATACTAAATTTTTGGTTTCACTTTTTACATGCTTCACAATTACTTTCTCAATAATCAATTTTACTCACTGGACATATAAATTATTTTTTCAAACCTTCCTGCTTTTCGTTCCATTCCTCCACTCCTAATACCCTCTACTTCTATTTCCTCACTCCTTCTTCCTTCCCATTATTTTTGAGTGCAGTTCTATCGAAAACTCACACCTGTCTTTCGTATTGTTCTTACTGGGAGTATCACCTTCATTAATGGCAACAAATTTCAAGTGTTATCTGATTCCAACATCCTACTTGATAATCTTCAGGCCTATGTCAGAGTTAATCTGACCAGTCAACACCGTGATACCATAATGCTCCTCACGTATGTCTCTTGTCAATATTACAACCAAAACAATATTTATAATTCAATGTTGAATCCAGCATGGGAAGTAGAGGAAAATCAGCGAGTAATGCTAGTAATCAACAGCTATACTGACTCACTACTACTTTAAAAAATAGGAAGATGGCAGTATCTCAGAAAATTGGATAATAATTCAGACAGCTTTCTTTGGATTTTGAGAATTTTAGTTTTGGTATAGGTAGCATTGTGTTCTCAGGATAACATTTTGAGCATATTCTAGGGCAGTTGTTGATAATTCCATTGTGTGTACTGTTGGGAATCTGAAAAAAAGCATGCACAGTTATTCCCCTTAAGAAAATGGCCGCCTAGATCCATTATTAGCATGAAAAGAGCCACTTTCTTCATCTCAAAAGTTCAAAACCAATATTTCCCCCCTTAAAACCATCTTATGGTGGTTATTAAAGGCTACACAAAGTTTGATCCGGATCGGCCCGTGGGTTCCTGACAAACCAAAAAACCCATATATTAAAATGTAAGCTATATACAACTTTGTATATATATTATATATATATATTATATATATTCTCAATGAACTCTCAGTCGACATAATAATATTACAATAACCTTCTCGATAATCAACTTGAAATTGTATCCTCTCAACTTTTCAACTTCTAGCCTTCATCAGGAATAATGAGCCCCTATGACCTGCCGGTAACTAGCTATTCACCATGTGCTACAAAGTGATACAAAACCACTGTACACACACAGTATGATCAGCAGTTATTGCCTTACAAAACAATAGGAATCTGGTAATTAATGATCCACTAATCGCCATCCTGTCAAACTTCTGTTAAAAAATGTCACATCTATGTAGGTCATAATTATGTTAGGTGCTCTGTACGAGAGAGAGGGGAAGGCAAGATCAAAATAGTGTGTCATGTTTAAGACCCCATACATTTTTTAAACCTGCTATGCATGAAATTTAGTGTCAAAAGATTTTATTAAATAAAAATTGGTAACTGAGATGTATTCTATTGGGTCAGAGGCAAATGTGAGTGTTTACATTATATCAAATGATATTTATATAATGAAAACAGTACATTTCTCTTTATTAGCTCCTATATACCAAAGTTTCAACAAAACTACTGAAGAAGACTGAAGTAGGATAAACGACAATTTAATTAAGCTGATAAAGGGAAATCTACTGTTTAAATTTTGTCACAGCCAAAAAAATTATCATTTTGATTTTTATGCATCTGAACAATATTGATGTGTCAATTTCAAAATGTATTTGCAAGTGCTTTTGATATACAATATTTGATAGCTAAATGTTAATCCTTTTCACAGGAGATGTAGAGGGGTCTGATCACAAACAGTAACTGTACAGCAGAATACATGATAAGCACACACAAAATAGATTTTTATATAATTTTCGTAAACTTTCTGTTCCAACCATATCTCAACTCTTTTGCATATAACTGATCCTATAAGTACCTTCCTCTGATTGGGCAGATGATCTATATTATTATGACTGTAAAATCGATAGGGATAATGGGGGGTTCTTGAGCTTGGGTCATTCCTTTGAGTATTTGACTATTAGGACAACCGTCTTAGCTGACCTCAATATTCAGAAGTATCTAAATGTTTACATTTCATATTGATGAGCCAGAATCTGTAATGGAGTTATTATTATATGCGTGTGTATTTTATGTATTTTAGAGGCATTCAATTGGCTGAGGATGTTTTGGGTGTGGCACTATTAGGGACCATGTGTTCATTAGAATCTTCAATAGGACTGTCCTCTGATGGTGGATTACCATTGGCTTCTATTGTTGCAACAGCTACTCATGAGTTGGGACACGTTCTCAACATGAATCACGATGCCGGTAATATGTTAGACTTTAGATCAGTGGCTCCCAACCTTTTTGGAACCATTACCCAAATTGCCCTGTCCTTCCTGTTCCATTACCCATACATGTGTAACAATAAATAAAACATGTTTTTATTTTATGAATTTTTATTTAGTATTAGTAGTTAGTTAGTTGGTCATTGCAAAACAAATCAAATGAATGGAATGATTGTGCTTGCATTTTGTTAGCTAAGTATTCAATGCGTGGTTTTGTAGAACTAAGAGCAATTGAATCATTGACACCTCCAACCGGTTTTGTTTTGTATTTTCATTCCCATGATGATGGGAAAGCCTTGCTCACATTGGTAATGGTCGAGATCTTTAGAGCCGTCTCGCCAAGGTTGGCGTGTCATTTAGCTGGGTTATCCATAAGGTTTCCAGGTCCTTGTTCTGGAATTCCAGCTTCCAAGCTCTGAGAGTTATTCACTCCTTTTGCTGGAAAGTCATCTTCATTAACCTGATCTTCATCAGCCACGAAAGGATGCTGGCACCACTAAAGGCAAGAGGTGTCGAGATCAGGGAATTATTCCTCCATCTTTCTGACCAAATGGGCCTGGATGTCTGCTTTCAAAATTTCTAGGATATTTTGACAATCCTTGCTCTCATCAACAAATTTGTAAAGTGTGCCCTTCCCTATTCCCTTGCTCCATAACTTTAGCTTTACAATAAATGCAGAAATGGCTTGTTTTGCATCGATGATTGTCATGTTCCTTCCTTGAAGTGCCAAGTTACCTCTGCTGAAGATATTGCCCAAATAGCACAGACGGAAAAGCCATTCATGGTCAGAAAAGTGGTTTGCCAAGTGTGATGCTTTTAGCTGCAAAAATGGTTGCACTGCCACCCAAAGTTCAATCGTGCGATTCACGACCTTGCCTCGAGACAGCCACCATACTTCTGTGTGGTACAGTAGCACTTCAAATTTCTCACCCATCCCTTTGTACAATTCTTTAAACACACAGCTGTTGAAGTCTTTGGCTTTTGTGAAGTTAGCAACTTCAAGGCATCTGGGAGCATCTTGGATGCAAGTGTATATCGGTGCTGCAATGATCAACAGTGATATCTGCATTTTCCCTTTGAACAATGCCTCTGAACCCATGATTACCACCCATTATAGCAGGTGCACCATCAACAACAACCTGTTGGACACTGTTCCAAGCCAATCCATTTTTCTCGAGGAAGCCACTGACTATGCCGAACACATCTCCTCTCCTTTAGTCATCATAGGAAGACTCTCACATAGGAAAAAATCTTCCTTCACATCCGAGCGGTGAATATACCGAATAGAGCCAGTAAAATGGCATAGCTGCTGACATCTGTGGACTCTTCAAATTGCAGAGAAAGTTTGTCATAAGGACTGGTCTTGACTTCTTCCAGTACTTCTGCTAGTATATCCACAGACATCTCGTTGATCCTAAATCAAATTGTGTTGTTTGAAACTGATATAGAACTGAGCTTCTTAGCCTTTATCTTCACGACATACTTTGGCAACTATCACTCGTGCACAAGGCATGATCAGATTTTCGGCAAAGGTATGCCCCTTCTGTTGCTGTGCAACTTTTTAGGCCACCTCATAGGAAGCTTCAAGAGCGGCAAGAAGATTTTTAGCTGCAGTACAAGTGTTTCCAAATTTACCCTTCAACTGCTTCACCCTGTGTTCAAAATAGGCTAGATCTTTGTTATGGAGGTCAAGATGACATTTCAGCAGATCGTTTACAAGTTTTTATGGCTTCAAGCTTTCATTGATCAGAACCTTGCTGCAGATAACACACTGTGGTCGGTCTTCTCCTTCGAGGGCAAATTGACAAATCCATGAGCAAGAAAAGCATCTGAGTAAGTTCGCTTCTTGCTAACCATAACAACTTTTGTATCTGTGGAAAAAATTATAAATCCTTTGAGAAGCTTGCTCTCACACTCACAGTCTGCTATCCACGTAGAACACACTCAAGTGATTGGGCCAATATAATTTGTTTAAGGGGGGAAAAACAAGTCTGAGCATGTCTGGAAAGTAGTTAGGATTTTGGACCTCCACAGATTCTGCACGCTTGAATGGTTTAACTTCTCGAATGGTAGATCTCTCTGTATGCTCTTTTTGGTATTAAAAATTTGCATAGGTATAACAATGCTAAAGTTACATGCAGCCAAAGTGGGGTACCTCAAAAAACTGAGTGCCTGAATCATGAATCAGTGAAACCTCTGGTTCCTGATTGGAAAATGCTATATAGCCAGTTAAAATTGTCATCTGTGGCTAGAGGAAGCCCTACTGTACAACTTGATGTGTTGACTTAGGTGCTAAAACGTAATGAATTAGGCAAGCACGGGGTGCAGGGGGAAAAAATTCCATTGGAATTATTTTTCCAGCGCTCATGATTGCCTAATTGGTGGTGGTTTAGTGCCTAAAGAATACGCTCATTTTGTAGAGTCGGGCTTCCTCTCCTCTAACCACACACAACAATTTCTACTGGCTAGCACTTTCCAATAAAATAAATAAATAAATAAAAATTAAAAAAATCAGAAACCACACCTGCAAACAGTTCACACAGATTTTGAGGACTCCCACTTTGATTGCATGTAACTTTAGCATTGTTATACCTAAGCAACTTTTTAAAATCAAAAGAGAGCACATTGAGGGTCTATATATCTATATCAAGTTCATATATCACATCCATCATCAGGTGATATTAAATTTATCCTTGTGTTCATGACATACAGTTTGTGTCTGGCTCATTCAGAGAGAGCTGACGTCTTCCTTAGTAAATATTATACTTATCTCTGTGATCATGATGTGCAGTTTGAGTCAGTTTCAGCTCATTCAGACAGAGGTGACATCTTTCTTAGTCAATATTAAACTTATCTCTCTCTTCATGACATGCAATTCAAGTCAGTCTCAGCTCATTCAGAGAAAGGTGACATCTACCTTAGAGAATATTAAACTTATCTCCGTGTTCATGATATGTGCAGTTCCACTAAAATGTCGGCTCATTCCGAGAGATATGACATCTTCCATAAACTTATCTCTGTGTTCATGACTTGCAATTCGAGTAAATCTTGGCTCATCAGAGAGTAGTCTTCCTCGTGACATTATTCTCAAGCCTTGAGCTGACATTCCAAACCTCTTGAATAATAGTGGCCTCCAAAAGCAATCAGTTTCACCTTGGCTATGTTTCTCTCCAGTCATAGGTTAGGGTTTATGAGATTACCAACAGCTGTCTCCCAAGTTTACTTGATCCATATGGTATCCATAGTAACTACATATACATAGAGTTTAACCCATTTACATTTTTAACCAATAAATTCCATCTGAATTTTATCTTTTATTGTCATGGAGATAAATAGCACTATATGTAGCCTTGGGATAAAAAAAAATTCTAATTTATAATGCCCCAATTTGGTGAACAGTTAACAGAGGAGGGATGGCTGGAATAATGTATTGATGACATTAATATTTTCCCAATAGATAGTTGCGCATGTCCAGACGAGCAGGGGTGTATCATGGCAGCTTTCGAGAATCCATCTCCACCTGTCACTTTCAGCAACTGCAGCCAATTAAATGTGAATGAACTCATCTCTAGGAACGGAGACTCATGTTTATTCAATAGCCCAAGCACCACTGTGGAGAGTCCGATCTGCGGCAATGGGATCCGGCAAGGTACTGAGTCATGTGACTGTGGAAGTGTAGAAGTATGCAGTGATCCATGCTGCAATGCTACAACCTGTCAGCTTGTAAGTGGAGCTCGGTGTTCCGCTAGCCAGTGCTGTGACAGCATGTGTCAATTCAGTCCGAGTACTACCCAGTGCCGAGCTAAGTCTGGAGAATGTGACATTGCAGAACGTTGTACGGGAGCTTCCAGTGATTGTCCAGACAACGTATATGTAGTGGACGGTACTGCATGTAAATCTGAGACTGGATATTGCAAGGAAGGGAAATGTCCTACGCGCACAGCACAGTGTATGGCTGCATGGAGTAAGTTTCAAGATGTTTAATTTGAAAATATAGGATATAGAGAAGGTCTGATATCGAATTTTATAACTTGCACTTTAATCTTGTTTCATAATTTGTATTACTATTTTAAGGTCACTCAGTTTACCATTGGGAGTATAACCATACCATAGTTGCATGATTACAAAGTCATGATCTAACTGGCACAAAATCTCAAAGATTAGTATGTGAGGCTCTAGGTCAAAATATAAAAATTAGAATTCTAAAGATAAAAGTCTATTTTGAAGCTCAATAATTAACATATATATTTCATTTGCAAATGATCTTCATTTCAAAAATAGCTCGATCATGAGCCTTGCTTGCAGTCTAAAATTGTAAATGTAGGTGTAATAATGCCTAAGCTAGCTGCTGACAAAGTGAGAGGTCTCAGTTTGGGGGGGATGACATTGGCATTGAATATATAGCTCAACGGATAGCTCTATCAGTGTGCCTTCTTTGGGTGCTAGAGTTGTTCGTGTAAGTATAACCATCAGAGTCATGGACCTCAATCTCATAAATTCTTAAGATCACCATTTGGCATACATTAAGACTCATCATGTGGATGTCGTAAACCGATTATTCCTGATGAAGGCTAAGGAATCTAGTTGAAACATCGAAATGTCGAGAGAGTAAATATTAAAGTTAAATATTGTGAAAGTCATTGTAACTTTCAGTTTTGGTGGTGCAATAAGCGTGATAGAAATCCTGCTAATGATGGGCTGATGGCAATTTGATATTCAAACTTCAATCAATTTTTTTAAACCTTATCATTGGATCGGTCAGCTCAACCTTACTGGTTCATGTGAACTTCAGAATGCATAACATCTGGTGAATTCATGAAATTGTATCTGTGACTTTGGATGCAAGTAACAGAAATACAAGCTTGTGAATATAGTTTTTCAGCACAATAATATTTTGCAGTTATTTTCCTATTATTTGCAGGATCAACCACTCCCCTACTAGATGCTTCTTTAAAAAGTAATTAAATTCAACGTTGATCGATAAAACAGTATCATGTAATTTAACTATCCAGATGAAAATGGTGTGAGAGTGGCAGGAAATTTGGAGGGCATTAATGATCACCTTAACGCTTGCAGCATCTGATGTTTCATCCATCATGTCACTCTATAGGATACAACAAGACTCGAACTTCTTCTACATTCAAGTATAGAGTGACTGCACTGTGTAGTATAAAGTGACTGCACTGTGTAGTATAGAGTGACTGCACTGTGTAGTATAGAGTGACTGCACTGTGTAGTATAGAGTGACTGCACTGTGTAGTATAGAGTGACTGCACTGTGTAGTATAGAGTGACTGCACTGTGTAGTGTAGAGTGACTGCACTGTGTAGTATAGAGTGACTGCACTGTGTAGTATAGAGTGACTGCACTGTGTAGTGTAGAGTGACTGCACTGTGTAGTACAGAGTGACTGCACTGTGTAGTATAGAGTGACTGCACTGTGTAGTATAGAGTGACTGCACTGTGTAGTATAGAGTGACTGCACTGTGTAGTATAGAGTGACTGCACTGTGTAGTGTAGAGTGACTGCACTGTGTAGTACAGAGTGACTGCACTGTGTAGTATAGAGTGACTGCACTGTGTAGTATAGAGTGACTGCACTGTGTAGTATAGAGTGACTGCACTGTGTAGTATAGAGTGACTGCACTGTGTAGTATAAAGTGACTGCACTGTGTAGTATAGAGTGACTGCACTGTGTAGTATAGAGTGACTACACTGTGTAGTATAGAGTGACTGCACTGTGTAGTATAGAGTGACTGCACTGTGTAGTATAGAGTGACTGCACTGTGTAGTATAGAGTGACTGCACTGTGTAGTATAGAGTGACTGCACTGTGTAGTATAGAGTGACTGCAGTGTGTAGTATAGAGTGACTTCACTGTATAGTATAGAGTGACTGCACTGTGTAGTATAGAGTGACTGCACTGTGTAGTATAGAGTGACTGCACTGTGTAGTATAGAGTGACTGCACTGTGTAGTATAGAGTGACTGCACTGTGTAGTATAGAGTGACTGCACTGTGTAGTATAGAGTGACTGCACTGTGTAGTATAGAGTGACTGCACTGTGTAGTATAGAGTGACTGCACTGTGTAGTATAGAGTGACTGCACTGTGTAGTATAGAGTGACTGCACTGTGTAGTGTAGAGTGACTGCACTGTGTAGTGTAGAGTTACTGCACTGTGTAGTATAGAGTGACTGCACTGTGTAGTATAGAGTGACTGCACTGTATAGTATAGAGTGACTCCACTGTGTAGTATAGAGTGACTGCACTGTGTAGTATGGAGTGACTGCACTGTGTAGTATAGAGTGACTGCACTGTGTAGTATAGAGTGACTGCACTGTGTAGTATAGAGTGACTGTACTGTGTAGTATAGAGTGACTGCACTGTGTAGTATAGAGTGACTGCACTGTGTAGTATAGAGTGACTGCACTGTGTAGTATAGAGTGACTGCACTGTGTAGTATAGAGTGACTGCACTGTGTAGTATAGAGTGACTGCACTGTGTAGTATAGAGTGACTGCACTGTGTAGTATAGAGTGACTGCACTGTGTAGTATAGAGTGACTGCACTGTGTAGTATAGAGTGACTGCACTGTCTAGTATAGAGTGACTGCAGTGTGGAAATATTGCACACTGGCATACAAAGCAAGCATGTGACAGGTGCACTACTTTAATGAAATACCATGCCATCATCCCAAGATACTTCCTATCTGTTTATCACTGCCACCATCGCACAAGAGGTGAAAGGAGAAGTGCAACTAGATAGAAAGATTTCATATCTAGAGCAAGTGCATATTTCAATTGGGTGATAGTTGTTTTGCAAGTTGCAAACCCTGCAGTTGTGCTCTCTGAGAACATAGCTAACAATTTGGTAAAGTAATCAGCAGCTTAAAAAGTTATGCCATCTTCAGCAATGAATAGAGAAAAATAAATCCCTCCATCTCTGACCAAATTGGCCAGTGTGTCCTCTCTAATGGTGTTTTAACATCGACCGGAATACATTTTGCCAACTCATAGTGCTTCTTATTCACACACACACCACAACCAGAGGCAACAGAGAAACATTGCAACCCATGTTTCCTTGAATAATTCAAATGACATCTCCTTATTTCATTATACCACTTCCAACCTTCCTGACGTTAACAATTGGATCTTGAGAAACTAATTGCTGTGTACATGAGGCAGTAGTTATTGGTGAAAAAACACATCAAAAGTGCTAAGACGGATAGCAAGGACGAGGTGCTGAATTTAGGACAGCTGGTATATGCATGATACAACTTTGGTATGGTTTTAACGGCACCTAGAATTTTGGTGCCAAAAGCTTAACTGTAATGCATGTGGTGGCCGTGAGCTGCAACAAGGACACAACTTTTTTCCTGTATTTTCAATCAGGCGACCCCTTAAGTGTGGGGGTAACTGAGAGCAGTAGAGAAGGTGTGGATTAAAGGTGGGAATACAAAATATGAAAAAGCCATGAATGGTTTATATATTTTGTAACATTATGATGGAGGGGGGAGAGAGAAGTTTAAAAGACTGCAAGATTGAGTGGAATATATTGGTGACTTTGTGAAGCTTGAACCTATAACAACAAGGGACAGAGGTCTATGAGTATTATGTGAATTTTGTTATTCCTTGGGAAGATACAACGGAAGGAAGCATGGACTGCTTTGATATAAACACATACGGAAATGCATCTGGAAACTGTGGACATACTTCTTCAGCTTTTGTGCCTTGCCAGTCAAGGTATGTGCTTACTTAACTTTATACTAACCGCTAAGTGTAATGATTGTCTCCTCTTACTTGGGTATGCAGCAATGTTCTTTGTGGCCAGTTACAGTGTTCGAATGGTGTTTTTCAGAACATTTATAATTATGGCTCCGATGCAACGCTCGAGTATATCTCAATTAATGGCTACACTGAGGAATGCAGGTAACACTACTACAGAGCATGAATCATATACATGTATGTGTAATTCACACAGAATACTTAAAACTTGGAGTTGTAGTAAATGGATGTGCTTGTGTTTTTTAAATAAAATTACAAGGTCATATTTGACCTTTTCTAGAAAGTTGATTGGCACTCAGTCTAATGCAATTCCGCTAGAATGAGTGATAACTTGAGGGAAATGAATTATCATCAAATTTATTTCTGAGGGCAGATGCATGAGAGAATGATGCAAAATAAAGAATACTTAATTTAGTTCCCAGAGTGAAGTCTGAGAGGGAAAGACAGGTGGGTGTCCAACTGGGAATGGCAGGTGGGTATAGACCTGGAAAGGCACGCCAGGTGGGTATAGACCTGGAAAGACAGGTGGGTGCCCACTTGGGAAGGGTAGGTGGGCCCACACCTGGGACAGGTGGCTGCAACAGAATCAATTGCACATGCGTGCACAGTCATATTTCTGTGCAGTCCGCACATACCAAGTTCAAACACAGTTTACAAGTAATCTTTGCTAATATTTAATTCCTAACCACTCACTTTGCAGTGGTAGAGTAAGGACAAAATGTGCCAGAAATAAAATGTGCCAGAAATAAAGAATCCACTAATCAATAATAGCTAGTGCTATGAATGGAGAAACACCTTTAAATGCCAACAGTCATGCCACAAGCTGGCTCAGGAGAGTATTTAGCTATAGCAAGGGCATAAATCCACAAAGTGTAGTTGGTTTGGCAGTAGCAAAACTAGAGTGAAGGAGAAGGGCCATTATTTCCCCTTAATTGGTACAAACCAGTTTAATTTATACAAAGTAGGCCATTGGCTGCCTGACCAGTGAGATTTAGTTGAAGACAAATATGCACCTAATTCATCTCAATGTTCATGATGATGCGATAACCACAGAACATTCCATTGACTTCACAGTTCCTTCAGTGTCCCCTTTACTGCTGATCAACCAAATCCTGGACTAGTTGTACCAGGCACAAAATGTGGAAATGGTATGGTGTGTTCATCACAGCAGTGTGTGCTTTTGTCCACTCTCAACCTTCCAACCTGTCCTGTGGGAAGTAATGGCATGACATGCTCTGGCAACAGTAGCGGAGTAAGAATATAATATATGCTAATAGTAGTACAGAATTTGCATGGAGCTAAATGTGGTGAGAAATGTATTATACACTAGCTGACAGGAAAGTGTGAATGGCTATCAATAAGAAATATTATTATAGACAAAAATCCCATGATTGTGTATTAATGATAATTGTGTGTTATAGATTTGCAATAATCTTGGAAATTGTTCATGTCTTTCTGGCTTTCCTGGCTCAACCTGCGAACAACGTAAGAACTAAATATGACATAATCATGTTTCATGTATCTTGGGGGTTAAGGGAAAGATTCCACCCCTCCACTTTCTTACCAGGTCTGTAAAATTTGGCTTGTCAGCATAACACCCTCTGGTTAGCTAATATGGACCTCAGAATATGAAGAAATAAATACCAAAACTGCACCACTGTTCTGCAGTATTTTCTGATGTTCATTAATTGATTAATAAATTCACCATCTCTCATCTCCACACAAGAATACTCTTTATGAAGGCCTGTACATACACAACTTGTAAGACATTCTAATGGAAGTTAATGGTTGTTCCTCCCCTTTATAGAAGCATACACAACATAATAAAGTCATATTCTTTATAAAATTCCTGTGCTCTAATAAAACAATAGCAAATGCCACACAGTCATATGTAACACAAATTCTTTATAAAATTCCTGTGCTCCAATAATTCAATAAGAAGCCACACAAACATACATAATACATACTCTTAATAAAATAAAATTCCCAAATGCAATGGCGTTGCATTTTAGACCAGATATAAGTAAATTACAGAATTACTGCTAATTAAATTATCTTGGCATCTCTACACATTATTTTGTTATTTGTTATTTCAACTACAAATTTCAACTACAAATAATAGTTTTATGTGTTATATTTAGCTGGGACTACTACTACTACTGGGAGTGATATGACCACAATAACCATGTCGGAGACTGTTCAAGAAAATACTATTGTAGTAGGACTGATAAACGAGACACCTGAAACGGTAACCGAGTATAAATAACGTTTCTTTTCCTTTATATTATAGTATCAGGCCAGCTAGAAACTACAATAGCTATAATAATTATAGATGCATAACATTTTTTTTTAAATTTAATATTATATTTTTATCATAAAAGTTATCACCTCAACAAACTCTCAGTTGACATAACAAATTCAGGATCACTGACACAGATATGTCATTTCTGTCTCTCTCTTGAGGTGTGAGATATATTTAACCACAATGACCTGCCTTTGATGATATTCTAGTTTTATGAAAATGCCTAGGGAATAGCTGTGAGCCAATGATTCCTGAGCCATATTGTAGTAATTTAATGGCTGTTTCACAATATGTCGTATTGGATTTTATTCAAGAGATGAAACATAATATGATGCAATATATTCAATTTTCACTGTGTCAAAGGAGGATACTTGTTGCATCTCGTCACATCGCTAGTGCATGAGGCATATTCTGAACCATCTTAGCTCTTCTTTGCCTTACCATTTTTGTATGTTTCTCCAATTATATATACATATATTTGGTAGAATATATACCAGCTTTGTTAATAAATCAATATGGATGAGGGTGAGGCTTTTAAACAATTTTCAACCCATATTCTAGTTTATATAATTTTAATTTTGAACAGGGTCTATACTATTTCCTTGAGTGGTCACTATGGCATAAATTTGTCTATAATGCCTGAAAAATGTTTCTGTGTGCTGTACTAGTGTCATCTCTGTGTGTGCACTAGTGTCATCTCTGTGTGTGCACTAGTGTCATCTCTGTGTGTGCACTAGTGTCATCTCTGTGTGTGCACTAGTGTCATCTCTGTGTGTGCACTAGTGTCATCTCTGTGTGCTGCACTAGTGTCATCTCTGTGTGCTGCAGTAGTGTCATCTCTGTGTGTGCACTAGTGTCATCTCTGTGTGTGCACTAGTGTCATCTCTGTGTGTGCACTAGTGTCATCTCTGTGTGCTGCAGTAGTGTCATCTCTGTGTGTGCACTAGTGTCATCTCTGTGTGTGCACTAGTGTCATCTCTGTGTGTGCACTAGTGTCATCTCTGTGTGCTGCAGTAGTGTCATCTCTGTGTGTGCACTAGTGTCATCTCTGTGTGCTGCAGTAGTGTCATCTCTGTGTGTGCACTAGTGTCATCTCTGTGTGCTGCAGTAGTGTCATCTCTGTGTCTGCAGTAGTGTCGTATCTGTGTGCTGCAGTAGTTTCATCTCTGTGTGTGCACTAGTGTCATCTCTGTGTGTGCACTAGTGTCATCTCTGTGTGCTGCACTCGTGTCATCTCTGTGTGTGCACTAGTGTCATCTCTGTGTGTGCACTAGTGTCATCTCTGTGTGTGCACTAGTGTCATCTCTGTGTGTGCACTTGTGTCATCTCTGTGTGTGCACTAGTGTCATCTCTGTGTGTGCACTAGTGTCATCTCTGTGTGTGCACTAGTGTCATCTCTGTGTGCTGCAGTAGTGTCATCTCTGTGTGCTGCACTAGTGTCATCTCTGTGTGCTGCACTAGTGTCATCTCTGTGTGTGCACTAGTGTCATCTCTGTGTGTGCACTAGTGTCATCTCTGTGTGTGCACTAGTGTCATCTCTCTGTGTGTGCAGTAGTGTCATCTCTGTGTGCTGCAGTAGTGTCATCTCTGTGTGTGCACTAGTGTCATCTCTGTGTGCTGCACTAGTGTCATCTCTTTGTGCTGCACTGTGTCATCTCTGTGTGTGCACTAGTGTCATCTCTGTGTGTGCACTAGTGTCATCTCTTTGTGCTGCACTGTGTCATTTCTGTGTGTGTACTAGTGTCATCTCTGTGTGTGCAGTAGTGTCATCTCTGTGTGTGCAGTAGTGTCATCACTGTGTGCTGCAGTAGTGTCATCTCTGTGTGTGCACTAGTGTCATCTCTGTGTGCTGCAGTAGTGTCATCTCTGTGTCTGCAGTAGTGTCGTATCTGTGTGCTGCAGTAGTTTCATCTCTGTGTGTGCACTAGTGTCATCTCTGTGTGTGCACTAGTGTCATCTCTGTGTGTGCACTAGTGTCATCTCTGTGTGCTGCAGTAGTGTCATCTCTGTGTGTGCACTAGTGTCATCTCTGTGTGTGCACTAGTGTCATCTCTGTGTGCTGCACTAGTGTCATCTCTGTGTGTGCACTAGTGTCATCTCTGTGTGCTGCAGTAGTGTCATCTCTGTGTGCTGCACTAGTGTCATCTCTGTGTGTGCACTAGTGTCATCTCTGTGTGCTGCACTAGTGTCATCTCTGTGTGTGCACTAGTGTCATCTCTGTGTGTGCACTAGTGTCATCTCTGTGTGCTGCAGTAGTGTCATCTCTGTGTGTGCACTAGTGTCATCTCTGTGTGCTGCAGTAGTGTCATCTCTGTGTGTGCACTAGTGTCATCTCTGTGTGTGCAGTAGTGTCATCTCTGTGTGCTGCACTAGTGTCATCTCTGTGTGTACAGTAGTGTCATCTCTGTGTGTGCACTAGTGTCATCTCTGTGTGTGCACTAGTATCATCTCTGTGTGTGCACTAGTGTCATCTCTGTGTGTGCACTAGTGTCATCTCTGTGTGTGCACTAGTGTCATCTCTGTGTGTGCACTAGTGTCATCTCTGTGTGCTGCACTCGTGTCATCTCTGTGTGTGCACTAGTGTCATCTCTGTGTGTGCACTAGTGTCATCTCTGTGTGCTGCAGTAGTGTCGTCTCTGTGTGTGCACTAGTGTCATCTCTGTGTGTGCACTAGTGTCATCTCTGTGTGTGCACTAGTGTCATCTCTGTGTGTGCACTAGTGTCATCTCTGTATGTGACTAGTGTCATCTCTGTGTGTGCACTAGTGTCATCTCTGTGTGTGCACTAGTGTCATCTCTGTGTGTGCACTAATGTCATCTCTGTGTGTGCACTAGTGTCATCTCTGTGTGTGCACTAGTGTCATCTCTGTGTGTGCACTAGTGTCATCTCTGTGTGTGCACTAGTGTCATCTCTGTGTGTGCAGTAGTGTCATCTTTGTGTGTGCACTAGTGTCATCTCTGTGTGTGCACTAGTATCATCTCTGTGTGTGCACTAGTGTCATCTCTGTGTGTGCACTAGTGTCATCTCTGTGTGTGCACTAGTGTCATCTCTGTGTGTGCACTAGTGTCATCTCTGTGTGTGCACTAGTGTCATCTCTGTGTGTGCAGTAGTGTCATCTCTGTGTGTGCACTAGTGTCATCTCTGTGTGTGCACTAGTGTCATCTCTGTGTGTGCACTAGTGTCATCTCTGTGTGTGCACTAGTGTCATCTCTGTGTGTGCACTAGTGTCATCTCTGTGTGTGCACTAGTGTCATCTCTGTGTGTGCACTAGTGTCATCTCTGTGTGTGCACTAGTGTCATCTCTGTGTGTGCAGTAGTGTCATCTCTGTGTGTGCACTAGTGTCATCTCTGTGTGTGCACTAGTGTCATCTCTGTGTGTGCACTAGTGTCATCTCTGTGTGTGCACTAGTGTCATCTCTGTGTGTGCACTAGTGTCATCTCTGTGTGTGCACTAGTGTCATCTCTGTGTGTGCACTAGTGTCATCTCTGTGTGTGCACTAGTGTCATCTCTGTGTGTGCACTAGTGTCATCTCTGTGTGTGCACTAGTGTCATCTCTGTGTGTGCACTAGTGTCATCTCTGTGTGTGCACTAGTGTCATCTCTGTGTGTGCAGTAGTGTCATCTCTGTGTGTGCATTAGTGTCATCTCTGTGTGTGCACTAGTGTCGTCTCTGTGAGGCTGATTGATTTTCTCCTTATACTCACTCACAGTATTGTCAATCTGCTATTAATTTGATATTGCAGTTTACCGTGGAAAAACAAACTAAATTTAAAATCATATTGGCTGAAGCAATTACCTCCTCCTGCAGCGTCAATGGTGCCAACACGCCATGTGAATCTGTTCCACTATCCAAGTAAGTATGCTTAAGAAGGGAGTATAACATATGACCACACAACTTTGGTGCATTGCAAATGATAAGGCATGTTGTGCCTGATTAGTGAATTGTTATTTTCCTTTTTGTGTTAATTGGTGAGCAAAATAAGCCCTGACTGGGGAGTTGGATGGAGAATTTTATATTGCCATGCAAGGTGTGTATCTATGTATACTCCCATCATGTTTATCTATAAAATGTATGAAGGGGTTACCTGCTGTAATTAAAAGATCATGGTGCTTTGGAATGAGAACTGGGCGATAATGGGCTGTACGGTTAAATAACTCAAGGGAAAGGTTTCTGGAGAGTTTCATTCTGACATAGCATTAACAGATGAAGGTGGGATATACCATTTTTGTCATGGTGGGTACAAGAGAGGACTTGCTCTAGAGCTGGTATGTGTATGAAGGATACCTAGACGATCTAGAGGAGAAAGGAGAGCTATAAAGATCAAGAGCATACTCGATACACCAAAAAGTGTAAAGTGTGCAAATTTTAGACACTTTAACATTGTATGTCAGAAATTCTTGTCACCTTCTGCTTGGTCATATCTTTATTACTCGGAGAATTCCTGCAGAAAGGATTGCCTGGTGAGCTCACTCTTAGTGCAATGGGCTACCCTTCCTCACAGGGAAGCTGCTTCATAGTACACCCATATAAATTATCTGCTAATTTTTCATATTGAAATCAAATGACTTAGATCATAATGACAACATCAACAATGTACACAGATCAGTAATGTATCAGGCCTTCTCCTTGGCTCGGCCGGGACAAGGAGAAGAGCAATGCAATCTAAAGCACTGATATGTAAGGGCCACAAAAGTTTATCCCCTAAGGGTTCCGGGCTAAAATACAATGCCTTGCATTCAAATAACCGTTATATATATATATATATATAATATAATATATATTATGTGTGTGTTTGTGTGCATGTGTGTTACCGTTGCAGGAGAGCGACAGTGACTGCTGATGATATTATCATCACTAATATCGTTGCTGCTCCATCTGGTAATGGAATTGAGTTCCTTGTCTTTGTTCGTCTGAGTGGCAATGCAGTGCTACCACAACAACAGCTGCTGGCTGCACTAACAGTAAGACTCTCATTTTATGTGTTTAGGTATGTGTCATGCAAATGGTAAACTGATCTAGTAATCCTTTTTGTCTCTTAATAATTATTAGCACAACTGAGACTAAATGTGGAAGATTAATTCATCCATTACACAAAATCTTTAACCTTTAGCCATCATGTGACAGAGAAGTTTACATATGTATATGCACACAATTTAGTTTATATTATATTAGCTAATATTTCACTAATGAATACCCAACAATCTTGGAAGCTGGAAGTACTTGCCAATATTACCAGCAGTAACTTGACCTCTGTGATATTAAGAGTGATATTATGAAGCCATCTATTCTTACTAAGTAGAGCATGGTCTAAACCAAAGCTGAACTTATTTGCAGTCCATATCGTGACATGGCTAGCAATGACTTGTTCTTTGGTTTTGTTGTCATTCTGAAGTAAAACATACCTTGAATGAATTGTGCTAACACATAACCAAAATGCAAGGGGCTGAAAGCATTTCCTGGTTATAAATTGTGGCCAGCTGATTTGAATTGCTTGGAAGTTATCAGTTTAAACTGCTTGGAATACAATCCCCTCAGAGATATGACTATTCTCAATAAACAACTTGCGGACATTCCTTCGACTGATCACTCAATTTATACTAACTAAAGGAGTCTGGCTGGCGGCGATGGCTCACGGCAGATCGAAAGCTATGTTCACCAAGCCTAGCCCTTTTCTCATCTTCCTAGACTCAACGCTATTCTCATTGTCCTCTTCCCCTTACATCGTTATCTTCATCCTAGAGCTGCACCTTCTTCACTATGCTGACCTATTTTATCATTATCGTAATAACTTTTGTCATTTAACATCTTTGTACTGGAGGAAATGGTTTTCTTAGATGTGCAAACATTCCTAGTAATGATGTTAGCCTCCTGCAAGTGAGGAGATCATGCTTCTCTGTGTGTGTTTTTAATTGGCTCTTTACATAATGCTTGATAGGTATAGAAGTATATACTTACCTCATATTCTATCTCCATTCACAATTAACATGAGTAAGAACATTCTCCTTTAGTAATGTAAGAGAAACCTTGGGAAGTGTTGAGACTGTTTTAAGATGTTAAAAAGTGAAAAAATGTGCTTGAAAATTTTCTCCCATGGCATTCAAGAACCTCAATGTCTCAGTGATAATTAAGAAATTGAGAACAGATATCTTTATTCAAACTCAATTGGTAATTTCCAGCTGACTTCATAAAATATGCATCGAAGATATATTTTAATTAGCTCTTGTTGTTGTTTCTTTGCCAATGTTTCAACTTTGGAAATGTTGGTTAAAAATATACCAATAATAAAAACTAACAAAGAAACTGTATGCCATTTTATTATTATTGCTGTTGGTATTATTACTTGTTGTTGTTGTTGTTATTATAATTGTCATTTTCTATATATCTTTAATAGCAATATGTTTGTTTTTGTTTTGCAAAGTGAATGAAAATTGAGCTTAGTATAACTTTGTCCTATTAACATGGCCTCTGTGAATCCAATATCACCTTAGAGTGAAGATATAGATTTGTACAGGTCATTAGTCAGATCAAGTAGCAAAGATATATGAGTGCAGATCCCAGGAAGAAGAGAGGGAGAAATAAATGGAGGCTTTTCTGTCAAAAACTTTACAGCTAACTTCTGACCTAAATTTTTTAATGAAGGTCCACTTAAACACCATCACACTCAGTGCACTCCTTGATCACTATCTTAATCATCATTGATGGTGGTGAAGATAGTGGTTAATATTCCTGCTCCTATCCTGACCATCATCACAGACAGCTTCCTCTTTGTCATTGAAATGCTCATCTTTGATTATTTTTGTGTTGTATTACTCCATGCTATGCATATGTGGTACAGAGTAAAGTGATGATGTATCCTTCTGTTTCTTAGCTTCCTAACTAGTGGCTTCAGCTGAAATTGCTCCAAAAGCACTCCAAGCATGCCTGAATCCCCTAGGTAATAAACAGCAGTGCAAAAAAGGATCTATGAATCATCTCCCACTTTCCAATTCCTTAAGTTGTGTACAACAAGTCCTTTCATAAAAATTTTTACCATAAGAAGACTCCAAAAGTTCCAATGCACGTCCACTTTTAATCTGTTTCCTGTTTGCAACAAAAATGCATGGGTACTTCTGTCACGATGCAATTGGGCCAGCTTATGTAATAGGCGATGGTCAAAAACCACACAAAACTATTATAAGCACACATGTTCAGTTCTGCTATTTGGTTTGCGGAGTTTTCATTCCTGGGAAACTGTGGAATAAAATCCAAAGGAGGTTGTAGGTGATCTTCTACCAAAATACCTGCTTTTTGGTTTTTTGGTTGATGGAGTTGACTTGTCGAACTGTTACCAAGTCCTTGGAGGAGGCTGTAGTAAATTCTACATGGGTACATTCCACCATAGAATAGGTATGTGGTGATATGTGTTGTGTACAACAATAACCAGGTTAGCAAAATCCCTGGGCCCAAGAAGCTCACACTCAGTGTAGTCTTTCACCACACAATTATAACAATTATAACAGAAACAACCAAACAAACAAAAACTACTTGAGCAAGAAAATTGGTTGGCCTATTTAGAAACAAGATTATCCATAATATAGTAGTTAGATGATTAGATGACCCTTTACCATTTAAGGGGGGAATAATGTCAAAAAAATACACCTCGACAATACCAATCATATTTTCCACCCACTACCCTCTATCAACATAATTTTTGTACCAAAATGTAGCTTAGAAGATAAGCTATTTAATGATGTATTTAACTTTTGTCATATATATTTTTTATGCCAAAGTGTCAGCCAGGAAATCCAGTCCACAAATTAAAAATCCATTAATAATGCTAAGTGGCTGCTAGGTGGTTTATTGGTAAGAGTACATGTAGTAGTTTCATCTAAACTATTTGAATAAGTATGATAATGCACCACAGGAGAGGGGGGGGAAATCCCATACACAAACCACATGTCTGGTCTATACCCAACACATTCTCATAACAGTGAAAATAAAATAATTTAGGTTAAAGAGCACACAATAAGCATTCTGGTGATATATAAATTATGGAGTTTGGGTGAGAAATGAGGGAGAAATTTGTGGAAATATGTGGAAATTCTTCTAATCTAATGCGACGTGATTCTTCTTCACACTTGCTGGGTTTCTAATGAAAATAGTGAGTGCAAAAGCTGTCGTAACTGCATCATAGAATCTTCAAATGTTCTGAAACTTGGAATATGACTTCTATATGAGCAGAGACACCATTTCAAATAGTTGTAAAAAAAAGTGAAAGTTAGCATTTTGACATTATTCCCCCCCTTAAATCCATTATACCAGATTTTAGCACCGATTATAAATGGTAAAGGATTGGTTTTGGTCTACATGGCCACAGTCATAATATTATTATTATTTTAATTTTAAATATAATATTTTTGCTCTTAGAAGTTGTTCTTTATTATATTATTGTATTTCTTCTCTACTGTAACAGAATGTGAATATCATTATCCACCTCATTATATATATATATAATATTTGCTTTATATCACATATATACTTATATCTTGAGCATGCATATATAGCTCCATAGAATAGTTATTAAATTAGAATGTGAATATCATTATCCATGTCCTATATATATAATATATAATATAGTATTTGCTATTACATTTTATATCACATATAATATATATATACTTATATCTTGAGTAGAATAGTTATTAAGTTAGAATGTGAATATGTATTTGCTATTACATTTTATATCACATATATACTTATATCTTGAGCATGCATAGCTCCATAGGAAATATCCACCAAAAGCTCATTTGATATATATTCCTTGTGGTCATAACTAATTTCATCTCTACCTTTCCCTCCCCCCCCCCCCCCCCCCCCCCCCCCCAATTAGGCTTCTAGCAGTGCTCTGCAAGCTGCTGGATTTCAGGCAACGTTCAGAGTGTTGGTTGCTATGGCAACAGCGCCACTACTGAATTTGACACAATTACTGGTGATCATCATAGTAGCTGTGGTTGTTGCTGCTGTGCTGTTCATCGTAGTTGGTTTGGTCTGGTAAGTCAACAAGAACATAATTTCCTCCCATTTAAAAACAAACGGCTGCACAGATTGACTTGTCAACAAGAAAGGAATCAAGACTATACTCTATAAAACACAACTAGATGACTCTATTTAAATTCAAGTTTTATAAAAAGACGATAATGATTGGTGTACATGATTTTATATGGTAAAGGTCGTCTAACTAATTGTGGTCTCCAGGAGTATAGACTTCATTGCTTTTTTGACAATCAACCTCTTGTGTGTTTAATATGTTCTTGTTTCAAGAGCGTTTTATTGGTTGTTGTTTTGTTGTTGTTGGCTGAAGTCCCACTTCTGTCAAGTACAACTCTAAATTTCTGGGACTCTAGCATTATTGTCTCCCTTTTTAAACTAGCTTGTTTGTTCTTGTACACTACACAAGGACAGACTGGGGAATTAAAAAAATTACTCTGGCCCACAAACCATTTTTGTTACTGTTGGTTTTGGTCTCGGCCCGCGGCCCGAGTGGGAAGTGAGTTTGAGGGGGTATCTTCCCTTTCAGTGGCTCGGGGCCACCAAGGTCGGGCCGCCCTAATAATTTTATCACCTTGGTCAACTCAGACACTATTTTGACATGCTATATTCGTATCATAGAAATCCCATACTTGTTCAGTGGTAGGCTTTATTTTGAGCATGGATTATTTTGGGGGGGAGGGGGGAGGGGGTTGTAAGGTAAAGGCCTATTTTAAGCACCAGCCCATTGAGCACTGCCCTGTATACCCGATGGTTGGTCCAGGAGAGCAATTAACACATGTGATATATTATTGCTACTGTGGACTGTAACCCTGTGAACTACGATATACATTACACAAACCAGCACATGCAATATCTGTTGTTGTTGTTGATGAAGTCATGTAGCGTCAGCTATAGCCTGTTTCTTGGAATTGGTAACTGTTGCATAGTAGAACAACAAACCAAACAAGAGATGCTTTTGTAGAGGATAATCTACAGCTTTCTTCAAGGACTTGGTGACAGTTAGTAGTGAGTACTCCATTAACTAGACAGTGGAATTGAGCAGCACTTTTGACATGATTTAGGTTTATTGCACCATCTGTAAACTTACTATATAGCTTTTTGAGAAACAGGTTAGTCGTGGATGTGCTTGCAAAATTTGGAGCTTTCTAGTTTATTATGTTATGGGGAAAAACAGGGTAAATGAAGATGATTCATATCACACTTTTGATTTAAGTCTGGGGGTTTACTATCCAAGAAGAGGGCTAGGCAGAGTTTCGGCAGCTGGAGTGACCAAAACCACCATGGAGGGTGCTAAGAGGTTGCTCAAGTGAATTTTAGTTTTTTTGGTTGTTATTGGGGTGGGGGGAGGGGAAAGGGGAGGGGGGATTGTGGTGGATTGGGGTGGGGGAGAGGGGTTGTGGTGGATTGGGGTGGGGGAGGGGAAAGGGGAGGGGTTTGTGGTGGATTGGGGTGGGGGGAGGGGAAAGGGGAGGGGCTTGTGGTGGATTGGGGTGGGGGGAGGGGAAAGGGGAGGGGGCTTGTGGTGGATTGGGGTGGGGGAGGGGAAAGGGGAGGGGGGTTGTGGTGGATTGGGGTGGGGGAGGGGAAAGGGGAGGGGGGTTGTGGTGGATTGGGGTGGGGGGATTAGCTCTCTGCCATTTTATAACAATGTGAGTAAAATCAATATATCAATTGCTAAGGTCAATATTGGATTTGGATTACATTAAGTGCTATATTCATGCTAAAAAGGGTTTACACACGCATATATACACACATATATATAATATTTGACTAAAAGGAAACCATGATTCAATACACACTAATGTTTGGTTCAGTTTGTGTGACAGTGTATGCACCTGATATGCCTGACCGTAATGTTTACTGCACAAGCAACGTATTTAATTTTTTGCAGTTGCTACTACTTCAAAACACGAAAAAGGAACACGGTGTTATATTCCTCTGATTTAATTAAGAATGATCCAAAGAAACCTAAAGAACCAAGAGGAGGAGAGGATAGCTTAACGCTTATGAATACACAGTCCAAAGATGACGCACCAACATGGCTCGATTTCTCAGAAACAAATATGTATGACACTTCTGATCCCGTGCCAATTGCAACAGCACCTGGGAAACAGTGAAAAGCAAAGTGGACGAAAACAAGCATGGAAGATTTTATTATGACATACGGTAGCTTATTGTAAAGACAGAATATTGTAAATTTTAATTCTTCCCCACACCCACCCCCCTATATACAATAGATGTAAATTACTAACTCTATGAAGCTAGCTTCAATCATGTTTGTAGATATATATTTAACTGCTTTTTGTAAAGTACTATTCTAATAATTAAATTCTAATAATTAAACACTGCTATGAAAGATCAAAAATTTATATGACAATCAAATGAGGTTATTGGAAGGAATTTTATATGAGGCTGCTCTGTAGTCATGACAACTTTTCCAATTTTGCTAAGATATACGTAAAGCACCTGCCAATATGGAGTTCCAAATATTAAAAGCGTAACTTTTTTCACCTTTAGATCATAACAAAGGTAGCTTGAGAGTGATTATGGTCTCAGTAGTGCAAATTAATTATTTCTGTGTCCATTTTTTCATTGGGCGCTCACACAGATGACCTTCAGGGAGTGTAGGAGTGGAATTTAAGCAGGGTTTTGGGCCTCTAGGCCATGCTACCTGTCCATGTCTTGCCATGACCCCAAAGTGGCCAATACTGTGTCGACACTAATATTTCTCTCGGCCCTTTCCATGCCCGTACACAGGGGAGGTGCCCGGGGGTGCACAGGCACCCCCCTTTCAAAATAATTATATTCATGACAGTACTTGGTGTACATGTATGTATGTATGTATGTATGCATGAAATAGCTAGCTGACATTTTTATTGTTAATCATCAGTTCAACTTCCGTTATACATAAACCATAAACCCTGCTTCATTCCAATCAACAACTCTTAACCAAATGGCAATTAATTACTATTCAGATTGATACACCTTCACCAGAAAACTTTAATTATTTCCTGTTATGTTGTACTTTGGACTGCACTCACATGCAGCTGCAAGCTAAAGTCAGTGTGCATAATTTATGAGTGTAACCTTGGAATAAAGTTATGAAAAGACAGCATCAATCTCAAGACATCCGGTCCTTTTTTAACAAAGAATTGCCTGTGATGAAGGAGGTAAGTAAAACAATGGTTAGGCTCTAGCTACAATTGAGATTTGATATTTTACTGTAACTTTAGGACTCCCCAGTTCAAGCACCCAGAATGAAGCTCCAAGAAGCCCTTCTCTACCAACGATTCTTCCACCATCAGGTGATAGTGATAATGTTGAATGTGGACGTGAATGTCAACCTGCCGTCCAAATTTCAAGTCAGCAGTCTTCATCAGGTCTTGAACCACCCCCTTTTGATGATATTGGGACCTTCTTGGATCCAAAGAAGTCTATAGAAAGCATTATTTGCACAGTTAGCAGTCTTTCTATTGATGAAAAGTATTTTTTTAATTTATCATCATATAAACCCACCTAGTGTTTTGCCATGTACACAATTTCGTGGTAAAAACCGAAAGTTTAATATTTCTTGGCTCGAAAAATATCCCTGGCTGTTGTATAGCCCAAAGTTGGATGCTTTATTTTGTGGACCATGTTAACTTCTTCTTTCTAGTATTAATAGAAGGGATAAAGGTTATCTTGTGAATAAACTTTACTCTAATTGGGCAAAAATAAGTAATAACTTAAGTAACCACTCTTCACCTCAATATCATTGTGAGTGTCTTCAAGATGCTGATGTTTTGAAAGGCACAATTGATAATCCTTCTTCCCATATTGATGTGATGGCAAATAGTGCTCTTCAGATACGAATGAATGAGAACAAACATATTATACGTCAAATTGTTCGTGCCATACTGTTTCTGGCTAAGCAGGGGCTTCCTTTTCGAGGTGATAGAGAAGATGTTTGCCTAAGTACGAATGCACACACACACATGCACACACTGACACCTAGTGCACCTACACACATGCACACACTGACACCTAGTGCACACACACACATGCACACACTGACACCTAGTGCACCTACACACATGCACACACTGACACCTAGTGCACACACACACATGCACACACTGACACCTAGTGCACACACACACATGCACACACTGACACCTAGTGCACACACACACATGCACACACTGACACCTAGTGCACCTACACACATGCACACACTGACACCTAGTGCACACACACACATGCACACACTGACACCTAGTGCACCTACACACATGCACACACTGACACCTAGTGCACACACACACATGCACACACTGACACCTAGTGCACACACACACATGCACACACTGACACCTAGTGCACACACACACATGCACACACTGACACCTAGTGCACCTACACACATGCACACACTGACACCTAGTGCACACACACACATGCACACACTGACACCTAGTGCACCTACACACATGCACACACTGACACCTAGTGCACACACACACATGCACACACTGACACCTAGTGCACCTACACACATGCACACACTGACACCTAGTGCACACACACACATGCACACACTGACACCTAGTGCACCTACACACATGCACACACTGACACCTAGTGCACACACACACATGCACACACTGACACCTAGTGCACCTACACACATGCACACACTGACACCTAGTGCACACACACACATGCACACACTGACACCTAGTGCACACACACACATGCACACACTGACACCTAGTGCACCTACACACATGCACACACTGACACCTAGTGCACACACACACATGCACACACTGACACCTAGTGCACACACACACATGCACACACTGACACCTAGTGCACACACACACATGCACACACTGACACCTAGTGCACACACACACATGCACACACTGACACCTAGTGCACCTACACACATTATTAATGTTATTGGCTTTGAGATCTGGTATTGTTGCTGAGGTGAAGACTGCCCAATTTTTCTCTGTGCTAGCAGATGAAGTGAGTTGTCACAATATTGAGCATTTGCCCATTTGTTTGCGGTTCGTTGATAGTGAATGTAATATTCGTGAAGAATTTATTGCATTTGTAAAATTAGAGAGGGTTAGGGCAGTTGACATTGCTGATGCAATCATAACATCCTTGGACAATCTTGGGTTGACTTTGAGTAATTTGCGTGGCCAGGGTTATGATGGTGCATCTACAATGAGTGGAACAAAAGCTGGTGTTCAAGCTAGAATACTCGAAAAGCAACCCAAAGCACTTTACACTCATTGTGCCAGTCATTCACTCAATCTGGCTACTGTGAGTTCTTGCTCTGTTCCACCCATCAGAAATTGTATAGATCAAATTAAGAGTCTCGTCCTTTGGATAAAGCATTCTCCCAAAAGAGAAGGGCTGTTAAAAGCAATTGTGGCACGAAACACACACAGGTCAAGTCGAGCGCCCCTCTTCTTAATGTCTGCATAACCAGATGGGTTGAGAACATAGATGGTTGGGAGCGCTTCTCCTTAGCTCATCCATTCTTAATCCATGTGTATGTGAAGTGATGCTTTATGGGGACATTGATTTTCCTCTGTTTAATGATCGGTGGTCACCAGAAGATAAAAAGAATGCACTTGCCCTATGAAAACCTTGGAATCTTTTGAGTTTCTTTACTCAATGGTAACGATCTATCATTTCTTAATTTACCTGAAAGAAGCAGTTGTTAAAATTCAGTGGGGTAAACAAGATATAGTTTCTGGTGTATCCACAGTAATGCAATGCTATGAGGAGTTGAAGATAGTTGGAAGATATTGACAGCTATTCCAAGCGTATTTTTGATCACAGCAGTAGAATTGCAGAACAATCTGGCATATCTGTATCAATGCCTCGTATAAGTCAACGGCAGCAACATCGTTCAAACCCACAATTTACATCAGTTGAAGAGTATTTCAAGATAGCTATTGCAATTCCATTCCTTGACCATCTAATAACTGATATTTGTTCGAGATTTACAGCTCACAGTAAGCGAGCAGCTTCCCTTCAAGGGCTTTTACCGGCAAACATCAATGCTAATTCTTCTTTCAGTGATATTAAACAGGCAATATGGAAGTCAAAGTGGTTGCTTGTTGCAGAAAAAGATCGTCCTGAAACTTTTAAAGTGACTCTCTAAAGCAGTGTCCTCAATCTCTTCCAAATATCTGTATATTATTGAAGATCTTTGCTACCATCCCTTTGAGCTCTTGTTCATGCGAAAGATCGGCATCAGCTCTCCGACGACTACACAATTATTTAAGGTGTACACAGACAGAAGAACGTTTAACTGCCTTAGCATTAATACATATGAACTATGAAACCACGATAAGTATAGATAACATTTGCAAGTTTATTCTGCAGAAGCACCCTCGAAAATTACAGAAGGCTAACTTGCTATTTGAGTGACATGATGATATTATTTACCATTTGAGTGATATTGTGATATTGTTTTTTTGTGGTAATGATTAATTATTTGAGGACCAAATTGACTCTCAGAGCACCTAAAATAAAGGCCTGGGGAACATACCCATAGACCCCTGCAACACGATTTCTTGAATCACATACCAAATTGTGCAACCCCCTTTTCAAAAGTCTATGTACGGGCCTGCTTTCTGTCTGTTATTATAGTTTCCTTGTCCTCAAATGCATTCAAAGCTGTGTCAATTTTTCTGAATTGCTGTGGCTAAACTAAAATCTCTGTGTGGGGTCACACAAGTTGAGCAAGTAACCTTAGACTGCAGCTAGTTGCAATGCTCTCAATGTTGTGTGTGTTAAATATCTAGTACTAGGACATTAAATTGAAATAAAGCATCCTAATCAGTTTTGATGCAAGCGGGAGTATATAGGAGTTTGGGGTCTGTGAAATTATACGAGGTAAATTTATTATTTGAAGTAATCAATGAGGGGCAAATTAGAACACATGTCCAGAAAAGGCATGTCATGGCTAACATAACACTTTCAAGGTGCAATCGTCGGAGCCTTTGAGGAAGTATTCCGTCTAGTCAACTGGCTGTTGTTCACCACAAAAGCATTTGGTGTTCCAACAAAGAGCTATTAATTAAGCTGCATAGGATTGGTATAGTAGGATGTTTATGGAAGGTATTTCAGGACACCTGACTTCACCCGACTAGGTAATCTGCATCAGCATTACCTAACTTCTTCCCAGCCTTATAGCGTATTGTATACCTGTAAGCACTCGGAGTAAATGCCCATCGTTGAATACGTGACGATGAAAGGCGTAGAATTTGTCTAAACAGGTAAGGCAGGTGGTTAATTGTAATAAATGGTGGTAGGTATGAAACTTGGTAATACCAAATATTATCACTAACCCTTCATTTTCTGACTAACTTTTCTCAGCTGCATTCAAGTTCTAGAAGTGTAAGTGATTTATCTTTAGCCACCATCCATTACATGTGATATGTCTGCATCCAAACCATATTGAGATGCTTCACATACTATATATGATGGGGTTTTTTGCACTATCACAGAGGATCAATAATGACTTAGCTTGTATCTCACCTTTAGCCACTACAAATGCCTGATCCTGCTTACTTGTTGAAACCACTTATGAGTTTTCACGTAGTAATTGATACAATAGGGACAGCTATATATGTGGGTAGGTTAGGCATGATAAATGATCCCCATGAAGGTTTTCAACTGAGTGATAATATTGGTCTCGGGGCATCTTTAACAGTCTGATTTTTCTCTTCAGTGGGGTGAAAATCTTACTTGCCAATCACATGCCCCAAGGTATTCAACTTTTTGTAACACATGAATAAGCATTTAGCCTTGTTTAATCGAGCTCCTGCTAATTCCAGCTTGCCTAAGGCACAATCAAGACTCTTGATATGCTCTTCTGCTGTGCTCCCTGTCACTGAAATATCATCTAGACACACAGAAACAGCCTTGCACTCTTGTAACAAGTTTTCCATGTACCTTTGAAAAATAGATAGAGCAGCTGATACTCCAAAGGGTAACCTGTTGTACTGTCCCTTATGTGTATTCACAGTGACATACTGTTTGGAGTCATTCTCTAACTCTAACTGTAGGTAAGCCTGATACAGGTCGAGTTTAGTGAAATACCTACCATTCCAAGCAGCAAACAACTCTTCCACTCTAGCTAAAGGATAAGTGTCTACCTGAGAAACAGTAACCTTATAGTCTCCACAGATCCTTACAGTAGTACCATTGCTATTTAGTATGGGGACTAGCTATAGGTGCAGTCCTATTACAGAACTGGACAGGTAAAATTATGCCTGTGTTTTCCAGTCCCTTAAGCACTGTTTCAACTTTCTCCCTAAGACAGTAAGGTACTGACTTAGCTCTGAAAAACTTAGACTTGACTTCTGGGTCAACATTAGCTTCACCTTGGTTCCTTTTGTTCATAATCTTTTTAGTATTCTCAGTCATTTATGGCCTGGTGTCTTTCATAGGGTAGGGCACTGTTTGGTGCTATGTTTGGAGTAGGCATTGCAATCATCAATTTTTACTACCAGAAAGCAATAAAGAGATTACCACCTTCATCTAGTCCCACCTCAACTGCTGGTGTTGCAGGTATATCCCATCACTAGCTGTTTGTTCTCGAGTTGTTGGTTTAGTTGATAAAAAATACATCCTGCATTAGTCACTAGAGTTCTCCAACAAATCCATGCTGCTCCTCCAGCTACTAGTTCATGTAATAAGTGGCTGGGTCAGGCAATGAGGATAACCAGCTCCAATCTGCTCCTCCTCCAATTGTTTGTTCAAGTACAAAACCAGCTCCTGTTTGGTGCCCCTCCAGGTTCTGGTTCAGTTACCACGATGACCTGTCATTATCGGATCCAATGATCTATATATATGTGCCTGAATCTCTACCAAAATCAAGATCATGTAATTATCTATATGAGTCGACATGATATTCCCAATGTTGTATCGGTCCATGAACGAAGGGTCCAAATGTAACTGAATGAAGTGCTCAAAAACAAACTTGCAAATGCATAAGTTCCATTTCCTCTGTCATATATTTTATTCAGTTTGCAGGTTGATTGAACTTCATTCTGACAGGTGATTTTGTTTCGGCTAGGGCTAGGGCTATCTTTGACTTGATATCAATTTGATCAATTTTTCTCTTTTTCCAACTGTAGCTGTAGAAGACATAGACACTTATATAGTTTGATTCAATGTTTGAAGTGAATTCGACAGGGGCCCATAGTTAAGATGCTTAGAATTTTGAGATCACCTATACTATCTGATATAAAGCTGTCAGAAGAAAAACACATATAGCACACATTCATTCTGCTGCAAAATGGTGAACAAGAGAAGTTCAATTAACTGACCTTTTTACCCTTTTCTAAGGACAACATCAATGGTAATACTATTATGGGGAAACTTAAGTTGAGGACTCCCATGCAGTTTGTTCTTGATACCTCAGGGATTACTATTTGACAGCTGTGGGCCTAGTTCATAAACATGGCCTTATAGACAATCTCCGCCCTGGCTTTCAAGGAGTTAGGTGCTTGGGAGGTCATGATAGACCATTCAGGAACACATGATGTGGTGATCATTTCACTTCTGGATATTCACAGATCACCTATCCAGCTGATTCACCAGGCTCATGTACTTTATTCTCTAGGACAGTGCCTTGGGTGAGGATCATGAAGAGAATCAATAGAGCATCCTACAATTAAGCTAGTTCAAAGCTAGCTACAATGCGGTTAGAAGTAGTAATGTTAGCTCAGTCTCCTCACCATCCTCTCTTCTCTGAGGTAACAAGACCATCACCTTGTTGTTAGGTGTGCAGCAAGAAAACCCTCTGGTGGTTTAATTCACTTGGCCTTACCATCCACTGACATTTCTTAGCCTAGTTTTGCACAATGTATCTCATCCTAGGTGGCTGTACAAAGGAGATTCTCTAAGATTTGGTGGTCGTAGGGTCATTTGTCTAGCTTTGAATGACCAAAAGTTATTTGTGATGATGAAGTTGCGAGAGTGAACAAGAATGCCTCAAGCTAAGATGGTTGACACACTTTAGGGACAAGATTACCTCTCACTTTAGGGACAAGATTACCTCTCTAAGATGGGTAACAGACTGAAAAGTATTCTTGGGTCACGATGGCATTCTTCTTCTCCAAAAGTCCTTTTCCTCCCCAAGTTCCTCTACACCCTCAAGGCTTCTCCCCATTTCATTTCTTCTGATCTTATAACAGTACCTTGATAAAATTGATCTTAAGAATCTTCACAAGGAGGTTTTGATACAGCCTGGTCAAAAATAACTCTGTCTGTTAAATCTGGTGGTCTTGTGATCCAGAGTGCTGTGTAGCTTGCTCCTCTGCTTTTCTGGCTTCAGCTGCTGCATCAGCTAATCTGGCCAAGCATACTCTACCAGAGTCCCTGCAGTCTCCACCAATATCTCATCTAGATGAGGCTCTCTGGCTATGCTCATGGCCATGTCCTATGGCGATGTGGTCTGCACACAGAAGCTGGGATACCTCAACAGTAGCCACACTATCGTGGCTTCTGTCATGGATGAAGCCCCAGATGACTTGTCTTAAGCTTGTCACTTAGCCATTTTAGCCAAGTAGTCAGCATGCCCTTCACACTTCCTGTCCAGGATTGTGAATGGGTGATGAAATAATCAGAGTGGCTGTAGGCCTTTGTCTTTGGGCTTCACTCTGTATTGCCTTTACTCCTGCCAACAATGTGGGGCTGACGTAGATCATTTTGCAATAAATGGGATCACATCTAGAAAGACAGAGGGATGCTACTATCATCATGTAGCCATCAATGATGCATGTCATCTAGGCTGGAACATCGTCCAAAGAGCAGCATAATGAGACATCTGCAGGTGAAGATGGGCATGATTTCACGTGCATTGACTCAAAAGTTGAGACACAGCAACCGGCCCTACATTGTGATGATAGCCCTCCGTATGAGTGGATGTGTAGCACCTTCTTCACGAGCAACTCTCTCATTTGCTGGCTATATCGATCAGAGAGGTATCTACCCACAATATAGGGTATGTTGGTTCCAAGCATGGCCTGTGATAGCATATTTCTCAAGTTCATCCCTTCTGAAAGCATCTTTATGCTCCTTGACAACTTTCTCATCGGTTTACCAATGTAATGTACACTTTCCCACAGCTGCAAGGAACTCTATACATATCTGATGACGTCATGGTACATGCTACATGGTAGTGTCCGGGTAAGCCTGATCTTAATGTCAAGCTAGAATAAAAAACAGACCCACCCACACACACACACACACACAAGCACATGTGCACATGTGCGCACACACACACACACATGTTCACTTAGTGCAGCCACACACACATACACATGCGTGCACACACACACACACACATGTTCACATAGTCACTTAGCAGACCTCCCAACCTTGGCATTAAATCCCTGGACATATGACCAATTTTCCCTGGACAACGAGTCATTTCCCTGGACATCCCCTTCCCACAAACAGTGGTACTGTATATTATAGCTACTGAGCACATAAAATTTGAAACCAACAATACTAGCTAGTACTTACTAGCTAAAATGTAAGGTTAGTCACTGCCAGACTCAAATTATTCTGACTGAGACTGCGTGGTAGTTTTTCTTAAACTTCAGTCTTTACTGATCGAAGGAAATCAGCAGAAAGAAGATGGCTACTGTCAAAACAAGGTTTGCTGTTGTTGATTTTGGCACTGAGTAAATCACAAACTGTTGAAGGATCCAAGGACACTCTTTGGTCAGTTACAATTTTTCTAACCATGCTGAAAAGCCTTTCCGGATCAGCATTGGAATGTGGAAGTACCAAGACCCTTTTAACAAGCACACCATATCTGTGACTTTCATGGTCAGATACACACTTCACTTCAGACATGACATAGCAGCCCAAAAATAATCAGTGGCCTTGCTGTTTTCTTTACTAGGACTAAATGTTGGAGCATGCTCGAAAATCTTGAAATTCAATAGCGAGTGTATCCATCTCATCTGTAGAAAATGATGTAAACCGAGTTGCGAGATTGATAATACCACTGGTAGATATTTTTGTGCGATTGCGTTGGTCAAGAAATGCTAGTTCTTTGATGACTTTATCTTCAAAAGGAAACTTATCAAGCATTTTTTTGACACCTTGTTTCATAAAAAGCACGAACACAGAAGAAAAATTTATGCTCAACTGATGTTCCAGCAACTTCATCTTCAAGTTCGTACAAAAGAAGCCTTGTAGATGTACCAATACCAAGTTCATCATTTTGAACTTGATTTTGTTGCTCAAAATAGTGATAATATCATGATCACCAGCACTATTGTTTATAACTTCAGGTTTGATAAAGTTACTCATGTATCCATGAAGCATGACACGTATGTCTGATTGAAGTGAGCCAATATGACTTGCACTTGTTTGCAAGGCAACAGTAAACTTGTTGAGAGGCTTTAAAGCGAATGATAGAAAGTGGCAAAAAAGCTTTACCAATAGGTCCTTTAACAGTTTGTTAATTCGATGAACTTGCTCATTGGCTGCTGTATTTTCGGCATAAAGAGCAGTCAATAAGCCACTTAATGCAGCACTCCAAACTTAGCCAGTGTGTGTGGTACAATGCTTCAATTTTATTAGTGGTTTGATATCTGCAAAGTCAGCTTCTATTTCAGAGTATTCAGCCCATCTTTTTGCAGAGTATTTGAAGTGATAACAAATGTCTACGAGAAGGCTATCAACAGATACTGAAAGTTTTTTTTAAGCCTGCGGTAGCACATAGAGCAGCAAGATGGCAAGTGCAACCAAGACTGAATAGTTTTGGTTGTTTTTCCTTAATTCTGCTCAGGACAGAATTATTTCCCCCAACCATTACAGAAGCTATATCTGATGTATAGCCAATCACATTAGACCATGGGATTCTAATTCCTTTCATAAAGCATCAAACATCGCTTGTGCAGTAGCCGTATTACAAACTGGCATTGCTAAGAATTGTGAGATAGCAAAGTGTGCACTTTCATCCCAAACTTTTACCATTATAGCGAAATATTTTCGTACATTTTGATCATTACCCCCATCGCAAAGGATAGTGAAAGGAGATGATGCACAGGACATTTTCACTGAGTGCAGGAGCAAGAGCATTTTTAATGGTGGCTTGTGTCTTTGTTGCTCCACAAGCAAACCCTTCAGCTACTTTACTATTTGGGAACATATTTTTACACAGTTTTGTGAAGTGGTCTCCAGCAGAAAATGCTAAGTTATGCTCTGCTATGAAAATTATGAAGCTGTAGTAGCCTGCTCATTAAGTGACTGCTTCTTTTGAGATAGTCATTCTAGCTTAATTTGTGAAAGCTTTGGCACCATCTTTAAGGCGTTTACTCTCCATATGTCACTTCACTTCATATAATCCTCCACCACCCACTAAAGATCGATTGTACAGATGTTGCAGTGGGCATAACTTGGTCCCTTTCTACTTGATGACATGTTGTAGCATCTCCATTCATCTTTCCACTTGCAGATTCTTTTTGGCTTCTTCTGAGGTGGTGGTTCAGCCATTTTCAGCAGCAACTAGCAACTAAAACAGCTGGTGATCTGGTGATCTAAAGCATGCAGCTGCTTTGACCTCAATGTAATCATGGCATCAGTGGTATGCTCATTTTTACCACACAAAGGAAATATTGGACCTTGATCATTAATGGGTGAGCAAATTCCTGGATCCCTGGACAGAATCTTGAAAAGGCTAAATCCCTGGACAGTCCAGGGCATCCCTGGATGGTTGGGAGGTCTGACTTAGTGCAGCCACATAGGAGATGATGATTGAAGGGGGGGTGGGGGGGGGTTAATTTTTCAGTTTCCTTGTCCTTCCCCCAGTGACTTTCTTGAAGCCGAGTGGATGATGGGTAGCCATTGTTAGAAAATACTTGGCGAAGAGTGTCAGTCTCTCTACACACAGTTCTTCTTCAGCCTGTCAAATCTAAACATAAAATGTAACGATCCATTTAACAATAATAGCTTGCAGTTGCAGTTAGTAGGCAATAACAATGTAAGCATTTAGTAGGTTGTTGTTAGATCAACAAAAAACAAGCATATGCTGTCAGCTCGAAAATTCTTCTTGGGTCTAATTACTCCTTCACCTCAATTGTTATTGGGCAATAGCAATCAAGTCTCCAGCCTACCTGAACGAGTTATCCCGAAGGGTAGAGCAAAGGACAGGGAAGGTGAAAGCCCAGGAATACCTTCTACAGCAGCTGTTCGGAAGGGGGAATGCAGTCTCCATGTTGGAGTCAGTGGGAGGCTGTGGATGAACCCGTTTTGTTTCTAACTGTGCATACATGTTTTGTTGTTAATTAGTATAATGATAGTGTATAACGATAATAATGATGATGATGATGATGGTGGTGGTGGTGGTGGTGGTGGTGGTGGTGGTGGTGGTGGTGGTGGTGGTGATGATGATGATGATGGTGGTGATGATGATGATGATGATGATGATGATGATGATGATGATGATGATGATGATGATGATGATGATGATGATGATGATGATGATGATGATGATGATGATGATGACAAGAACAACAATAATAATATTTATAATAATAATAATAATAATAATAATAATAATAATAATAATAATAATAATAATAATAATAATAATAATAATAATAATAATAATAATAATAATAATAATAATAATAATAATAATAACAATAACAATAATAATAATAATAAATAATAATAATAATAACATTATTTAATTTTTTTAAATAATCAACAGAATAATAAAAATTATTAAAAAAATTAAAAAAATTAAAAGATTAAGGGACTATTCAGCATAACATTTTTAGCTTTACCAAATATTAGTTATGTTCTCAGACAGCACAACTGTTCAGGGATTTGCAACTTGCAAGACAACTATATAGAGTAGGCCTTGACCAATTATTCACCTATTTTTTCCCCCTTATATTCTCGTTTTTTAAAGCTATTATTCCTTTTTCTTTCACCTATTAGCTTGAAGAATGTAAAACCATTTCCAGTTTAACATGACAAAGTAAAGGTGTATATACAAAATATTAACTAAATAATTGTTGTACTGTAACATCATAGATAGTCCTCTAGTGATGATTGTTGACGATGTGTAAATGAGTTCGACAGAATGGAAAAAACCCGTTCTGCTGCTGCAGAAGATGGCTGGACCAGCAATATGAGCCTGCAGGCTTCAGCCCAGTTATGAAGATCAACCTCATGTGCCTTCCACCATGCAATCGGGTCTGTGTGACTAAATGCATCTTCAGCAGCGGCCAAATAATTAGGTAGCTCCGACTTCAAACCATCAATAACTGGTGTCGAGTCCAAGAAGGTAAACGCACGTAAGGAATCAATGTCTGCAGCTGTGGGCTTGAGGTCATTTAACTTAGATGGCAAGAAGTAACGAGCTGCTTTGAAAGCAAGTAGAGCAGGCTTGAGTTCATTATCAAACTTTGTCCGAAAGTAACTAAAGGCTGGTTGGACACATGACTTAGCATATGCAACAAGTTGCTGTTCATGTACAGCATTACCCCCAGCTATTGAAACAGTAGGATAATGTTCTGTCAAGATAACTGAGAAGAGCATACTCAGATGTTCATAAGCTACTAGAGCTACAGCACCATCTCCTTCAAAAAGGTAGGTGGCCTTAAAAAAGGCTCCATGGCATCAAAAGTGATGGAAAGCTCCATTTTTAACTTCCTGCACTTGGCTGTATCATGGAGAATTGCAAGGAGTTTGTTAGAAGTGGCAGGTGGCTTGCCATCACTTTCCAAGAAGCCTTGTATATCTCCAAAAGTGTTGTGAAGTTGTTGAATCACTTCAAACAAGGAGTAGGTAATACTGTTAGAGTCCTCCAAATGAGGCGTGACTTAGGACTATGGGAAAATAATCCAATCCAAGCATTGTCCAACACTGGTGTCTTCATGTGTTCCCCAACTAGGCTCTGGCAAATTATTCCCAAAAGGTCACCTATTATTCTATTCTCAGGTATTGACCTATTATTCTTTTAAAGGTAGCCTATTATTCCTAAATTATTCTCAACTTTGTTGTATTGACTAATGATCATTTCTATAAATGTACCAGATAGTTGAATGTAGTATTCTAATGACTGTTCTTGCTGTTTGCCGAATGAACTTTGGAGAAGTGAAAATACCCTCTCTGCTGCTGATCAAATTTTGCAGAATATCGGGATACATGTTCTCTATATACCTCCCTACCAAGTTATAAGCATTTAAATCCTGTAGTTTTTGATAATTATTAATGAGGTAAATTTTGCCACAATTATATGTTGGGCAACGCTTTAAGCTGAAATTTACAAACTAATGGGAGTTAAAAACCCAAACTTGTTCTGCAGCATATCTATTTACTTATATCATGCAAAACATTTTGTTATCATAGGGGTTTTCTTCCTGTGTGAAGCTTTTCAAAGGTCCTCTTATACATTTATCAATGATTATTGTGGGCATGTTTAGGGGTGTGGTCATGGGTTGGGCTTGAATAGATGTAGTTTGTCAGCTGGGTATGTTTGACAAATTTTAAATGCAATATATATCATATTGGCCTGTCGGTGATGGAATACCATCTTTAGACAACAAAAATGTACCAAAAAAGTCTAGTCTCTATAGCTGTAGCACTGTATTTGCTAATGCTATATACCTGATGACTGATGAGTGATAACACAGTGTACTAGAGGTTTGAACTGTCCTCTTACGGCTCTTAGCATTTGTAGTGCCCTTTGATACCACTCCAGATTGTATTTTGCCAACAAAGGAGGTGTCACAATGATTATTCCTGGGAGTTCTCCCAAAACTAAAGGACACCTATTATTCTCAAATTATTCCCGGAATAATTTGCCAGAGCCTATCCCCAACATGGTCAATTGTATGGGAAAAACAACCAATGTCCATCATATGATTGTACACAACAGTCACTGTCCTCATCGCCACTGAATTCACGGAAGCACGGTCACGCATTGCTGCAACAACCAAATTTGAAGAGATTCCCAAATAAGTTGACAAGGTCATAATGATTTGACGGGCAATTTCCTGCTTTTTTCAAGTACCATCAGCCTACAAACACATTGCTTGATAACCCAATCATGATGTAATGTAATACAATGACCATAGCCTCACAAACATGAGTCGTACCATCAAAAATGATTGACACGTGTTTGTCATTGATTACCTTCTTTAGCCGGAATTTCTTCATCAAGCATAAATGGCAACAGTTGCCACAGGTGAGTTGAACTGGTGAGAGCGAATCCATGCTCCTCTAATAAATATCAACATTGTCGAGTGAAACCCCTGCTATCAACATTGCATTGACTACTTTAACCCTATACGCACGAGTTGAGTCAGGTAAAGTCTCACCAACAGGGTGGAATTTGCTGTCAAACATTTTGAGAGCTTGAATAATATTATCTTCCTGTTGACCATTCTGGGCTAGCCTCTTCTTTCCTTTTGGGATTTCACATGGGACTCTAAAATACTTTTCTTGGTGGTATATAACTACCTCTCGGCAAGCAGAACAAAATAGTTTTTTGTTTCTTACAGAGAAATGTTCATCAGGATATGCCTTGATGCGGTCAGCTGGCACAACACACTTTGGATTCTCAACTACACATCCCTTACTTCGTTTTAGACTGATAGGAGGGCTCTGGCTTATTTTTATTTTTCTAGCCAAGTCTGAAGAAGTTGGTGAGCGAAGTCTGCTTAGTAGAGACACAACACTAATAGCAGAATCGGAGCTTGACTTGAACTGATTGCTGCTCTCAGTATCACTGCTCACAATACAGCTACAACTTTCTTCACTTTGCTACAGGCTCTGATTTCCTTGAATCTGTCATATAAACTTCTGCCATATTGTTAGCACATGTACCTAGTTCACTCTAAATAATGCTGTCATTGAAATCGCCTGCCAGACACTTTAACTAATCGCAATGCAGTGTGGAGCAAACTCTAGAAAACAAGAAAAAACAAGAGGAACAACCAAAAATATATATATATAGGAGAAGTATATTATTATTCTTTTTGTCGTCTGAATGTTAGCCTATTATTTTAGCATCATTCTCAGTTCTTTTGGCTACGTATTATTCTGAAAATTATGCTAGCATAATTTATCAAGGCCTAACCGCATCCCTTGTAGCTGTGGGAAATGCTACACAGGTGAGATGATCAGAAGACTGGAGACGAGAGTGAAAGAACATCAAGATGCCTGTAGAAAGTGTAATAAATAGAAGTCTGCAATTGCTGAGCATGCATGGGATAATGCACATCCTATTTTGTGAGAGGAAGCCATCATCTTGGGCCAGGCCAGAAGGAACTGCTAGTGAAGGAGGCATTGCACATCGGCTTAGCATCAAAGTGTGAGCGGTTCAATCGAGACTGTGGAATGGACTTGCCTGGCCGCTGGGGAGCTACTCTGAAGAGCCTGAACTTGAAGCCACGACCACTCTTATTATTTATTTAATATTTATTACTATTATTATTATTACTACTTTATTATTATTATTATTATTACTATTATTATTACTATTACTATTATATACTATTATTATTATTATTATTATTATTATTAATTTTATTATTATTTATTTATTATGATTTATTTTATATATTAATATTTTATTTATTATTATTATTATTATTATTAATTTTTATATTTTTTTATTATTTCATAAATACACACACATATACTCATAAATACACACACATATAATTGTTGTTTTATTTATTTGTTTATTATTTATTGTTTATTATTTAATTAATTAATTTATTATTATTACCTTTATAATTTGTTATTATGATTAAAAAAAATTAATTTTATTTGTTTAAATTTAAGATTTTTTAAATTTACATACAGTGGGCACGTGGTGGATAGCTAGCTACTGGTATATATATATACATGTATATTATATATATATATAATTATAGCCTGCTCACATGAGCCTTAGCATCACATCATTCCTGATGAAGGCTAGAGCATCTAGTCGAAAAGTCGAGTGAATACAATTTGAAGTTGATTATGAGAAGGTGATTTTAATCTTCATAAAATTATTATCTACAGCCCTGAATTAAAGCCAAGATATGGTACAAACCACAATGGTAAAGTGTGAGTGTTTGAGCAAAACACATTTTTAAACATAACAAGATTCAAAGTGAGTGGGTAAAACTGTATACCATAAATCAGCTTTCATCAGGGCAAATTAAAATAAGAACAATGCAACGCATCCACCCATACTGGCAACGAGTTTCACACAACGATTCATGACACATGTAGATGGACGTAACTTCACGTGCACAGTCTTGAGAGTCGAGACCCAGAACAGGACGCTTGCTGCATGATTGCCCTCTTCGCAATCAGAATGGTCCAGGACCTGACAATGTTTTATGTAAGCCGGACATCTAGCCAGGAATTGCTACCAAAGAAACAAGCAAGGGATGTCTGTCAGGGGTAACAGGCATCATGAGCCCTCATGACCCGAGTGCTACAATGGGGAGGTTAGGTGAGATTGAAGTAGATACGATGTTGGACTCTGGATCATCTGTACCACTGATGTGGAAGGAGATTCTCACACATGCAAAGGGAGTTATCCACATCCTAGGCCCAACACAACTATGACTGATGACAGCATCAGGACAACAGCAGCCACATCTGTGTTCCTATATATACAAATTGGTGAGCTACAAGTCAAACATAATGTTGTTGTAGTGGATACTTTAGTAATTCTGGGGGTAGATTTCCTATGCAAACGTGGTCCTCGATTTTACGTAATGGTCTGTAATACCACTGCAGCATCAGTAATAAATGAAAAGGTGGCCCCTGTTTTACTGATATATGAGGCTTCACGAAAAAATAGAGGGTAAAGCGTGTGATTGCAGAAATCAAACAGCCGGGATCAGATGTAGTGGAGGAATGTGCTGTCCTTATATATCACAAAACAACAAGATTTGAATTGCCTGAGTCTATTCTTGCAGAAGTTGTACAGGAATTCCAAGCCCTAATCCAAACAACACCAGGTGAACAAAGGCTGCCTTGGACTTTATACCCACAAAGGGCAATCCTATCAAAGTCCCACCATGTCGCACACCAGCACATTATCGAAAGGAAATTGAAAACTTATTTCACACTATGCTAGAGCAGGGCATAATCGAAGAAAGTTCTAGCCCTTGATGGCACCAGTAGTGTTTGTTCCAAAGAAATCCGGTGTTATCAGGCTGTGTTGATTATAGGGAACTTAATTAGAATACCACAAAAGATGCTTACCCTCCCTTACCTGATGAAGTTCAGGACTGGTTCATTGTCAGGCTCGACCCTATTCTCAACATTGGACTTACAGAGCGGGGGCTGGCAGCTACCAGTAAGTCCTAACGACCAAGAAAAAACATCATTTTGCCCAGGGCCCGGAATGGGTCTGTTCCAGTTTAAACGAATGCCATTTGGATTGACTGGAGTGCCCAGCTCCTTGTCTCATGGATAAATTGTTAGGTCTTCCTTTTGTGACAATCTACTTGGACGATATTTTGGTGCACTCCCCAGATGACATTGTGCTCACCCACGAGAAGTCTTTGAATGTCTGCTGGCCTTACACTACGAGGGAAGAAATGCCATCAGACTCCTTACAGTGGATATCTGGGCCACACTTTTACAGGAATAGGCATCTCTCCAGATCCACAGAAGATCCAAGCAGTATTACAAATTCCAGAACCAATGGACGTCAAAGTGGTCCACCACTTCATTGGGCTTGCATCCTATTATCGGAGATATTTCCCCGATATTGCAGCACCGCTCAATGCTTTCACAAAAAAGGGCGCACCATTCTCTTGGAACCATGACGGCAAGATATTGTTCAATAACCTGAAGGAAGATCTAATCAGTGCTCCTATATTGGCATATCCCTGTTTTGATCAGTTCTCCCCAGAATTCAATCTGCAAACAGATGCAAGTGCTGTTGGTATTGGAGCGGTGTAAGAACAGGACAGACATGTCATCGTGTTATGCCAATCATTCTTTCACACAGTCAGAGCGGCAGTACAGCGCAATCCAGAGAGAATGTTTGGGAATCACATACGCACCAAAGCAATTTTGTCATTATCTTCTTGGACGACATTTCAAACTCTTTACAGACCATGTCCCATTGCAGTGGCTTTCAGCCCCAAAGATGGAGGGTATGCTCTGTCATTGGCACTAGCTCTTCAAGAGTATAATTTGCAAGTTGTGCATCGATAAGGTTCGCTCAACACTAGTGCAGATGCACCCACGACTGGAAATTCTTCCTTGTGCTCTCACACTAGCTCTTCCTCATTATTGCACCACTAAACTGCGAGAAGCACAACAAGCTGATATCATCTCAAAAGTGATACAAGCTGAACCAAGAGTGTCAAGTCCTCCTCGTGGCCGAGAGTGGGGCCGTTACCCTTGGTGCAGAATGTGAACCTGTGGGGTCAGCTTAAAGTTATCGATGATATGCTCGGCAGACGCTATATACCCAACCCTATGTGCAATGCTGTAACTGTGCCTGTCCTTCCGCTAAGCATGCACAACAAGCTCTCGTGCATAATCACGACATTTCAGCTGCAGGACATCAAGATGCAGAGAACTCTTCAGCAACTACGCCAGGAGGCTTACTGGGTAAGGATGGCAAGGGACGTACAACAGTACTGTAGGGAGTGTGTAAAGCAGAACAGTCAGAGCTCACAATGCCCTAACGGGCACCATTGACAAATGTTCCCATTGGCAAGTCTTGGGAAATGCTAGCTGTTGATGTGTTAGAAGTTCCCATCTCCCGCAATAACCATCTCTACCTACTAGTGATTCAAGACTCTTTTACTAAGTGGGAAGCAATACTCATGCCAGATCAGACAGCAAACCGTATCACAGAGAACTGATAAAGTTGTTCTCTACATTTGGCCAGCCTGCAATCTTGCACTCAGATCAAGGACGTAGTTTTGAAAGCACAGACCTTGAACAAGCATTGGAAGCATTTGGGGTAAAAAAGTCAGGAACTACGGCATATCATCCTTAGATGGAATGATCGAGCAATTTAACCGTACACTTCTGCAACTTTTACGAAGCCATGTAGACAAACAAGACAACTGGAGAAAACATCTACCACTCATTCTACATGCCTATCGCACATCCATCCACTCATCTACTCTCTCCACTCCGTTTCTCTAATGTATGGAAGAAACCACTCTAAAGTATCTCTCGCCAAGTCAGCTGCATTTGATGCTTAGATATACCCCGAGAACCTGCAGGCAAAATTAGCAGAACTCAGAGATTTTGTGGAAGCAAACCTTGCATCTGCTGCACACTCGCAAAAGTGCACATATGACCAACACTCCTCAATTTGCAGGTGACACTGCTTGGCTCATTGCTGGAAAGTTGAAACCTCGATGGGAAGGAGGTTAGATGGTGAAATCAATCAAGAGCTCGCTCAATGTTGACATTCAGGATAGCAACTGATCGAGAATTGTGCATTTCAACTGTCTATGACATAGAATTCAACCAGACATTTCTGAGGCTCAAGATGGAACCACACCATGTGAAACCCACCTAGAGTCGACCACATCACAATCTTCCCACCTACTGAAATGCCACATAGACGTTACCCCCAAAGGGACCATCAGCCTCCAGAACATTATGGAACCTAATGCTCGGGACTAGCTTTTATAAAGGGGGAGCGTATGTAGGCTAATTGCAGTTGCACTGAAATTGTAATTAGTGTCTCATTGTAATTATGATGATTGCATAATTAGCCACCTTGGCAACTGTTATATACATATATGGATGTGTTGATGTGATCTTGTGACTGAGCTAGATGTGGCTTGAGTTATTGATTGTCAGATATACAAAACCTATTGATTGTCAGATATACAAAACCGGTTGATTCTTACAGCTATAATTTATTTTGAAAATTGATATGTTGGACAACCTATATGAAACAATAGGTTCTGTACTTTTGTAAGGCCATACAACAAAGGAGGTCTACTTTTATATGGCCTAACTTTATTATACAACACTGTTATCTCCTTTCCTCTCCAAACCCTTCAAGGAAAACCCCCCTGAGTTGTACACTTATATACTTTAGGGCTGAAGGCTCCCTCAGGGAGAAGCACCCCCCCCCCTTCTTGCAACATACCATTTACTGTGGCCAGAACCGCTTAACAATTGTGCTATATATGCTGGGCTCTGGATTAGCCAAAATGCTATAGCTATATACTTGGAGGGGAAAACAAAACAATTGAAAAAATGTATGCTGAAAGAAGAGCAATGGGCATAAGATACCCGATAGAGCAACACACATCCTAATAAATAAATAAAATTCAATTAGCTCCATGTAGCCACACCTAATAGGATAGATACCGTTATTAGATTAGAAATTCATCATAATGGAATCTCATTACTGTTGTCATATGCAGCCCATCTTGCAGTCAGTTTTCTTTCCCGAATCGTATATACATATATCCTCAGTAAACTTGTAAAGTGCGCTAACCTTCAGTTATTTACGCAAACTTGTAATCTTCAGTTATTTACACAAATTTGTGAAGTGTTGGTCAAAACACAGATTCCTTGGTAAGATTAAAAATTCCTGAGTGTCTAGTCAAAGTACCATTATAGCTAGACAACTTCTCACTATATGGGGATATGGCACCTGCACCAGGAGTCACACCTGTGTTATAAATATAATCAAATTCCTGTCGACTTTTGAATAGCACTATTAGCATAGAGGCCAAACATCATTGGTGTTCCTCAGTGAACATCAAACATGTTTATAGAAGTAAGTTGGAATAGGCTTCCATGTGTCAAGTAAGAGATTTACTACTTGGATCATATACGACATTATGACTACTATTCTTTCTCTGTTCCATTTCACTTTCCAGTCGAGCCAAAGCCGCCACTTCCCCGATCAGAGGACGGCAGCTCCTACAAACAGTGGGTGTGGCATAATAAAAACGACACATCATGTAATTATATTCCTCTATGGAAGAAATAACCGCATTCATAATCAGTATAAACCCACCAACATTCTACTGAGCTGCACTCGAAGCATATCAATTACAATAACCTTCCCAATAATCAACTAGAATTTGTATTCTCTCGATGTTTCGACCAGATGGTCCAGCCTTCATCAGGAAGGAAGGCTAGAGCATCTATATGGTCGAAACGTCGAGAGTACAATTTCAAGCTGATTATTGAGAAAGTTATTATAATGTTACGTCAACTGAGTTCATTTAGAATATCAATTAATGTTTCTTGTTATAATGTAGTGTACTCCCATTAGCAGGTTTTCATTTAGGGGGCGGCTGCCTCCCCCCTTGGAAATTGTATTATTAAAATTCTTATTGATGTTGATAAGTGCTTGACATCATGCCCACCACCTTAGATTCCTCCAGTTGCCCCCCCCCCCCCCCTTGGACAATTTTCTAAATGAAACCCTGATTAGTTAATCCACTTTTTAAAATGGCACCCCTACTCCCACCTATCTCAGTTGAAATCCACATTGGCAGCTTTAGCCGCCTGAACATGCTTTCAGCCGCTATAAGCTCCAAAATGGCCCACAGAGCACCTTAAAATTCTTCACAAGCAAAGAGTCAGGCCTAAAATTGTATAAAGTGAGAAGAAACCCTTTAAACTTGAGGATCAATCATGTACCTTCTAGAGAGGCAGACATAAATTGTATGAGGGTTGTTGAGGTGAATGGAACAGAGGTTGTTTATATTGTTACTATGGACTTGGATTAAAATTTAATAATAAATAAAATACTTGAACAGCTCCTCCTACTCCTACTCATTCGTGCATTAGTAGAACCAGGAAAAGTTGAACCAATTTTGGCTTGTGATAATAAGTGCATTTTAGAAAGGTTGAAGCCAAACACCAACATCCCAATAAACACATGTACTTCAAAGTTAGTATATACGCTGTGTTGAGTCAGAGAATGATAGTTTCGAGGTGGATAAAGGATCTTGAAATGGGGATTACAAATCGCAAAGTGCGAGCCAGACCCTTTTTACCAAACTGAGGTCACTGCAGGATGCAAGCTGGATCGCATGCCATTTGAATTGGACCACGTGCTGTTTGAATCGGACCACGTGCCATTTGAATTGGACCACGTGCCGTTTGAATTGGACCACGTGCCGTTTGAATCGGACCACGTGCCGTTTGAATCGGACCACGTGCCGTTTGAATCGGATCACATGCCATTTGAATCGGATCACATGCCGTTTGAATCGGATCACATGCCATTTGAATCGGATCACATGCAGTTTGAATCGGATCACATGCCATTTGAATCGGATCACATGCAGTTTGAATCGGACCACATGCAGTTTGAATCGGACCACACGCAGTTTGAATCGGACCACATGCAGTTTGAATCGGACCACATGCAGTTTGAATCGGACCACATGCAGTTTGAATCAGACCACATGCAGTTTGAATTGGACCACATGTTTCTTCGTGTTAAGCAATGTTTCTTCCTGTTAAGCAATGTTTCTTCCTGCTCAAAAGTCTGTTTGTTCCGTTGCTAGTGAATAGAAACACATAAATGTGATGTCTACATAATGATCTGTAACAGTTGCCATTCATTCTAGCTATTCAAATATATACACACACACACTGACATGTCCCTGGAAGAAATTGATGACGTCCGTGCATGGGCATTGGTTGATAAATGGCTGCTTGGTGTCAAGTAACTGTTACCTTGCCAACAGATGTTATCAGCACCTTGCTGTAAGAACCAGCTTTTACTCTACCAACACCATGCACATCATATCTTGTGCAAGTCTGTTGGTTGATAGTTATGGAAAGACCACTGACTCCAGGGCACGACAAGACATAGTTGCAACTCATGCTGAACAAGTGAAGATTGCAAGATGAAGTACAGTATGTTCCGGTTGTTTAGAGCACAACCAAATGTGAAGTGTCTTTCTCACTGTCGTTTCAAACCGCCGTGTAACAGCGGGAGAAGGTAATGGAGTGGAGGGAGGAAGAGGGGAAGGATGGATTAAGAAGATGAAGAGAGAGAGATTGAAATAAGAAATGAGAAGGAGGCCAGAAAGGAATGTCTCTTGCTGTGAAGCAGTGGTTGAAAAAGTATCTGTTCTATGTGCAGCGGCTTCACTGTCCAGGCAACATCATTTACAAAACATCGAGGTAACAATTTTACTAGTACGACTGACTACGCCTATCAGGTGATTTTCTTCTGATGGGGAGGGGGGAGAGGATGCTTGATTTGCCAGAAATTACTTTCTTGGCCTCCCAGTCTTACAGAGGCAAACCTTATTAAAAAAAATTATAAAAAGTGGAAGGACCAGAAATAAGTGATGCCCCCCAGAGAAATCTTGGAGATTTACAAGACAAAGAAATTTTATTTTTTTATTTTTTATATATATTATTGCTAGTCAGGTCTAGGGGGAAAGGAAGGGGGAGGGTGGTTACCCAACTTCCCCCCCCCCCCCCCCCCCCCCTTAGAAGATGAAGAGAGAGAGATTGAAATAAGAAATGAGAAGGAGGCCAGAAAGGAATGTCTCTTGCTGTGAAGCAGTGGTTGAAAAAGTATCTGTTCTATGTGCAGCGGCTTCACTGTCCAGGCAACATCATTTACAAAACATCGAGGTAACAATTTTACTAGTACGACTGACTACGCCTATCAGGTGATTTTCTTCTGATGGGGAGGGGGGAGAGGATGCTTGATTTGCCAGAAATTACTTTCTTGGCCTCCCAGTCTTACAGAGGTAAACCTTATTTAAAAAAATTATAAAAAGTGGAAGGACCAGAAATAAGTGATGCCCCCTTCAGAGAAATCTTGGAGATTTACAAGACAAAGAAATTTTTATTTTTTATTTTTTATATATATTATTGCTAGTCAGGTCTAGGGGGAAAGGAAGGGGGAGGGTGGCTACCCAACTTCCCCCCCCCCCCCCCCCCCCCCCCCCCCCTTATGCCTCACTGTTGACCATTACAAAATCTTTCTTGGTTTCCTGACAAGCTTTTCGCTGCTCATTTGCAGGACACTTTCTCCCTTTAATCTCTTAGCAGCTGTTACTTTGCAAACAAATTCTTCCTCCATCGCCAGTGAAGCTCCAAAACACTTGTAATAGCTCAACCAAGCAATTACACCAGACTCGAGGAGGATCATAACAGCATGCCACGTCTCAACGATTGTTGTCGTCTTTGGTTAAATTGAGCGCTTTCATCTTGTCCAAATATTTTAATAAATATAGTTCAAGCTCCTTCACTATCTGGCTCAGTAGTCTCTCCTTTCCCTGGCTCGAAAGGCTAGATCCTTCTTTGTCGGACTTACAAGTCTCTCCTTTCACTGGCTGACAAGACTAGTACCTTCTTTGTCTGGTTCACAAGGCTCTCCTTTACCAAGTTGACAAGACCTATAAAAAATGATGCGTTTAATTTGGTGTAGAAGAACCCAACGGTAGACATGAGTTAGCAAAGTTGATTAGGAAGAGCATATTCACAGTTAACTGTTGCTCTTCTTGCAGATGGGGCTAAGCAATCGGCATAACAACAAACAGATGCTCACATAGATACACACTAACAACCAACACTCGTGACGTATACACACGTACATCCATCTCTTCCACTGGAGGTGTCGATATTCTCTCCAGGACAAGTTGAGCAATGCGGTCGCCCCTCGCCACCTGGTAGTCTTTACGCGACAGATTGAATAAGACCACACCCACATTTCCCCGGTAATCTCTGTCAATTACACCAGCTGAAAAAAGAAAGAAGTGAAATATAATAATATATATATTTTTTAATAGATTTTGTAATGTCCGAAGATCCAAAAGGTTGTAAACTATGTAATAGTATATATCACCTGCCAGCACCTGCAAACCTAATCCAAACTTAACCTACTCAACTCCCTCAACTGAGTGTGATGTTCTAGTGAGTGTCTCCATGGAGCTATTGTTCAACCTACTTCAACCCAGTGTGGTGTTGGTCCAGTGTGTGTCCCCATAAAGCTATTGTCAACCTACTTCAACCCAGTGTTATGTTGGTCCAGTGTGTGTCCCCATAGAGCTATTGTCAACCTACTTCAACCTAGTGTGATGTTGGTCCAATGCACGTCCTCTTAAAGATATTGTCAACCTGCCTCAACCTAGTCTGTGTTGGTCCAGTGTGTGTCCCCATAGAGCTATTGTCAACCTACTTCAACCTGCCTCAACCCAGTGTGGTGTTGGTCCAGTGTGTGTCCCATAGAGCTATTGTCAACCTACTTCAACCTGCCCCAACCCAGCGTGGTGTTGGTCCAGTGTGTGTCCCCATAGAGCTATTGTCAATCTACTTCAAGGGTGTGGAATCGATCCTGGCATATAATTTTCACCCCTTCACTAGAGCACCATATAGCATACTTACCTCCAACATCTATGTGATGCTTCCAAGCTAAACTGGATCTTGGAGCTGGAGAGAGAGTATAAATAATAATATTAATAATAACTAGGCAATTTTCAAACATGGAGTGTGGAGTGCAGGACATGGTTATGTTTGGGTGGAAGTCATTACCGCTCCATATGATGAAATAACCCCCACCCTCCCCAGAGGCAAAGAGGATTATTGCTCCATATCATGAAAGTACATACACCCCCTCACTTCCCCCCCCCCCCCCCCCTCCCATCTCCCCGAGGCAAAGAGGATTTTTGCTCCTCATGATGAAAGTACATACACCCCCTCACCCCCCCTCCCACAGGCAAGGAGGATTTTTGCTCCACATGATGAAAGTACATACACCCCCTCACCCCCCCTCCACGAGGCAAAGAGGATTTTCATTGCCTAGTTCTCCTCCGTTCCTACAGCACCTTCGCTCTTTCTTGCTCCCAATTTCATCTTTTTTTTTGCATCGCTTGGTTCCATGGTCACGCCAAACCGTCTCTCTTAGCAGTGCAATGAAGTGCATGTGCAGAATTATCATTCACACGTATAATGCTTGCCACATTAACTTACCAAAAAATCATAACTGTCATACCAATCAATTTTCAAAAGAATTTATACCAAAATGCCCGCAAAAATGTGCTCTTTCCGGAAATGACTTGGCAAAATGAACAAAGGGAAAAAAAGTTTTCTATTATGCTTCTTGGCACACGTGCCAGTTGCGAGGTCAGATATTAGTTTGCATAACGGCTCCGTTTGTATGTAAGCCTTTCTTTTAGCCGAGTCCCTTCATCTACTAGCTGCAATGGGTGACTATCCTACAACCAGTGATGGTGGGAAGAGAAGTGGAAAGGTTCCACTGAAGCTGAACGTGGAGAAAAGCGAAATTGTTCGAAGCAGCTGCAACAGCAAGACAGGGATGACACCAGGGATGAAATTCTCCAAATACAGCAATCTACAGTAGCAGGAGAGTCTTCAACGGTAGAGCTGAAGTCCTTACGCAAGCCAAGCAACTTAAGTACAAATCTTATCGTAGGTTTTTTCCTTCTTTCCTTTTTAAAGACTGCATTCGATGTTCGTCTCCTTTGCACTGTCTATGCAATAACTTCAGCAATTTTCTTGTTATTTTCTTTTCTCTTACAAAATTTTTGTATCTGGTAATCTGTAATATTTTTTTTAGTGCTTTTGTGCTTAATTTAATGGGGTTAAACTTTATTATACTGAATTGTAATAGTTAAAGATTTCACACTCGTGACCATAAAACGCCATTTTTATATGACGCTATGGAAACCAAATCTGTCCTAACATTGGGGACAACTATAAGAACTAAGAACAGACTGTAAGGAAACAGAATTGCAGTAATAATGTTCGCAGCAAGAGAAGTCTGAATTGGAAAGGTAAGGGAGGAACTGTACAAAACAGGAAATTCAATTTTTGTTGACTTTAGAGCTCCATAGATTCTGCACACATCACTCTATGAACTTGATGCTAACTCAAAAGACAGGTCTCTCTATGTGCTCTCTTTTGATACTAAAAATGTTGCTTAGTTAATAACAAAGTTACTGCAGCCAAAGTGAGCTACCTCAAAATCAGAGTGCCAACAGTTGTGACTCCTGATTGGAAGGTGCTAGACTAGTGCCTGTGGTAAGGGAAGCCACAATGAGTTTTTTCCCCATTAGGCGCTAAAATGTGGTCAAGCTTTTGCATGTCTAGGACTGAATTCTTTGCCCAGCATGACCACTTACTCACATTTTTGCGCTTAATCAAGAAAAAAATGCACTCTTCATGGCTTCCTCTTGGCACAGAAACTAATTTCAGCTGTCCAATCTGAACATACATTCACTGTAGCAAAATTAGGCACTCTGGTTTTGGGGTACCCCACTTTAGCTACATTAACGTTATATCTATCCAGCATTTTTAAATACCAAAAGAGAGCACACAGAGAGACCTATCTTTTGAATATATATCAAGGTTCATAAAGGGAAGTTTACAGAATCCATGGAGCTCTAAAGTTGACACATCAAGTGTTTTTTTTAGTGCCTTCTATTTTATGGGATAGTCCTTCTATGGCAGGCACCACATCTGAAGGCTGTCTATAGCTATGTACGTGTTTGTGAGGGGGAAAGTTTTCCACGAAGAGCAGTGTTTCGTTTCACTCAATGATAATTAAGAAAGTAACACACACCCTCCCCCAATTTTAATTTACAAATAAAATAGTGACATCACTGAAGTGGTAAGTGGTGATAACCATCACTGAAGTAGTAAGTGGGTTGACCCAGCCAGGTATATCCCATGACACGGAGCTATGACCCAGCCAAGTATATATCTTATAGGAGCACACAGAGCTATGACTATATCTTATAGGAGCACACAGAGCTATGACCCAGCCAAGTATATCTTATAGGAGCACACAGAGCTATGACCCAGCCAAGTATATCTTATAGGAGCACACAGAGCTATGACCCAGCCAGGTATATCTTATGTGAGCACACAGAGCTATGACCCAGCCAGGTATATCTTATGTGAGCACACAGAGCTATGACCCAGCCTGGTATAGCTTACAGGAGTACACAGAGCTACCACAGCATTAGTCTCATCTAGCTGTTACTTTACCTCTTCTACACATCCAAGTGAGAGAGGGAAAAGACTTTTGCACATGCATACACAAGGATTGGGATGTATTCAGGGGAAAAAACACTCGATATTACTGTGCCAGACTCTTCAGCTCCCCCATTCAATAAGGAGGAAAGCATCAGCTACGTGAGACTACTTCAGTGTGAGAGGTGGGCAGGTTGTCAGAGGAGCGGGGAAGAAATAATGTCGATAGTCTCTGTTATGTTTAGTTTTATATTCTTTGTGTTCACAGGCTGCAGGACCTACACTGGACTCGACATAACATTGCTACATGTCAAAGAGCTATGAATCAGTGCAGCACATGCAATGATAATATAATTAACATACACATTGTACTGAAGCCTGGATGCTCCAAATATTGTGGACACACGTTTCTTGAAATATCTCGTGAATGTGTTACTGTTTACAATGAGGATTTAGGAAATGGTTTCATTAACCCAGAGAGCAAAAAAGGGGGGGGGGACAGGTGTAGGTAGGTGTAGGTGAGTAGTGAGAGGCTAAGCTGCAGGCACTTGTTGGCACTGCACCATCTTCTGCATGAAACACGCAGACGTATAGCGTGCAGTTCCACCTAGGGGCAGGTCTATCAAGGAACGTTCAACCAGTGATATATTATCTCCCTATTTGGGGGGGGAAGTTGGTAGTAGGTCATATCTATCTCTGTGTCAAGAAGTACACACACTTCAGAGTGCCGATGAAAGTCTTTCTCTGATCTAGAACAAATCCTCGGCTATGCCCATCATGCCTTCTAGAAGAGCTCAGATCGGTCTCCATCCTTAACGTGAAGTTCTGTCTAGTCAATGTCTTGCATGTCTCCAAGTCGTTATCCCGATGCATGACAGCTTGGTGGGGTTGAGGGGGCTGTGACCCAAGGACGGACCAACTTCTTGTTGCTCATTTGTTGGTATGGATGAGCACGCTCCTACTTCTAAAAGCTGGTTCACAATTTGCTGCTAGGCCTTTGCCTTGAGTCACATCACTTAAAGCTGTTCATAATGACGGAGTCGCCGCTTGAGCAAACTTGAACTTTCACCCAACCGGAATCCCGCCCATTAATTAACAGAAGCCAGTGCTCAACTCATTTGTGCATCCCATATACTAGGGAAAGTTTTCATTGCTTTGACAAACATTTCGTCGTCCGTTCAGATTTGAAATCACCAGCTTTTACTGAAAAATCAAAATAGAGCACCCAAGAATGACGAAAAACTCAAATAAACGCACACCAGAACGATGTAATCGTAGGTCGCAACACCGCTCAAATAGAACTCGATTATATTCCAGCAGTGAGACTCGATTTTGTGTTCACAATATTTTTAAAAAATGACGCGTCACATCGCTTGAGTGTTTTGCATATTGTGAATCGGCCTTTAGAGGTTATCGGCTGTGTGGATCTCGAGCTCGCCGCCATGGCCACGAGACTTTTCAAACCCAAACAGAAACTTCACTTTTAAGTCTGGCACCAGGAAAAGGTTGTGCCGAGCATGGTTGTTCGTTGACCACACTCATTTCTTCACCACGTCACAGATAAGCTGTCGTTCTTGACACATTTGTAATCAGTGGTAGAGGAAAAGGAGATCATGCAATCCCCCGAGTGTGCTGATCATTAATCTTGGAACGGTGAGGTGGCCTTGAGACGGCACTTACTTAAGCCGATGACTATGTTTGTGACATAGAACGGCACACACCATTTCTTGGCCATCTTCCAACTCCAGCATCTTGGAAAGTCTCCCAGCCACTTTTGAATCAATGTCAGTCCTTGTATACTTTCTAGAGCTGCTACAGCATCCATCATCTTGAGTATCCAAACTACTGACTAGCTGCAAATCTTCTTCACCAACCACATCCAACGAATCTTCACCAACCACATTCAGCAAATCTTCACTAACCACATCCAGCAAATCTTCACCAACCACATTCAGCAAACCTTCTTCATTAACCACATCCAGCAAACCTTCTTCACCAACCATACCCACAACGTATTGCATCATTACATTGCAGCATAGAAAAAAGTATCAAATTTGACAAAAAGTGAAACCTGCCAATGTTATTATACTTGACTTGTTATTAAAACCATAGCACTCACAATGCTTACAATTTAGGAGATAATGCACCTCTCCTCTTAAAGGAGAGAACTACGGCCACAATTGGCAGGGTCAGACAGAGGTCATAGACTCTTTTCAGCAACTATTTTTCAAGTTTTAACTAGCATACAGACAGTGTGCAAAAAGTCCATTAAATACACTACAGATCCTATATAGACACGGGAGTACTTTAATTTTAAAGTTGAAGTACTTCATTCCAACCACCTAATAAAAAAAAACACACACACACACACTCAACCCCCCCTCCCCCTCCCTCCCCATCCACTTCTACAACTCTCTCACAAGGCTTGATTGCTCTTTGTGGGGTAGAGGGCAGCAATAAATATGGTGAAGATAGCCAGGTTTTCACGAGTCTGTTGCCAAGATTTGCAGTGGAATTCCCAGGGTTTTGTCTGGGGTAGGAGAGACAGGATGTTATTCTGCTCCGCCTCCCGCCCCCCTAGCCCCCAAAGGACATGTTCCCCCTCTCCCTAAAACAAAATATCCAGATAAAAAAATCCTGAATCCCCTAAATACACGATTCTTTAAATTAACGCTGGTAGCTAGCGGGTAGCATTGTCAGCTAACACATTCTGCATTAGGCTGCACACGAAAACTTTCCTCTTTTTCACCAAATAAAACTTCTCTTCCAAAACATTAACATGTGTGCATGGCTTGATAGACAATTCCTGATCAAGGTTAGAGCATACGTCAAGAGAATACAATTTGAAGTTGATTATTGAGTGTAATGTTGTTATGTCAACTGACAGTTCATTGAGAGTATTATTACCATTATTCTCACTTGAGTGTAAAAGCACATCCTTGGGAGAGGGGGGTGTTAATGGGGGAACAATATGAAAACCGTGGCTTACCATTTAAGGGGGGGACAATGGCATTTAAAAAAAAAAAATTAAAACTTTAAAACTTATGGTTACCACTTTAGAGCTCCGTAGATTCTGCAAACTTCATGGTATGGACTTGATATATAGCTCAAAAGATAGGTCTCTCTGTGTGCTCTCTTTTGATACTAAAATATTTTTCATAGGTATAACTATATGCAAGTTATTAGACCTAAAGTGGAGGGACCTCAAAACCTGAATGCCTGAAATCTCCACATAAATATCTCCAGATTGCAAAGTGCTAAAGATTTGAAATTAGCACCAGTGGCTAGAGGAAGCTCTACTCTATTCAATGAGTGTTTTCATTAGGCTCTAAAACGTAAGTATGTGGTCAGTGCGTGGGTGGAAAATGAGTTTTAATGGATTGTTAACGAAATTCATTTTCCACCATGCGCTTGACCACGTACTTACATTTTAACGCCTAATGAAAACACTCATTGCACAGAGTAGGGCTTCCTCTAGCCACTGGTACTAATTTCAAATCTTTAGCACTTTGCAATCTGGAGATATTTATGCGGAGATTTCAGGCATTCAGGTTTTTGAGGTTCCCTCCACTTGTAGCTCCCGTAACTTGGCTATAGTTATATTTATGAAAAATATTTTAGTGTCAACAGAGAGACCTATCTTTTGAGCTGCTGGTGGGATGCCATATTCCCTGTTTGAGTGTTGCATGGGATGCCAAATGCCTTGGGATATTTTACACAGGAATGCCAAATATGCTGACTCAGGGACTGTCATAAAATGAGGATATACCAAAATTCCCGGGGAACTGGACCAGTCTAAATGTGGTCCGGATTGCAGGATGAGTGGATGGGACCTTGGATAGCTTCTGCTTCTTACATACACACACTATTCCTCACCTATACGCCCATAGCATCCTTCAGGTATGGCCACGGCTATGTCGGTCTTCACAAGCGCCTTCTCCCCGCCTCCAATGCAGACATCATAAGCACTGTACAAGTCATAGCCAGCTGCCTGGCTGCTACCCCGGGTAGGCAATGTAGCAAACTGAGAGAGTTTCTTTACAAACAAGCTGGTAGCCGCTTTACTTTCAAGTTCCAGTTTGGCCTTTTTGGGCGAGAACCCTAGCAAGGATGTAAAAGACATTGTCAGCTCCTCTTCTACGTCGCGAGATTTACGCGCCAAAAATAATGTACTATTTTACTGCAATGGGGTGCGACGGAGGGACCATAAATATAAATATAGTGAGTTCAGCTGACTGTCCATGGGCGCCAACCACTCACCTTTTAAGTCCTAACAGCCGCGGAATATCTCTTGGAAGTTGGAGTCCTTGTGCAAGGAGCACCTCAACTTCGGAAGGTGAGACTGGTGGGTATTCCCCCTGCTGACTATGGTCCGGGTCGTTTGCCTCCAGAGGGGAAATGCGTGCCTATGTGTTTGGAAACCCCGATGAGGGATTACGACAACTATTGGTTATTTAACTGAACTACCGGTATTAATATCTATGTTTGGTCTGTAGCATGGCAGGGCAGAACTAATGTACTAGGAACTAATGTACCAGAATGGGAACCAATGCCTTTGATCTTACTTGTGGGTGCTCTGAGTTAGATGTGTGGGTAATAAAGCTAGATTTGGGTGGTTAAAGTCACCACACAAGCTAGTATGTTCTGATTATGACAAGTATGCATACATCCTTATAGCAGCACATGGACACAGTATGGCATGTCGCTGGAGGATCAGAAGTAAGCTTCACCAGCACATAGGATGGCTCCCTTTACAATTTCATTCGAAGAGCAAGGCTTCTTTTAAAAACCCACTCATCCAAGCTCCTAATTCCCAAGATATAATATATATATATTCTAGCCAGGTATCTAACTATAATGCCAACTATGACTAGACTCTTTACTATAGTAGTCAGGCTTGTTCATATATCTTAGATGCAGTTGTGATTGCATGATTATGTATAAGGCCTCAGCAAGTGTTTTTGTTGTTCCTGTTTGGGATTTTTTGTAGAAATCTGGAGGGAGAGAAAACAGCAATTCAAGCTTTAAATGCATTTACCAAATTGATATATATCACAAAATGTAAACACATAAATATTAATAGACCTAATAATAAACGTTCTAATTTCAGTCTTTTATTAATAACCTTCTCAATAATCAACTTGAGATTGTATTCTCTCGACATTTCGACTCAATGCTCTAGCTTCATCAGGAATATTAATACAAAGGGAAACTAGTTGGTAGTACATGTATAGCCTTAATTATTTTATACCTAATTAACTATTAATATAATGCTAGTAACATATAAGTACTAATAACTAATGATAAAATAAACATATTTGTAATTATTACATATAACTATTAATAACTACTAATAACTACTAATAACTATACTAACTATACAAAACTAAATTTCCATGTCAATAAAGTTTGTTCTTTCCTTGTGTGAAGACAGTCAGGAGCTGGAGTTATTTCCACTGTTATACCACAGTAATACAAACAGGAGAGTATATAGTTTGCTATGAAATAAATATCTCATGTGTAAACCTCCCCTAATTTTCTAGCCAACCCAAAGTCTTGCAGTGATGACCCGCATGTAAAAATATACTTAACTAAGACTCAAGGCTATTGTCAGTCTGATTCAATTCAGTGGTTCAACTGTCTATAGTGTGACCAGTGGTTCAACTGCCTATAGCTGTGACCAGTGGTTCAACTGCCTATAGCTGTGATCAGTGGTTCAACTGCCTATAGCTGTGACCAGTGGTTCAACTGTGTATACCTGTGATCAGTGGTTCAACTGTCAATAGCTATGAACAGGGTTCAACTGTCTATAGCTGTGATCAGTAGTTCAACTGCCTTATAGCTGTGATCAGTAGTTCAACTGCCTATAGTGTGACCAGTGGTTCAACTGTCTATAGTGTGACCAGTGGTTCAACTGTGTATACCTGTGATCAGTGGTTCAACTGTCAATAGCTATGAACAGGGTTCAACTGTCTAGTGATCATTGGTTCAACTGTCTATAGACTGGTTCAACTGTCTATAGTGTGACCAGTGGTTCAACTGTCTATACCTGTGAAGTTCAACTGTCTATAATGTAACCAGTGGTTCAACTGTCTATAGTGTGATCAGTGGTTCAACTGCCTATAGCTGTGATCAGTGGTTCAACTGTCTATACCTGTGATCAATGGTTCAACTGTCTATAGCTGTAACCTGCTCAAGTTCGTGAGTTTTTGTGCACAACATCAGGTTTTAGTTTCATTAGCTACCAATGCAGATGAGAAAACTATTTTCAAGATGGATCCTGTGGATTAGCTTGTGGACATACATGACAGTGTCCATAAGAAAAGAGAGTTCCACATGTTAACAAATGAGAGGAACCCATAACGGATGTCTACCTGGTTGAAGGAGATGTGATTCTATGGAATACTGATCAACATTCCCAATAAAGGGAAAGAGTTGAAGTGTGACAAACAAGGAATGCTCTGTGAGCTACTAAGCAAATTTTATGATGTTTTGAGTGATTAATCTGAAAGGACAACTTGATGGAACACTATATTAATTCACCTCACATCGGCCATATCGCATGTCACATGCTTACCAGCCACATGTGCATGAGGAAGTACAGATATAGTGCAAAGTGAAGATACAATTGAGCCCTCAAAGAATGGATGGGCTGCACCAGTAGTCGTAAGGAAGGACAACATTTTGCTGCCTATGTGTAGACTACCAGCGGCTGAATTCTATTTTACACGGATGCTTATCCTACACCCTGCATTGATGATGTGATAGACAAGTCAGGACCTTACAACCAAGGGATATTGGGTAAGTATCAAAATGGATCAACCCAAGAGTGCATTTAGGATTATAAGTAATGCTGTTTGGTAAGTAATGCTGTTTGGTTGATAGACATGCTCCTATAGGGATTACAGACATTTGCGGATAGTATTGTAATTTTCATCAGTAATTGGGAGGCACATCGAAGTGATATTAACAAGATTGTGGAATGCAGGTTTCATAGCAAAACCCAGCAAATGCCAGTTTGCAAAGAAGAGCTGTGTCTACCTGCACTGTATATAGTAGGAAATGGTCACATTCAAATGGAGCAGAGGAGGTTAAGGCAGTTCTGAGATTCCAGAAGCAAGTAAGGGCATTCTTTGGACTTTCTGGCTATCATAAACAAAAATCATCAAAGATTATGCAACTATTATTTGTCCTTTAACTGACCTAATTAAAGCCTAATCAAGTCATGTGGAATAAACAGTGTGCTTGATCATTCTGCAAATTGAAGGATCAACTGTGTTTGTCTCCATATTATAGAGTCCAGAATTTCCACACTTATTTATACAATTTTAAATCAGAAAGGGGTGGATAGAAATGACTTTTCAATAGCTTACTATAGTCGTAAGCTATATACTACCTAGTGGCAAATATTAATGCATAACTTTTGACTGAAACAAGCAGACAAAACAAGAGTCCATTCATATCGTAGAGCACAGAAAAAGCTATTAAAATGGTGGTATACAATGTACTAATTTTCACAGAGATATAATTTTTTAATTGAAATTGTGAGAATGACGTAATGCCTGTAATCTAATATACCACTGGAGAAAAACTACTTCACAGTAGACTAAGAGTGCATGGCAATAAAGCTGACAGTTAATATGTTTCGTGTACGTCCACTGGGAAGGCTCTTCCTGGATCACAGGTAACTGCAGAGGTATGATCTCTAGGAGGAGAGTGACTCACGTATTGCTCGATGCAAGCCTCAGCCATACCGACCAAATGTAGAACACCATGCAGGAAAAGCAAAGGCAAATGCAGATATCCTCTCTCAAATTACTTTACTTACATTCACTAATCAACATTGGTGCAGGAGAGGTGAATAGGAATGTGGAGTATTGCAGACTTTATTTACATGTATCGTATGTTTTGCACGTATGCAGTATGTATTTTTGCAATCAGCCATACACACTAATGCCAGTAAGACTGGTTACTTGGGGAGGAGAGGCAGAAGGAGATTTTACAGAGCCTGAACTATGTTTATTTTGTCTGTTCCTTTCTTGTTAGTTAACTTGTTATCTTGTTGGGATTATTCTGTACCAAGTCTATATATATGTTATAAACTATCAGGCAGCAAATTTTCCCTTAGTTCACTGACCATATAAGACACGATCATGATCCCCCCCCCCCCCCTTCCTTGCTAATGTATATATGCCCAATCGGGACTTCCAGCTTATTGAAGTGCAGGTCAATTATGTAGTAGCTGATGGTCTGAACTGCAACCTTCGCTTGTCTTTTCCAAGCTGATCTTGCTCTTACTGGAAGCTTTACTGCTGGTGAAGACTGTTCATGCCTATATGCCTATATATCAACCACTCTGAATTACTTCAACTTTGGAAAAGAGAAAATCATGGGTTGATTTCTTTGCTGCAGGTTTTGTTGTAGGGTGTATCTTGTTAGTTTGCTGGTTTAAAAAAAAACACCCAATTTTTGTAATCGCACATTACCTCAGAAAAAAGTTATGAAGATAAATTTGACATGGGTACAGCTGCAATAACACTTCCTAACCTGAACTACACTGTGTTAGTTACATGGGATGTATCTTTAAAAATATATATACTGTGTTCGTTATTGCTATTAGGTTGTAAAATGAAAAGAAAAAAGAAATATTTGCACAAATATCATCAGCTGATAATCATCCTTCTAGAAATGATGTTCCTCCAACTCTTGTACAATAATACCTGAGGATGATAAGCACTGGTTATTCAATGCTCAGTCTTTGTCTTCTTGAACAAACATGCATACACCTGTTCAATTTATTAATTCCCTTTCTTCATCAGTCAAGAAAATCTCGAGGCAGCCAAATTGACATGTCATTTAATGGAAATTATATAAACTAGACCATGACAATTTAGTAATTGACTGAATATAAAACTTATGCTAGCTGTCTATTTTTTTTAGAGGTGCAGCTTCAGCCACTTGGTATAGTAAATCTGTTACCATTGTGATATTCCTCCATTGTTGGTTTCTGGAAGCGAACGCATGAGGTCCATCCCAATTTGAAACCAAGCCTTATCCTTGACTGGAATTGGTTCATGCAGCTTATGTAATTTTCGATTATTCCTTTGACATTAAATTTTGTAACAAGTCTCCATCTTTACTATGCAATGGCTACTGAAAATAAAAATAAAAAACAATTTACATAAGTAGTAACATCCCAGTATTTGGAGCTGACTTGAGCACAATCTTCACCTATTCAGATCTTTCTATAATTATATGACTGCCTTAGATTCACCGACATAATTGAGTTGACCCATGGGTAAAAAAATTTCTTTACTAACCCAAGTTTTTGCTTGTCTTCGCCTGGAGGGAAAGATAGATGAATGAGATATTGGTGTATATCTTTGCTGCTAATATTCTTAGTTTCCCAGATCCAGCTGCTAATTCTACTTTTGTTGGCACATGCAACTCATGTCCCAAATCTCCAGAGCTAGAGGGAGATAAATCCCTAGTGTTTTTGAAAATCCATGATCCCCAAAATACTAGAGATGGCTATCCCCACTTCACGGAAACCTACAAATCACTTTGAATCCTTGATATCTTTAGGGGGGGTGTTTTATTGGGGGCAAAAGCATTTGACACTTTGTAGTCTTCTGGTAGAACTTCAATGACTGTACAAGTTATGTGGAGTGAGAAAATAGTTTATGCGTCTATTTATATTTGCCCTACACATAACTTGAACCACATTGACCTTCACCCAAGTTGGTTGTACCAGCTTGCTTGTGGAAATCACGAGTATTTTTTAGCCAGAAGAGTCCGTTGATGGGATTGGAATATGTTCTTTCAATCTTAAGGTGGAATTGTCCCACTCTGTTTTCCATGTGTCTTCAACACAGGCCTGAGTGCGTAGGTTGGAAACTGATAAGGGTTAAGCACAAGTGGCGAAGTGGCACCTCCTGATTTTCTGGGGCTTAATGTTTTCAGGTTTAGATGGCACCAGGGATCCTGGTTGTGCTGACTTGGCAGCCAACCGTAGAAGTTGTGGTCCCTTTGGATTTCAGTTGTGGAATATCAGATATGATTGGCAAGTTGTCTACTGGGGCAGGCATGATGGCTCCTGAGATCAAACTCATGGTACTGTTCAATGCAATATCGGCACATCTTGTGTGGTGGAAATCGTACAGTCATGAAATCACCGCACCTTCACTGCCAAGTAACTTCTTGATTAAGTTAACTGGCATTTACTTTCTGGCTCACTTTCTCTAGATGGACTGAGGTGAGGATTCTGTCGAGGGCGACTCCTAGGTATACTGGGTGGGACTGAAACTGGAGTCATTTGCTGTTGAGGAGCTGAGTTAAAAGAAGGGAACAACGACATTACTAACTGCCTTCTGGGGCTCCATCACTTCTAAACACCATTTCAAACTTGTTTCTTCTTACTAAAATCGGCTGAAACTACCAAAGTGAGTTTTAGCCGAGATTAAAAAAATTTCATTTCTATTTTGGTATCTATTTTGTTATCTGCCATTTAAAAATGCTAGGGTCACTCTCAAATGATTAAAATAACAATTACATAATAATAATGAGTCGGGCACATTGCTACACGCCCTTCCCATAACCTCACTAGTTCTGAGGACGATGATGTCACTATCAAAATTGTAGTTGGTCTTTGTTTGGGCTATATTCTGTCTTTCCTCTACATCTGCCATCAATGTGGAGCAGTGGTAGACCATCATGGGAGAGCAGGATCAGCTGCAAGAGCAGTGAAGGTCACTGCCTCCACCGTTCAGCTATGAATGACATCATTCATAGAGCTCTCACATCTGCATGCATTTCTTCCAGCCTGGAACTAGTGGCTTTACCAGAGTAACCAGATGACATCATCCACCGTGGGTTACCCTGGAAGGATGAAGCTTCTGGTGTTGGAAATAACTCGCGCAGAAACTTAATCTCCATCATAACATGACCACCATAGCGGCAACATGTGTTCGAGGAAAAGGGGGGGGGGGGGTGAAATTGATCAGTTCTGAGCCACACACACACACACACACACACACACATTCACACCAAAAAAATCCTTATTACTCCAGTGGAAGTTGAGACACCCTGGGTGATTTGTTCATTGACTTTCATCAGAACTAAGCCACAGGACCAACAACACATGGGAGAGCTCTCCCCTATAAAGGGAGTGTGTGGCCATTGAGAAAGATAAGATGAGTGGGGCAGGCTGACTGAACGAAACCTGGAGGGAAATTCTTTACTATAAAGTAGTAGTAGTAGTAGTAGTAGTAGTAATAATAATAATAATAATAATAATAACAACAACAATATTAGTAGTAAATAAGGACCCTAGTTAACCCCAAAAACCTAGTGTCAGAGTTTCTGGCATTTCCAGGACTGATGCTGAGTCCTCCTTTGTATTGCCACTGACAGTCGTGAGGTGGTGGTGTGATCTTTCATCGCCAGTCATTTGCCATAGGTGGTGGCCCAAATACTTGATGAACAATGCCATTTCTGGGCCAAACACATCTGTTGTCTCCATGGCTACTGGCACAAAAGAGCAAGACTAACACAGATTAGAATACTTTGTCTCCTTGCGACTGCCAATTTGAGCTGCAATAAGTATGCCTCACATGCTGAACTCTTCAGGAAGGATGGTGCAAAGGTGCCCTGGCAGGTGGCAAGCTGCACAAGGAGTTTGCCACTTCCATGGCGCTATTGTGGTGTGCCATCAGGGCACTTTCCATTGGCGACTGGTATCAGCAGACTCCAATCTAGATGGGATGCGAGCTACAGGGTCCTGTGCACAATTACCATTAAGTGCTGCGTGGCGATGGTGATGACCCTTGCTTATTCTGCAACTTGCTCCCCACCTCAATTCCACAGTGGTCGATGGGTATGAGAATGGCAGAGTAAGGTACCTAAACTTATACCTACAGCAACTCTAACAGTGATCTCATCCATTATCAGACCAAGGGAGGTGACCAGCAAGACCTTCAACCAAGCCCCCAGACTCCTTTTTGGTGCAGCCAAGAGACATGCTCTAGACTGTATATACCTCCTTGGGGGCATTCTTGAGCAGTGTGACTGCTAAAGCTGATACCTTGTAGGTGCCACAAACCTTCTGACTATGTCTGTCTTTACCTTTTGGTGGTATACTAATATGATCCTGTATCCAGGATGCAAGAGCAGCATCAAAATGGAGCATCTCTGCAGATTCAGATGTGGATGAGAGTAAAGCAGATTGTTAGTTGAACTGCACTATGAATGCCAATCCCCCAACTTATACACGGAGAGATGCTTGTACCCATGTGTCATTATGGGAGATTGGTATTAGCTATGGCACTGCCAATTGATCTCAGGATCTCATCATAGTTGTTGAGCGTGGGAGAGAGGAAACCGGGTGAAGATCTGAAGAGCCTTGAGATTGTAAAATAATTTCCAAGAGTAGCAGTGCATCATGGGTAGAGAGGTGTTGGAGCTTATCTTCCCAGCATCTGTAGAAGTTTATTCTTCTGCAAGATAGCAGAACTCTCATCACCAATGGGTGAGCTAAGCAACTAGGCTGACATCAGATCCACCAAATGTGCTCCTGGAATTGATGGCATAACAATTTCCATCATGATGATCTGTACAAATCACTTCAGACTTTTTCTCTTTCAATTGTAGGCCTAGCAGTATCTCGCCTCGTATCACAGCCTCCAAGTCGTGCTAGGCAACCTCAGCCACCAACGCCATCATCCAGACCTGTACTATAACACGGAGCTCTTACAACAAGTGGGTGGATAGCAAGAGGCAGAAAAGGCGAGGTCCCAGTGGGTCACCTAGCTGAACCCCCTCTGCAGTAGCGGAAAGTTCTGTACTGGTGGTCTCGACGTAGAACGTTGTAGGGATTTTGCTGCCCAAGTTGTTTGTCGATTCAGCAATAAAAAACCCTGGGGGGTAAAATCTAGGCGTAAGGGATTGTTAACAGTTGCGTAGGCAGGCTTCTTTAGTTCTAGGACCTAGTAACTGTGGGGTAGAGAAATGATGGAAGTTCCTTCTACCTTTCGTATGTGGCCGTGTCTTTTATTGGTATTACTGATGGTAAGTTTTCGTAATGTATACCGCCTGTAGCATAGAGCTAATAAGTATATAGTATATATATATATATTTTTTAAAGGAGGTAGCTTATAGCTTAGACGCGGGTCGCCACCATCCTTGCTTTTATGTCCTTCCTTACTAGCTGTCCTTTCTTGGACTAGAGACCGGCTGGGTTTAATGCAGGTTTTCCGCCTTTGGAAGCTGGTTTGGCAAACGCCATACAACTATTTCAATGTCTGGGCTATGGACTCGCTGTTTAGCCAGCTAGCCCGTTAGCAGAAACAGCGAGAACAACTTGCATGCCAATTGCTGGGGGCTATAGCCAAGTCTAGGATGGAGAGCAAAAAAAAATCGACAACATAAGAGAAGAGTGTGGGTAGAACACAAGTAGTTCTTGCTGTCTGACATTAGCTCATTTGGCCAGAATTTGTTAACCCATTGACTGTAGCCCTGTTAGTTTGTGCTGGCCCAGCATATCCATGAACCATGTATACCAGTGGTTATAGAGAAGGAGTGGGGGGTGGGTGGGTAAGTAAAGGATCAGTTATCACCTAACAGAATTTCTCTCCCTCCTCCACCTCCCTCCCCCACGACCAGGCAAGTAATTACTAGCATGTGATATATTTGTTAGTTTTTATTGATTTGGTTCTGGTCCTTCCACCTCTTTCTTTTTTTCAATCCAGCCTCCCCTCCCCTTCCTGAATCCTGTAGCCATAGTCCGACCTCTAGCCATAGCTCTCTAGAACTAGCCACACCCCTTTCTCTAGCCATAGCTCCAGTTTGTTCCCTAGCCCTAACCCTAGTCCTTCCTCTAGCCCTAGTCCTTCCTCTAGCCCTAATCCTAGTCCTTCCTCTAACCCTAATCCTAGCCCTCCCTCTAGCCCTAGTCCTTCCTCTAGCCCTAGCCCTAGTCCTTCCTCTAGCCCTAGTCCTTCCTTTAACCCTAGCCCTCCCTCTAGCCCTAGTCCTTCCTCTAGCCCTAATCCTAGCCCTCCCTCTAGCCCTAGTCCTTCCTCTAGCCCTAGCCCTAGCCCTTCCTCTAGCCCTAATCCTAGCCCTCCCTCTAGCCCTAGTCCTTCCTCTAGCCCTAGCCCTAGCCCTTCCTCTATCCCTAGTCCTTCCTCTAGCCCTAATCCTAGCCCTCCCTCTAGCCCTAGCCCTAGTCCTTCCTCTAGCCCTAATCCTAGCCATCCCTCTAGCCCTAGTCCTTCCTCTAGCCCTAGCCCTAGTCCTTCCTCTAGCCCTAATCCTAGCCCTCCCTCTAGCCCTAGTCCTTCCTCTAGCCCTAGCCCTAGCCCTAGTCCTTCCTCTAACCTTAATCCTAGCCCTCCCTCTAGCCCTAGTCCTTCCTCTAGCCCTAGCCCTAGTCCTTCCTCTAGCCCTAATCCTAGCCCTCCCTCTAGCCCTAGTCCTTCCTCTATCCCTAGCCCTAGCCCTTCCTCTAACCCTAATCCTAGCCCTTCCTCTAGCCCTAGTCCTAGCCCTAGCCCTAGTCCTTCCTCTAGCCCTAATCCTAGCCCTCCCTCTAGCCCTAGCTTTTCAGTCTAGTCTGGTGTTACTCATCCTTAGCTTACAGCGATGGGTCTGGGAATATTAACATACCAACTAATTCGACTCGAATGTACTCGAATCGAATGTACTCAAATGTAAATATTGGCTTGTCTAAATGGGTGGAGCTGCCGTCAGGAGTGTTGTCAATGAGGGAGGGGCCAGGTAGCTGATGTCATTACGCAGAGACAAGGGAAGATGGTCTCTGCATGTTCTGTTTGGGATGTGAAGCTGACCTCTCCTCCAGCCAAGAGGCAGAAGGAAACAAAGAAGATGGTCTCTGTATGTTCTGTTTGGGATGTGAAGCTGACCTCTCCTCCAGCCAAGAGGTAGAAGGAAACAAGGAAGATGGTCTATGCATGTTCTGTTTGGGATGTGAAGCTGACCTCTCCTCCAGCCAAGAGGCAGAAAGAAACCAAGAAGATGCTCCTGCATGTTCTGAATCTTTAGCTTCTACTTCACTTGAAAATTAATGACGTCGAGCATGTCACAAAGGCCACACCCATGCCATGCAAAGACCACAGACCTCAAGTATGTGCTTATGTGCTGGTTCTACTGGTGGCCTACTAGTGTTCCCAAACCCACTTCTCTCTGCACCTCAGAGGTAAAGGTTTGCTAAGTGAAACAAACTAAGTCAGATAATGACTTTCAACTTTGGACATCCTGAGTTGATCTTAAGACTTTCAACTTTGGACCTCCTGAGCTGGACACGTTACGGAATTGTTCGGAATTGTTCATATAAGTAAATTAAGTTCTAGCCTCGATGCCCCTAACCAGTTATTAGGCGGGCAAGATATTTTGGACATATGTGGTTAACAAGGGTTTCCGAGGTAATGCTGGGCATATATAGTGTATGCAAATGTCCATGCCAGATTTGGTGAGTGTTATTTAGCACTCGGGCTAACCAGTTGTCATAGTGATATGTAAGGTTAGTTGGTGTGTGTGTGAAGTTATTATAAGCAGTGCTGAAGTGCGCCACAAGTTCTAGCCCTAGCCCTAGCCCTAGCCCTATAATGGTGTTGCATCTCCCCCCCCCCCCGAGTTATGTACAGCTGCGAGCATCACCTGCGATGGGAACGAATTTAAATTAGGTCAGAACCCACACTTTAAGAAGCTACCAAAATGACCTTCCCCTGAAATATGAGCTTTGTTGCTTTCCCCAATTAGCATTTTTGGGAGTCACCATTTTGAAAGGTGAGATACACCAGTGTCAAGAGTGCTATGCATTCCTCATAGGTCCAAGTTGGAATGCACAAACTAACAAGAACGCCTTCGTAGACCTCAAACCCATACAGTGTACTTCACCACCATGGCATAATTACCTCCAGTCCAGGAAGGCAGACAGCTTATTGCAGTCAGCATGAGCAGAAGCTGTGTATATATACGTATTTGAAGTAGGCGGAGCTACAATTACCTATAACTAGGCTGGCTTCTTTTACAGACCTAACCTGCGGCGGGATTAGCAGCCAAGTGACTTTCAAGGTAGGGGGGCGTGATGGCTGCTGAATACCGTAATGACTTCTCGAGTGTCTTTTGGTGGTGAGCTACATAGAAGCCATAATGGAGGCAGATAGGGTGACCCTTTCACGATCGTTTTTGTCAGACAGACAAGTGTGTGAATATATAATATAATATATACACTGTCTCTCAGGTCAAGTTCTTTGCCATGCTTCCCTCGTATGGTGCGGGTTATAGCTTTGTGTGCTGCACGGACACAGCTGGCTTGGTCTTCAGTGTACCACTGATGTGCTTCATGTTGATCGGCTAAAATAGGGTCTGGTAAAGGATCACTCTGACTTGGCTGCCATTTGCTACTGCGCCCACCTCTATGGACATCTACGCCTTGCTTGCTGCCCAGGGGTCTCCTGTTCTCTCCTGCCTGACGCGTCCGCTCATTCTCTTGTTGAGTGGAACCCATTTGACCTTCTCCTTGGCTCGCCTCGTTTCTCTCCGACTGGAAGAGTTGGAGTGTGGATAAGATCTGCTGTGTGTGAGAGGAGAGCCAGAGAGAGGAAAGAGAGAGAGTTTCAAAAGGAAGCCATTATGATAAATCCTCAGACCCTGTGAACAACAGGATGCAACATGAATGGGTGTGGCAATGGGTGTGGCCATGAGAAGAGGGCAGGGTGAATTAAGCAATCCAGTCAATCCAATTAGAGCAGACATGGTCTAGAGGAGTTCCCAGACTTGTACTTTACAACCTGCTACTCTATGCTGCTATGGTAACGACCACAAAGGGTGCTTTTACTGGAAAAGCAAACACCATCTGTGTGATCTCAAGATGGTAGGAGCGTCGGTTGCTCCACCTGCAGATTCAAGTGAAAAGTGGCCCAGAAGCTCCAAATTTTACCACTTTCTTGGAATGCTCTTTACTCAATTTTCTGCTGCTGCCTTCTCACACAGATCATACCACAGGTTCCTCCTCCGGTGAAAGTCACAATTGCTTGTTCCCCAGGATAAAAAGAAGAAAATAGCTCGCATGCCAGAGTTATGCAAGCCACAGAGTCAGTCCTAGTGGTGTGCTCTTTTATGAGTATGCCAGAGTTATGCAAGCCACAGAGTCAGTCCTAATGGTGTGCTCTTATGAGTATGCCAGAGTTATGCAAGCCACAGAGTCAGTCCTAATGGTGTGCTCTTTTATGAGTATGCCAGAGTTATGCAAGCCACAGAGATGTGCTCTTTTATGAGTATGCCAGAGTTATGCAAGCCACAGAGTCAGTCCTAATGGTGTGCTCTTTTATGAGTATGCCAGAGTTATGCAAGCCACAGAGTCAGTCCTAATGGTGTGCTCTTTTATGAGTATGCCAGAGTTATGCAAGCCACAGTCAGTCCTAATGGTGTGCTCTTTTATGAGTATGCCAGAGTTATGCAAGCCACAGAGTCAGTCCTAATGGTGTGCTCTTTTATGAGTATGCCAGAGTTATGCAAGCCACAGAGGTGTGCTCTTTTATGAGTATGCCAGAGTTATGCAAGCCACAGAGTCAGTCCTAATGGTGTGCTCTTTTATGAGTATGCCAGAGTTATGCAAGCCACAGAGTCAGTCCTAATGGTGTGCTCTTTTATGAGTATGCCAGAGTTATGCAAGCCACAGTCAGTCCTAATGGTGTGCTCTTTTATGAGTATGCCAGAGTTATGCAAGCCACAGAGTCGGTCCTAATGGTGTGCTCTTTTATGAGTATGCCAGAGTTATGCAAGCCACAGAGTCAGTCCTAATGGTGTGCTCTTTTATGAGTATGCCAGAGTTATGCAAGCCACAGAGTCAGTCCTAATGGTGTGCTCTTATGAGTATGCCAGAGTTATGCAAGCCACAGAGTCAGTCCTAATGGTGTGCTCTTTTATGAGTATGCCAGAGTTATGCAAGCCACAGAGTCAGTCCTAATGGTGTGCTCTTTTATGAGTATGCCAGAGTTATGCAAGCCACAGTCAGTCCTAATGGTGTGCTCTTTTATGAGTATGCCAGAGTTATGCAAGCCACAGAGTCAGTCCTAATGGTGTGCTCTTTTATGAGTATGCCAGAGTTATGCAAGCCACAGAGGTGTGCTCTTTTATGAGTATGCCAGAGTTATGCAAGCCACAGAGTCAGTCCTAATGGTGTGCTCTTTTATGAGTATGCCAGAGTTATGCAAGCCACAGAGTCAGTCCTAATGGTGTGCTCTTTTATGAGTATGCCAGAGTTATGCAAGCCACAGTCAGTCCTAATGGTGTGCTCTTTTATGAGTATGCCAGAGTTATGCAAGCCACAGAGTCGGTCCTAATGGTGTGCTCTTTTATGAGTATGCCAGAGTTATGCAAGCCACAGAGTCAGTCCTAATGGTGTGCTCTTTTATGAGTATGCCAGAGTTATGCAAGCCACAGAGTCAGTCCTAATGGTGTGCTCTTATGAGTATGCCAGAGTTATGCAAGCCACAGAGTCAGTCCTAATGGTGTGCTCTTTTATGAGTATGCCAGAGTTATGCAAGCCACAGAGTCAGTCCTAGTGGTGTGCTCTTTTATGAGTATGCCAGAGTTATGCAAGCCACAGAGTCAGTCTTAGTTATGTAAGTCACCCAGTCCTAGTGGTGTCATCTAGGCAGCTGGGAAGGAATAAGTCATACCTTCCTTATTAGGAACACCTGGCAGCTGCCCTGCTGGAGAGCAATGAGGTGTGACTCACTTAGGCTAAAGAGTGGAGTCTATCTGTTCCCACTACATAAAAGGGGTTTGAATTAGGTCAGCTCTTTCATCATCCTATTGTTTGTGGTCAGCCCCTTTTTCTAATAAGGAGCTGAGAAATTCTTCACAGGGTCAGCCATCAAGTTAATGTGTGTACATACAGAACTCTGGCTTGATGAGCTGGTTTATGAAAATGATGATTTAACTCGCCCCCCCCCCCCCCTCCTGAAATCCATTCTCCCACCTCTATCACCTATGTACACTAACCTACAATTTTAGTATCACAAGAGAGCCCACAGATAGAGCGCTATCGTTTTGAGTAGTGCAGACAAGGAGGTATTGCCTTAAAAAAACTGAGGCTATCACTTTGCCAGCAGCTATGTATGTATTTCAGGCGTGGTTGTACTTATGTATACCTACAATTTTAGTCGAAAGAGCTCACAGATAAAGCTGTTGTTAAGAGCTGCACAGTAGAAGCTTAGGAGCTTAAACATCAGGATTGTAACTAGTGTGTGTGTGTGTGTGTGTGTGTCACCTCTGCTCAGAGTAAGATGTCTATATTGCATATCATTATTAAACACAAGTGTAGGACTGCCCCATTCTCCTAGGCCATCCTTGGTTGCCCTGGGACACTTGATCCCAGGATGTCGTGACCAGGCCTGGGGCTAGGGATATTCAGGGCTAAACTTTTATAACCAGGATCATGTTCTATGTAGGTAGGGGCTAGGCGTATTATAAGGAATGTATTCTAGGGCTAGGTGTATTATAGGGTCAGGGATGTATTCTAGGGCTAGGTGTATTATAGGGTCAGGGATGTATTCTAGAGCTAGGTGTATTATAGGGTCAGGGATGTATTCTAGAGCTAGGTGTATTATAGGGTCAGGGATGTATTCTAGGGCTAGGTGTATTATAGGGTCAGGGATGTATTCTAGGGCTAGGTGTATTATAGGGTCAGGGATGTATTCTAGGGCTAGGTGTATTATAGGGTCAGGGATGTATTCTAGAGCTAGGTGTATTATAGGGTCAGGGATGTATTCTAGAGCTAGGTGTATTATAGGGTCAGGAATGTATTCTAGAGCTAGGTGTATTATAGGGTCAGGGATGTATTCTAGAGCTAGGTGTATTATAGGGTCAGGGATGTATTCTAGAGCTAGGTGTATTATAGGGTCAGGGATGTATTCTAGGGCTAGGTGTATTATAGGATCAGGGATGTATTCTAGAGCTAGGTGTATTATAGGGTCAGGGCCCGTGTATTCTAGAGCTAGGTGTATTATAGGGTCAGGGATGTATTCTAGGGCTAGGTGTATTATAGGGTCAGGGATGTATTCTAGAGCTAGGTGTATTATAGGGTCAGGGATGTATTCTAGAGCTAGGTGTATTGTAGGGTCAGGGATGTATTCTAGAGCTAGGTGTATTATAGGGTCAGGGATGTATTCTAGAGCTAGGTGTATTAGGGATGTATGTATTCTAGAGCTAGGTGTACAGGGATGTATTCTAGGGCTAGGTGTATTATAGGGTCAGGGGTGTATTCTAGAGCTAGGTGTATTATAGGGTCAGGGATGTAGGTTCAGTTATGCATTCTAGGATTAGGGATATTCTAGGACTAGGGATATTCTAAGGACAGGGGTCAGGTGTGTTTTAGGGTCAGTATTCTAGGGCTAAATGTCTTTTATTGTCTGAGCTGTATTATTCTACTAAAGGGTTAGGGACATCTCAGGATGGTCCCAAGAGTTGTGTTGTTGAGTCATGCTATACATGTATAACTAGGCAGTATTGGGAGTCACTCTTTTGTAATGTCATTTTTACCAGATGGGAACCTCTCGCTGCGACTATGCCTCCCTGGCACTGGCCACTGACGTCTCCCCCTCCCCCAACCAACAACCCACAAGCATCAACCACACCTTCTGCGCTATCTATAACCCACTATACGTCTCTCCACCCCGCCAAGACCACCCGACGTCCTTCCACACGGCAGTCTACCCCAGCAACGACAATCCTTCTTTCGACCCTCTCGGGTGTTTTCCGATCAACTCCAGCTATCATCTCAGTAACGTGACCCTGGTAGTGGGGCGGGGAAACTGTAGCTTCTACCAGAAGGCCGTCATTGCCGACGCTGCCGATGCAGCTCTGTTGGTGGTCGTATACAACCAGACCACAGTGGATGCTGCTCCCAGTCTCGAGCCGGAGGATGATAACGAGACATCGTCGATTGGCATTCCTGTTATTTTTATTGGGAATGATAGTGGAGAGGAATTGAAGGTGAGGGGGAAGGGGTGGGGGGGGGGGAGGAGGGGAAAGTAGTGGGCGTGACTGGACATTACAGATTACAAAAGACGGGGATACATACGGTGTGTAGGGATGAGAAGTACTTACAAGAAAGGAAGAGGGAAGAGTGAGGAGGGGAGAGGGACTTGAGATTAAAATGGCTGGGAGATGAGGTGGGGTGACGAAAGGAAAGGACGTGGGAGATGGAGGGTGGAGGGGGGGGGGGGGGGGGGGGGGGGTTGGAGGAAGGAGCTGGAGATGGAGCTATATCACCTGATGACAAAGAGTGTGTTGTTGTTATCTTTCATCCATGGATGGGATGCTTTAGTCTAAACCGAGAGTAGTTTTAGTGTACTCTATTTCCCACACTGCCCTCTCTGCCTCGCTACAGAGTAACCCTCAGCTGGTTTACATTCACTATGGAGCTTATGGCATCACATGAAGCACTGGATATGTACATGTCTAATAGCCACCCTAGGAAGGCCCACTCAAAGCAAGTGGCTGGAAATGTTGAGTACAAGTATTGCAGTCAATAAAAAACCAAAAATAAGCAAAACTCTGGTACTGTCTTCTTTGAACTGTATCCATGGGCTGATAGTCGTCGTAGTAGAGATCTGTACAGTATGCACCCGCAATGGAAGTTAAAATGGGTAGTCTGTTTCTGATTTGTTATTAAGGTTTTTGCACACCGCACTCTTGAAGAGAGATAGCAGGGAAATGGAAAGTGCTGACTTTGAAGAGCCACAGTCATTTACAATTTGTATGTACATCACAAGAAATAAAATGGAGTGGGTGGGTTGGGGTGGGTGGGTCATGGAGTGCAAGGCAGTCATGCAAAACAACAAACACATACACACACACAAGTTGGATCAACACTGCTATATTTCCTAGTGTGTGAGGGTGGGTGGCTGGAGTTGTAAAATTATATTCTGGTGTCGTTGAATGAAGAATGTTAGTCTAGACTTACATGTACTGTGTCTAAGGTTGCATGGTTTTGTGCTGAGCTGTTTAGTTTGTACCAAGTCAGCATGACAGCTATCTCTGTGAGCTAGCCTAGTTGCAGGTTGGGCATTGCTGCACTGAGAGGGATAATGGCTTTATAGCTGCTGTTGGACTGAGAGGCTAATTACTTTACTGGACTGAGAGGCTTATGACACTGCTGGACTGAGAGGCTAATGACTTTACTGGACTGAGAGGCTTATGACACTGCTGGACTACTGAGAGGCTAATGACTTTATAGCTACTGCTGGACTGAGAGGCTAATGACTTTACTGGACTGAGAGGCTAATGACTTTATAGCTACTGCTGGACTGAGATGACTTTACTGGACTGAGAGGCTAATGACTTGACAGCTACTGCTGGACTGAGAGGCTAATGACTTTACTGGACTGAGAGGCTAATGACTTGACAGCTACTGCTGACAGAGAGACTAATGATTTGTTAGCCATTGTGTGTGCAGTGAAATGCCATCAAAAAAACCCAGTGCTATTTACATGTAGAGCAACAAAAGACTCTAACAGAGGAAACAGCTGAGATTACAATGCCTGAACAAATAAATGCAGTATTTCATGTAGAGCAGGTGGTCAACTGCCCTGGGATCTCCCCCATCCACCCTCCCCAAGAATTTTGAAAATGTTTTTTAGTCTTCATAATTATAATATAGCCACATTGTAGCTGTTCTTTCCTTCTGGTTGCCACATCAAGAGTAAGCCAAGAACGTGTGCAGCACATGCTCATTGTATTGTGTACAGTGTACTTGCAACATTGTCATAGCTATGAAGCGTCCATTGTACGTAGGCTGCTTCTGCTCTGCTCACCTTGTAGCCAATTTACTGCATATTCATTTACTGCATATTCACCTTCAGTCCAAAATTTCCTCAGAATCAATCTCAGAAGGAAGGGGGGAGGGAGGGATTATCCTGGGAACTTCCCAATTGACAAACCAGCATAGATTGAATCCTCTTCCCTTTCCCCATACCCAAACATTCTGTACAAAACACTGCTATAGGTAGGTAAAGGGTAGACAGACCTACTGATGGACAACTCGGATTTGTTTCACACATGCGATCACATTGGCAAGTATCACCGTATTACAGGAGATCTGTCCACAGTGTTACACTTGGAACCTGCTCCAGCTGGTACCAGCTCTCAACACTGAGCACATCTACACTGGCACACTTGGAGCCAGCTGGACTCTCAACACTGAGCCTGTCTACACTGGCACACTTGGAACCTATTCCCAGCTGGTATCAGCTCTCAACACTGAGCCTGCCTACACTGGCACACTTGGAACCTGCTCCCAGCTGGTACCAGCTCTCAACACTGAGCCTGCCTATACTGGCACACTTGGAACCTGCTTGCTCTCAACACTGAGCCTGCCTACACTGGCACACTTGGAACCTGCTCCCAGCTGAGCCTGCCTACACTGGCACACTTGGAACCTGCTCCCAGTTGGTATCAGCTCTCAACACTGAGCCTGCCTACACTGGCACACTTGGAACCTGCTCCCAGTTGGTATCAGCTCTCAACACTGAGCCTGCCTACACTGGCACACTTGGAACCTGCTCCCAGTTGGTATCAGCTCTCAACACTGAGCCTGCCTACACTGGCACACTTGGAACCTGCTCCCAGCTGGTATCAGCTCTCAACACTGAGCCTGCCTATACTGGCACACTTGGAACCTGCTCCCAGCTGGTATCAGCTCTCAACACTGAGCCTGCCTACACTCGCACACTTGGAACCTGCTCCCAGCTGGTACCAGCTCTCAACACTGAGCCTGCCTACACTCGCACACTTGGAACCTGCTCCCAGCTGGTACCAGCTCTCAACACTGAGCCTGTCCACACTGGCACACTTTGGAACCTGCTCCCATCTGGAACCAGCTCTCAACACTGAGCCTGTCCACTTTGGAACCTGCTACCAGCTGGTACCAGCTCTGAACACTGAACTTTGGACTTGCCACTACCAGTGGCATGAGAAGTGTCTAGCAGGTTCCAGTGCTCCACTGTGGATAATGGCTCTAGTGCTGTGTGTGGATTCCAAATAAGTTACAAGCATCTCAAGCTCTTACACAATAACGTAAAAGTCTTTGTAATGGACTACTATAGCGGACAATGTCGGACAATGTCTCTAAATTTAAGGGGGGGGGGGGGGGGACAATGGCATTTAATTTATTTTTTGGTTACCACTTTATAGCTCCGTAGATTCCGTAAACTTCATGGTATGTACTTGATATATAGCTCAAAAGATAGGTCTCTCTGTGTGCTCTCTTTTGATACTAAATCATAGGTATAACTATAGCCAAGTTACTAGACCTAAAGTGGAGGGAACTTCAAAACCTGAATCTGAATTGGCCGCAAAAAAAATCCAGATTGCATAGTGCTAAAGATTTGAAATTAGCTAGAGCAAGCGCTCTACTCTATAATGAGTGTTTTCATAGGCGCTAAAACGTAAGTACGTGGTCAAGCACGTGGGTGGAAAATGAGTTTTATGGATTATTAATGAAATTCATTTTCCACCCGCACGCTTGACTACGTACTTAGATTTTAACGCCTAATGAAGACACTCATCGCTAGAGTTTTAGCCACGAACAATATATCACCAAAGTAATCAAACCAAAAAATGAGACTAGTCAGTGAATTGTGCCTCAGAAATCACCAGCTCCACTGCCTCTAGCCACTGGTGCTAATTTCAACTCTCTAGCACTTGGCAATCTGGAGATATTTATGCGGCCATTCAGGTTTTTGAGATTCCCTCCACTTGTGGCTCCCGTAACTTGGCTATAGTTATACTTATGAAAAATATTTTAGTATCAACAGAGAGCACAAAGAGAGACCTATCTTTTGAGCTATATATCAAGTCCATACCCATGAAGTTTACAGAATCTATGGAGGTAACCACAACAAAAAAAAACATGTGGGTCAGTCATCACCACAGTACTCGCTGACACGGGATGTCAAAGCTGTCTGGCGGGCCCATGACTCCTGACAGACCTACAGCTCAAGGAGACAGACCTCATCCCAGGGACACTCGTAATGAGCTCAGCATCCGGCAATAACCTACCCATCCTCGGAGTAGCGTTGCTGCGTATCACTCTCCCCCCAAAAATGCCATTGTCTCCCCTCAAGTCAAATCTTTGAAAAGTAGTGGCTAAAAATCAAATGACCTCTGTCTGATCTTGCTAATTGTGCTAATCTCTCTTGGCGACCGCAAGGTTTCCTGTTTGGCTTCTCCCTAGACTTGCAGCAATATTGGCCATTGCAGCTGCCATTGCAGCTGCTGCTTGGCTTCTATCTCTGCACCAACAGAAAACAGAAACCTGCACTTCACTCCTGCCAGCGAGCTCTTGGCTGTCTGGCTCACAAAGCACTAGGCAAACAATGAACTTTGCACATAAACTAATTGGGTCCAGAATTTGTGGGATTAATCTTAAGTACATACAACCATCCTGTAATATACTATGCACATATACTAATTGGGTCTAATGAGTGTGGGATTATTATATACAATACAGCCTTCGTGTAGTATACTAGACACATAACACATAAGCAGGTATCTACACTATTAAGTGGCTCCTCTTCTGTAAGCACCTCCTTTCCAAGAGTTGATGTTTCTTCCATTGTAAACAGATTATAGATGGGATGTCTGTGTACACCTCTCTCCAGGCTCTGCTCAGCAACAGTTCAACTTCTTTCTCCAGGCCCTGCTCAGCAACAGTTCAACTTCTCTCTCCAGGCTCTGCTCAGCAACAGTTCAACTTCTCTTTAGGCTCTGCTCAGCAACAGTTCAACTTCTCTCTCCAGGCTCTGCTCAGCAACAGTTCAACTTCTCTCTCCAGGCTCTGCTTAGCAACAGTTCAACTTCTCTCTCTCTGCTCAGCAACAGTTCAACTTCTCTCTCCAGGCTCTGCTCAGCAACAGTTCAACCTCTCTCTCCAGGCTCTGCTCAGCAACAGTTCAACTTCTCTCTCCAAGCTCTGCTTAGCAACAGTTCAACTTCTTTCTCCAGGCTCTGCTCAGCAACAGTTCAACTTCTCTCTCCAGGCTCTGCTCAACAACAGTTCAACTTCTCTCTCTCTGCTCAGCAACAGTTCAACTTTTGACCACGCCTATTAGCTAGCCTGGTACTTGCGCCCGGCCGCACATGGGGTCAAATACGTTGTCAAGTATTTAAATTAAAATACAAATGCTTTTTAATGTTGTCAATTGCGAATAAAAATACTCCAGAATATTAAATACAATACAAATACTTTGCAAAGTATATAATTAAAATACAAATACTTTGCAAAGCAAATACAAATACTTTGCAAAGTCAAATACAAATACTCTGCAAAGTATATAATTCAAATATAAATACTTTGCAAATGAATTGGGTGAAATCTCTACTTGTATCTAACCACACTTGTAAGACAAATTGAAAGAAGAGCAGCAATGGTTTTATTGAAAACAAACGGCCATGTTGGATTGCCGAGTTAGAGAAGAAAGGAAACGAGACTATCTGTGTGGACAGCTAACAGTTGAACAACCCTTTACCATTTAGAAATGGACACCACTAGAATGCTGCTTACAATGCTATGATTTTAAATGGTAAAGGATCATCTAGCAGGTTGTGGTCTACATGGGTAGAGTCTTTCCTTTAAAAGGTCAACTCAATATAGCTGTTAAAAATTTTTTTAAACATTTTTTTGTGTGGTGAATTTCCACTTAACGCTAATCCTGAGAAGTGGGTCACTGGAGTCCATTAATCTGATTGGCTTCTAATGGAAACTCAATATAATGACACATGAAGAACACTCTTGGTGTTTGGTGGTGACCAATGCAATTAGCAAACTCCCATTAGGAACAATGTACAGAGGTAGTATAAAGCAATTGAGGATGTGTTTGAAATAACAATTTACTTTAATGAAATATTTAATTCTTTTCATCTTGAAGAGTTCAAATGCTAGCAAGTACACGTACAAATACTTTTATGAAGGTATTTAAATGCCACCCAACACAAATGCAAATTATGTTGATACTCAGCAACCGGTACCTATAGGAAAACCTATAGGAAATTGGAGGTATTTAAATACCTCTAAACACAAATGCAAATGTATTTGACCCCCTCACCCCCCCCCCCCCCCCCCCCCCCCCCCCCACCACACTCGGGAATCTACTGTATAGGAAATTGTGCGCGTCTGCACATGGGCATTGCTCATTACGCAGCCTCTTGGTAGTAATCGGCCATCTTCTTGCAGGAGTGTTCAATGCTATTTGCTTAGCAACCATCCTTTAGACTTCTTAATGTCGGGTTGCTATGGGCATTGTTTGCATCAGACTAGAAAGAGAGTAGAAATATAATCCAGTGTGTTGACACAGCCTTTTACATAGTAAGTCTCTTTGAAGTGAGGGTGTGCGTGTGATTGCCACCCACTGCCACTGGTACAATATCTAATGACTTTTGAAGGTCGTGTTTGGTCTATGCATCGAGGGAAGTGCCTGAATGGATCGACACATGCCACAGCAGCTGTGTTGTGTGTTGGACTACTGAAGGATTAGCTATAATTGTGGCTATTCATTTTCCCCCTTCTTTTTGGTCGCTGTCAATAACCATACTTTCCTCTGTAGAGATTGAGGTTTGCACTGTGCAGGAGGTTTCCTGTGCTGAACAGAGGTGTTTGTGGTGGCCTTGGCTGGAGCAGCTGAGCTTAATCTGCTTGGAGGGTGGCTTCTGTTTCTGCTAGGCCACCATAGCCGCTTACTGTGTGCCCACAATTACCTATAGTCTTCTTTCTGTTCGAGTATTTTATCCATCATCAGTTAACTCCTTCTCTGCTGACTGTGCAGCTAGTTCTCTCTCCTCAATAACCATCTGTAGGCTATCCTTCATTTTGGTTAGTAATCTCTTCTCTAGCTAAAGATTTCTATGAAATATATTTCAATCTTAGTTCAGGGGTGTGACTATATGGGTTTCATTTGATAGTGTTTGTTAATGTTTACTGTTGTTAGTCTTGTTATTTATTTATTATTATTATTATTATTATTATTATTATTATTATTATTATTATTATTATTATTATTATTATTATTATTATTATTATTACTATTATTATTACTACTACTACTACTACTACTATTACTACTATTACTACTACTACTACTATTATTATTATTATTATTATTATTATTATTATTACGATTATATTATTATTACGATTATATTATTATTACGATTATATTATAATTACTTATAATTACTTGAATGAGAAATAAACTTGAATGAGAAATAAAAAAGTAAATTATGCTACATAGCAGGTTGTGCAGTTTTATTTTCCTAGTTCCTTCACACCTCCCTTTCTTCCTCCTCCCCACGCCACTTTCCCCCCTCCCAATGCCCCCTTTCTTCCCTCTCCCGTACCCCTTTCTCCCCTCTCCCTTCATCCCTTTCTTCAAACCTTCCCACGCCCTCTTTCTTCACCTCCCATGCCCCTTTCTCTCCCCCCCCCCCCCCCCCCCCCCTCCCAATCACACCTCCTTCCCCCCTCCAGTCCTGGCTCTCCAACTCCACTGCAGTCTACCTCAGTGCGTATGTCCCTCCCGTCTTGCACTTTGATCCCAGCTCCCTCCTCCTGTTTTGTATTGCCGTGGGAACAGTGCTGCTGGCCTCGTTCCTGGCCAACAACCCCTTCCAGTTCCTCAGGTAATGCTGACAAATGCGATCGGATATGAGAAAAAAAGGATTATTTGTGCCAACAACAAATTGTAAAATGTATAATACACACACACACTCACACACACACATCTACTAATACTAATACTTGTATTTGCCTTCAGACTTCCACATATTTTTGGGGCGAATGAATTTAAGAGCTGATTCTGTGTTTATGTAGGTAGGTATGTATGTAGGTATGTAGGTAGGTATGTAGGTAGGTAGGTATGTAGGTAGGTATGTAGGTAGGTAGGTATGTAGGTAGGTAGGTATGTAGGTAGGTAGGTATGTATGTAGGTTTATATGTAGGTAGGTAGGTAGGTATGTAGGTAGGTAGGTAGGTAGGTAGGTAGGTAGGTAGGTAGGTAGGTAGGTAGGTAGGTAGGTAGGTAGGTAGGTAGGTAGGTAGGTAGGTAGGTAGGTAGGTATGTAGGTAGGTATGTATGTAGGTTTATATGTAGGTAGGTATGTAGGTAGGTAGGTATGTATGTAGGTAGGTATGTAGGTAGGTATGTAGGTAGGTATGTATGTAGGTTTATATGTAGGTAGGTATGTAGTGTTCCTGAACCCGACACCAGTGGACTCAAATTTGATGATTATGATGTCACTCTATAATTACAAATAGGATGATTATTCTCTGGTCAAACTGGTTTTTGGTGTTTTCACTATTTTTGGTGGCTCACACTTAGACAATGATCATTCGCTAATGGGAGCGCTGGTTACCAATCCAATCCACTTCTTGTGATTACTCTTGGATGGGAGTGGTTCCATTGGTGTACTAACAGTGTTCACACATTATCAATAATCAGGGTTTCATAATTAACAGTATCAGGCTGAGATTTAAGTGGAGCGCCTGATTGCTCTTACAGATCTGTTATGTTCCAGCCAACAGGTATCACTTGGCTTGATCATCTTTAGTTGGGGGTTTGTTGATGCCTGCATCCCCTTTAGGGGGGACAAAACCATTTTAGTAGTAAAGTGTTAAAAATACTTGTGGTTACCACTTTATAGCTCCACAAGATTCTGCAAACTTCATGATATGGACTTGACATATAGCTCAAAAGATCGGTCTCTCTGTGTGCTCTCTTTTGATAATAAAACATTTTTCATGGCTACAACTATACCCAAGTTATAGGAGCAAAAGTGGAGGGACCTCAAACTTGAGTGCCTGATTTTGCCCACATAAATATCTCCAGATTGCTAAATGCTAGAAAGTTGAAATTAGCACCCGAGGCTAGAGGAAGCCCTATCTGCATCAACCTTTTCATTAGGTGCTAAAACGTAAATACATGGTCAAGCGCCTGGTTGGAAAATCAATTTCGTAAAATTCTTTTTCCAACCACGCACTTGACCACATACTTAAGTTTTAGCACCTGACGAAAAAGGTCAATGCAGAGAGTAGGGCTTCCTCTAGCCTTTCAACTTTCTAGCATTTAGCAATCTGGAGATATTTATGTGGCAAAATCAGGCAATTAGGTTTTGAGGTCCCCCCCCACTTTTGATCTTATAACTTGGGTATAGTTGTAGCTATAAAAAATGTTTTATTATCAAAAGAGAGCACGCAGAGAGACCTATCTTTTGAGCTATATATCAAGTCCATACCATGCAGTTTGCAGAATCTATGGAGCTATAAAGTGGTAACCACAAGTATTTCAACACTTTACTACAAAAATGGTTTCGTCCCCCTTTTAAAGTGCAGAAAACTGCTTTGGAGAGTAGTGGAACAATTCTTCCAAACAGACATCAGTGTTGCAAAGATTTTCATCAGATTTGGCAGGCATCTAGCAGCTGAAACACAGCAAAGCTGCAGAACATGTGCCCTACAGTGCACAAACAATGCTCGTGGTGCCATGTGCAGATACACATTTGGACTCCATTCTTCATGCCTGAGAAGGTAGCAGCCCCGCATATCCCTGTCCTCTCAGTTTCCCGGCAACAATGCCACTGTCTGCTAGGAAAGCTTTCAGTGCAGCAAATATTGAAGTATCACATGCAGAAAGGCTAATAAGTCCCAGGAAATGTTCCACTGGTGAACCATAACTGTCAACCCATCTGAAGCAGATTGAAAGCTCCTCAGTTATTGCTATATCTGTCAACTCATTAGCCAGTATTGAACAGCATGCTGCTTTTTTAAGAGATTTGGGGAACCATGTTGGATCCACAGGCTGATGGCCATCAAGATACTCACTTAAGGTCACATAAGAGCTCAGTGGTTGGCATTTCTTGGAGCCATATCTAAATTTTCTTCACTTCATCATCATCATTCTCCACCATAAGCTGAACCACATCATAAAAATTAAAATGTGCTATTTTACACAAAAAGTACACGATTCTCTGCAACTTTGCGATCAGTACACAGTTTTGTTGCTTCATCTGTTCATCGTATCTCTCTTTCCCTTGCTTGAGCTGAAAGATTACAGTTCCTTCAGCTTGGGTTTGTTTCTCTGCCTCTACTTTGGCTTTTGCTACCTTGTGCCATGCTGAAGCTTCGTGTGTTTTCATTTTATCCAGTGCCTTTTTCCAGATGGACACTGGGCGAGAAATCCAAGCTCCCTGTGTGTGCTTCAGTACTTCCCTATCCTCCTAAATATGGGAACAGTACTGACACAACATCCCATTGGTCGCAGAGTTGTAACTTATCCAATAATATTTCCCTAGCCAGTGTGGCTGGAACTTCAGCTTCAGCTTCTTTCCCATAACAGCACCTTTGCTGCCAGTAACTTGGCTAGCCTGTTTCTTCTGACAGTGAAGTTGATGTAACTGCAGAAGTGGACTGCTGTGTGGGATTCTCCTCAGATGTATCATTAAATTCTGACTTATCACTGCCAACATCCTTGGCCTCCTGGCTGTTCTTTGGTGTGGATGACTCTGAGTCATTTCCGAGTCTGGGCACTTCACTGACAGCAGTAGAAACTGGGTCATGAGAGTCAATAGGGTCAGGCAGTGTACGTTTCATCAGAAATCTTCTGATATCCATGATGATGAATGAAGACTTGTATGATTGGAAGTGCAGTGGCAGGCTCAGGGTATTTATTTTAGAGGCAGACCTGACTGTGGGGAATCCCCAGGGCTAACAGCTTAAGGAATTTTCCAAATGGCTTCCAAGCTCAGGAAACTGACTTCATCATCCAATCAAGTCAGTACTGGCATAATCCCCCCCGCCCCAATGTGGGTGGCTGCACAGTAGCACTGACTAATCTATCTGCATACTGTTCCTGCTGAACCCCCTGAACCCCCACCTCCCCACCCCCCACGTTGAAAAATCCTGGACTGATAAGGTGTTTGCCCTTGCGTTGTATTTGCAACATGTGCCTGTCCCATGTGCAGATAAATTTTAATTCCAAGCTGGAAGTTGAGAACGTCAGGAGGATGGCAGGGAAGATGGCGAACTTCACTGCCTAAAGCAGGGAGAGATGGAAGCTGAAGCTGCACACCAGAAGTTGCTGAGCTCACTTCCTAGCTGGAAAGTCGAGAACATTAGGACTCTAGCAGACTCTTTCTCTGACCTCGATGATGACGATGATGAACTGAAAGATAACAAAATACCAGTTGATGAGGGAAGACTGCTAAGCTTTGTTTCGAACTTTGGTCGGGCCTCAACTCCATCTTCTCCCACTATGTTCAACTTCTCTGTGCTAGTGTTTGTTGGCTTAAGCAAGCTCAACACGACTGGGAGGATCTGTTGCTCAAGCTAGCTCAATATGACTGAGAGGATCTGTTGCTCAAGCTCAACACGACTGGGAAGATCTGTTGCTCAAGCTAGCTCAATATGACTGAGAGGATCTGTTGGCTCAAGATAGCTCAACACGACTGGGAGGATCTGTTGCTCAAGATAGCTCAATATGACTGGGAGGATCTGTTGGCTCAAGCTCAATACGACTGGGAGGATCTGTTGGCTCAAGCCTGGGAGGATCTGTTGCCCAAGCTAGCTCAATACAACGGCAGTCTATTAGAATTGCACTCTAAAAGTTTTGCTTTAAATTTGCTGTGGCTATGTCTTGAGCGGAGGTGACAGTTAAGGGCGGTTCTTATAGTCACTTCAGTCCTAGCTACATGTTTACAATTGGCCTATATACTTGTTTACAATTGCCCTATATACTTGTTTACAATTGGCCTATATACTTGTTTACAATTGCCCTATATACTTGTTTACAATTGGCCTGTATACTTGTTTACAATTGGCCTATATACTTGTTTACAATTGGCCTATATACTTGGTTACAATTGGCCTATATACTTGTTTATAATTGGCCTATATACTTGTTTACAATTGCCCTATATACTTGTTTACAATTGGCCTGTATACTTGTTTACAATTGCCCTATATACTTGTTTACAATTGGCCTATATACTTGTTTACAATTGGCCTATATACTTGTTTACAATTGGCCTATATACTTGTTTATAATTGGCCTATATACTTGTTTACAATTGGCCTATATACTTGTTTACAATTGGCCTATATACTTGTTTACAATTGGCCTATATACTTGTTTACAATTGGCCTATATACTTGTTTACAATTGCCCTATATACTTGTTTACAATTGGCCTATATACTTGTTTACAATTGCCCTATATACTTGTTTATAATTGGCCTATATACTTGTTTACAATTGGCCTATATACTTGTTTACAATTGCCCTATATACTTGTTTATAATTGGCCTATATACTTGTTTACAATTGGCCTATATACTTGTTTACAATTGGCCTATATACTTGTTTACAATTGGCCTATATACTTGTTTACAATTGGCCTATATACTTGTTTACAATTGCCCTATATACTTGTTTACAATTGGCCTATATACTTGTTTACAATTGGCCTATATACTTGTTTACAATTGGCCTATATACTTGTTTACAATTGGCCTGTATACTTTTTTACAATTGGACTATTTACTTGTTTACAATTGGCCTATATACTTGTTTACAATTGGCCTATATACTTGTTTACAATTGGCCTATATACTTGTTTACAATTGGCCTATATACTTGTTTACAGTTGGCCTATATACTTGTTTACAATTGGCCTATATACTTGTTTACAATTGACCTATATACTTGTTTACAATTGGCCTATATACTTGTTTACAATTGCCCTATATACTTGTTTACAATTGGCCTATATATATAATTGTTTACAATATACTTGGACGTGATTTCTAAATAGGCGGGGCTCAAAATAATTGTTTTAGGTTGTTGTTTTTACCCCAACCTCGAACATTGCATCCCAAAAACTAACAAGGGTTACATACTTGGTGTGTGGTTTGTCTTTATCTGGTACTCTCTGTCCCCATCCCTCCTTACACTACACCTACTCTCCCCCACACTATTCCCCCATCTCCTTCTCCACCCTACCACCCTCCCTCTGCCCTTACTCCCTCTGCCCTTACTCCCTCTGCCCTTACTCCCTCTGCCCTCTCCCTCTGCCCTCTCCCTCTGCCCTCTCCCTCTGCCCTCTCCCTCCTTTCACCCCTCCACCCCTTCCACCAACAATTTTCCACACCCCATCTTCCTCTCTCTACTCTCCCACACCTCATCTCTTCCCTCCATCCCTGCAGGTATGGCCTACTATTCCGACCTAACAACGAGTGCCAGTTCAATTCAGATGAAAACAGCAGTGTTAGTAGCAAGAAGCTGTCAGTGGCCACCACGCTGGTAGGGATGGTCATTATGGTGGCCTCCACCTGCATCCTCCTCCTTCTGCTCTACTTCTTCTACACACCCATGGGTGAGCAAGCTTCATGGGAGAAGAGGTGCTGGCTTTCTCTCTGTCAATAATGTATTAGCTGATTAATGTATTAGCTGATTAATGTATTAGCTGAAAGGATATGTGGGCATTAGCCCATTAATTAAACACGGGGCATGAGCAGCATTGGCCAATTAATTAACTCGGGACATATGCATCACAAGCTGATTATTAAAACTAGTCTGGTGCAACACTAGCTGATTAATATACTGGACATGAGCATTGATCTAAAGGCTGGTTCACAACATGACGCTGGCCGAGCGTTACATTGCGTTTTGTCGATTGACCTTTGACCCGAGTGCGGTGGGCACGAGATGTTCTGATTGGTCCGACGCTGGATTAGAACAAAGGCACTCGGGTCAAAGGTTAATCGACAAACCGCAACGCAGTGCAACGATCGGCCAGCATCGTCTTGTGAACCACTCTGGACATATGCATCATTACTGGGCATGTGCAGATTAGCTCTTGATATGTGCAGCTAGAGCATGAGAAACAATAAATCTTAGCTGCTTTATTTTTACTGTGTCACACATATGCAGAGCAGGTTAAAGTCACACATATGCAGAGTAGGTTAAAGTCGCACATATGCAGAGCAGGTTAAAGTCACACATATGCAGAGCGGGTTAAAGTCACACATATGCAGAGCAGGTTAATGTCACACATATGCAGAGCAGGTTAAAGTCACACATATGCAGAGCAGGTTAAAGTCACACATATGCAGAGCAGGTTAAAGTCACACATATGCAGAGCAGGTTAAAGTCACACATATGCAGAGCAGGTTAATGTCACACACATGCAGAGCAGGTTAATGTCACACATATGCAGAGCAGGTTAATGTCACACATATGCAGAGCAGGTTAATGTCACACACATGCAGAGCAGGTTAAAGTCACACATGCAGAGTAGGTTAAAGTCACACATATGCAGAGCAGGTTAAAGTCACACATATGCAGAGCAGGTTAATGTCACACACATGCAGAGCAGGTTAATGTCACACATATGCAGAGCAGGTTAATGTCACACATATGCAGAGCAGGTTAATGTCACACACATGCAGAGCAGGTTAAAGTCACACATGCAGAGTAGGTTAATGTCACACATATGCAGAGCAGGTTAAAGTGATGGGAGTGTATGTAGGTATATACATGTATGTGTGTCCGATCAAAAGTATCATGAGTCCCAGCCTCTTACTCCCCGCAAGAGACGTGGGAATTCCTTATGCGTCGGCATGCCAATTAAAAAGTCAATTAGCCAGCCAATTTCTCATTAAATTATGCAATGCACATATGTATGAAGTTAAGTTAATGCATCTTGCATTTGTGTTACTCTACGTTAAGATTAATTGTGCTAACATCCAATTGTTTGGTGCAATGATGGTATGATGGTGATAATGATGGTGATGATAGTGATGGTGATATGGTGATGACTGTGATGGTGATATGGTGGTGATGGTGATGATAGTGATGTTGATATGGTGATGATAGTGATGGTGATGACTGTGATTGTGATGATAGTGATTGTGATATGGTGATGATGATTATGGGATGACGGCACTGATGACAATGTGCTGTGATGATGATACAATGGCATGATGACCACTGCAGTGTACATTGTGCTGGTTCTCTACTCGATTGCTTCTGTGTTTGGCCTCTACAATTTGCTCTCTCCATTTTTGGCTCTTCTCCCACTGGGAGACAACCTGAGGTGAGTTCAAATTAAAGACAGGCACATAGCACATATGGCAGCAGTGAATGTACAGTATTCCATTATACTCCCCCCCCCCCAAAACAATAATCTCAAGCATGATTCAAATCTTCTTTGTAATAGGGATATTATGTGTGTGATACGATCTGGGAAAAGGGCCCACTTCGCCCAAAAACTGATTTTGCACTGAAATAGCTACCAAGGTTATGAATCATGATATTTTAATAAATTACCTCAGGGGCATCTTGGGTCATTGCTCTATCTTTCTGCAAAGTTACAATGCCAAGAAGCGCTTCTTTCCATCCAAGTTAGCAGTTAGAAAAAGCTTAAAAAATAGAGAAGCCACGCGAAGCTACCGCGTAGACGCAATGAAAATACGGGCATGCGGAAATTTCCCTTCGGTTTCCTAAATAAAAAGCACAGCGATTGAAAATGTGATGTCATCAATGCGTGACGCGGAGTTTCGCGTAAAACAACAAGAGAAATTTCAATACGCGTTTTCTTGTTTGAGGTTGTTGTGAAGAATTAGCAAAACTGTGTATAACTTTGGAATTGCATTAGATCAAGGCACAAGGCACAATTCCAGTACCATTCCACTTAGCTATCCTTGCGTTTTAACCTTGTGCAAATAATGCATTTTTTTTGTTTTTGGCGAAGTGGGCCCTTTTCTAGTCAAGTGTATATATTAGCATGTTAGCTGGTTGTTGAGCAAGATATTTACAGCATCAGCTAGCAAGAAAATGGCTGCCTTACTACCGTTAAGCCGCTGAACAACCGATGTGCATGAGCAAACATAATCTCTCAATGAACTCTCAGTTGACATAATAACATTACAATGAACTCAATAATCAACTTCAAATTGTACTCGCATGATGCTTCGACTAGATGCTCTAGATAGCCTTCATCAGGAATAATGAGCTCTAAGATTTGTGTGAGCCTGGTAGCTAGCTATTCACCACGTGCTACAAAACCTACAAAACCACACCTCGGCGCGCACATCCAGCACGTGAATCGGCACACGCGTCCAACACGTGAACCATCATATGCATCTAAGTGTCATGTGAGCCTGCAAACTTCAAGTTCAGGCTCCCCCAGCAGCCAGGCAAGTCCATTCCACAGTCTCGATTGAACCACTCACACTTTGGTGCTAGGCTGATGTGCAGTGCCTCCTTCACTAGCAGTTCCTTCTGTCTTCTGGCCTGGTCCAAGATAGCGGCTTCCTCCCACAAAATAGGATGTCCATTATCCATGCATGTTCAGCAATTGCAGACTTCTCTTTAGCACACTTTCTACAGGCATCTTGATGTTCTTTCACTCTGGTCTCCAGTCTTCTGATGGTCTCCCCTATGTAGTATTTCCCACAGCTACAAGGGATGCGGTACACACAACACATGAGTGCATATTAGTTCGTAAAACATCCTTCACTCTGCTCAGTTGTGTCCTCAGAGTTCTTCCCGATCAGAAAATGACTTTGATGTTGAACTTCCTGCAGACCCTCCTGATGTCTTCACTCATCCCTGCTGCATTAGGAATCACTATCATAGGATCCTTCTTTTTAGACCCCTCATTGTGTACTTATCTTCCTTTCTGCATTTAGATGTATCTGCAGATGAAAGGTTGATGAAGGCTTGCAGATAAACCATTCTCTATAAAGACCTTATTCAAATGATGTTCTTCAAATGATGTTCTTCCTTCCTAAGGTCCTCCTTCTCAGTCACTACTCTCGTGGCTCTATCATACAAGCTCTTCACCACTCCTTTTCTGACATGGATAGGATGATGTGATCTATAATCAAGGTACTGGTTGGTGCACATGGGTTTTCTGTAAACAGTTGCAGTTAGCTGTCCGTCTTCCTTCCTCTGTGTGGCAATCCAGAAAGGGCAACAATCCGTTCACTTCAAGCTCCATGGTAAACTTTATGGATGGCCTGATGTTGTTCAGATGGTCCAACAACTCCTGCTCACTTCCCTTCTTCACAATGCAGAAGGTATTATCCACATATCTCTTCGCTTCAGTGGGGCAGTTGTAAGTGCCAATTCCTCAAAGAATTCCATATAAAGTTTGGCTACCACTGCAGATACTGGAGCGCCCATTGCTGCACCCTGTTTCTGCTCGTAGTATTTTTCTTGATACCCGAAGTAGGTGGATTTTAGGAATAACTCCAACAGTTCAGAAATAGTGTCAGCATCTAGTGTAGTCCTCCCACGCAACATCTCATGTTTCATCAACATTCCAAAAATTACTTCCATAGCCTCATCAATGGGAACAATGGATGGACATCCTATTTTGTGGGAGGAAGCCACCATCTAGGCCAAAAGACGGAAGGAACTGCTAGTGAAGGAGGCATTGCATATCTGCCTAACATCAAAGTGTGAGCGGTTCAATTGAGACTGTGGAATGGACTTGCCTGGCTGCTGGGGAGTCACTCTCAAGAGCCTAAACTTGAAGCTACTGCCGCCATATTTTATCCTATTTATTTACTTAAAATTTTTTTATTTTTATATTGTTTTATTTATTTCAGGTTTTTATAATTTAATTATTTATGAATTTAATTTATTTTTCCATGTCCGGTTCACGTGCTAGATGTGTGTGCCGGTTCACATGTTGGACGTGTGTGCCGAGGTGTGTATTTGTAGCACCTGGTGGATAGTAGTCTTAGTGTCTCATCATACCTGACGAAGGCTCGAGCAGGTAGTCGAAACGTCAAGAGAATACAATTTCAAGTTGATTATTGAGAAGGTTATCGTAAACGTAATCAATTTCTTGTACAGTAGGTGCGGAGCGCTGAGTCGGGCTCGCTAGAAAGGATGACGTATTGTTGAACTGTTGCTAAGCAGAACCTGGAGAATATCGTACATGATACTCCATGTACAAATTGTCTTGTCCCCAGCAATGGAAGTCCAACTCTTGAGCTGTAAGAGCAAGTCACGACAACTGACACTCAACAAATAGAGTTTAGAACCAGAAAACTGCATATAGTATAAGGCACTAACAAAGGGTGGATGTTGATATAGACATCTGCTTAACAGGTGGTGTATATTAACTCGACCAAAATATGAACCATCTTGGTGGTCTTGTTTCCATATAGTGGGTCCCAATTAATCTCTTTTACTGTCATAAATTTTGTGGAGTCCCAAATTACTTCCTATACACATGTAACATTTAAAAAAATGGGTTACTGTCCAGTAATTCTCAGTTGACTTAACGAAATTACAATAACCTTCTCAATAATCCTTCTCAATAATCAACTTGAATTTTACTCTCTCGGCATTTCGACTAGATGCTCTAGCCTTCATCATGAATAATGATGAAGGCTAGAGCATCTAGTTGAAACGCCAAGAGAGTAAAAATTGAAGTTGATTATTGAGAAGGTAATTTTAATGTTTATTTTCTAACTGGCATGTTCTGTATTAAGCCTTTATTGAGAATAGTGGTGTCACATGACTATGTTGAGAATGAAATAAGCCTTTATTGAGAATAGTGGTGTCACATGACTAACTTGTATAATGTTGAGAATGTATTAAGCCTTTATTGAGAATAATGGTGTCACATGACTAACTTGTATAATGTTGAGAATGAATTAAGCCTTTATTGAGAATAGTGGTGTCACATGACTAACTTGTATAATGTTGAGAATGTATTAAGCCTTTATTGAGAATAGTGGTGTCACATGACTAACTTGTTCAATGTTGAGAATGAATTAAGCCTTTATTGAGAATAGTGGTGTCACATGACTAACTTGTATAATATTGAGAATGAATTAAGCCTTTATTGAGAATAGTGGTGTCACATGACTAACTTGTATAATGTTGAGAATGAATTAAGCCTTTATTGAGAATAGTGGTATCACATGACTAACTTGTATAATGTTGAGAATGAATTAAGCCTTTATTGAGAATAGTGGTGTCACATGACTAACTTGTATAATGTTGAGAATGTATTAAGCCTTTATTGAGAATAGTGGTGTAACATGACTAACTTGTATAATGTTGAGAATGTATTAAGCCTTTATTGAGAATAGTGGTGTCACATGACTAACTGTTGAGAAAGAAGTGGAAATATTCTTCTTACTTGACTCAATGTAGCATCACAGACTATTTTAGCTAGCTACTTGAATATTAGTGTTAAAACTGTGATCCTGATAATAGAATAACCCTGACATTAGCCAGTGCCAAGGATATGATATCAATTACCAGGGACTGACTGTACACGCAAGCTTGATATGCAAGGTGGGGTTGTTGTTTAGATTTGTTGTGAGATGTCCCTCTATCGTCCTCACTCTGTACATGTGCGCAGGTTACCCCCCAACAATCTCCCGGTGTTCAAGTATCGTCCTAACATCGTCTTCTTCGTCGCAGTCCTCTTCTGTGTGGGCATGGTCCTGTGGTGGGCGGTGGAGCGCCACTCCGGCTATGCTTGGATTCTCCAGGATATCTTAGGATTTGCCTTCATTGCCATGCTTCTGTCTCGCCTGAAGTTCCTCCATGTATGGGTGGTGGCCGTGTTGATGGTGCTGCTCTTTTTCTACGACATCTTTATGGTGTTCATCACTCCATACTTTACAAGTGTAAGCTGATAGGCATTCGGGGGAGGGGGAGGATGTGAGTATATTGTTGTCTGAAGGTGATGTCATTACTTCAGTGTCCACCTACTCCCTCTCCCCCCCCTCTCTCCTCTCCTCCATCTTTTTCCTCCCTTTTCCCTCGCCTCCATCTTCTCAATGCCTCCCCTCGCCTCTTGCTTGTACCGCTGTGCAACCTTCCCCCCCCCCCCCCCCAAACTTCAGGATGGCATCAGTGTGATGGAGAAGGCAGCCACCGGAGGGGGAGGTAGGGGGGGCTCAAGTGAAATACTCCCCGTGGTGTTCCTGGTTCCCAAATTCTGGTACCCCTCACCTCTGGAATCGACTTGCTCAGGTGAGAGGACCTTGACCTCTGGTTCACTCGTACTGTATGGTGCAATGATTTTTGAAGCAGTCGAAATTTTCATAGGAAGACAAGAACTGGCTTAGAATAAAATTAGAAAAATTCATTTGTGCTTGATAGCATGCACATGTGTGCTTGATAGCATGCACATGTGTGCTTGATAGCATGCACATGTGTGCTTGATAGCATGCACATGTGTGCTTGTTACATGCACATGTGTGCTTGATAGCATGCACATGTGTGTTTGATAGCATGCACATGTGTGCTTGATACATGCACATGTGTGCTTGATACATGCACATGTGTGCTTGATAACATGCAGTTTGTATGTACGTACCACACAACTAGCCACGCCCAATGTCTGATTATGATTATGGTTTGGCATTTGTACAGGCTACTTGGTTACTGCACTACTTGTTGTGGCAGTCTTTAGGGGCTACCAGTTCATTGGGATATCTGGGCTGCTAGTAGTGTAGAGCAACTGCTATGGCAGAGAGCACCACCAACACTGCTGATATTTTGAGTGCTAGTAGTGTAGAGAGGGACCAACACTGCTGGTGTCTGGGTTTCTAGTAGTGAGGAGCAGCTGCTACCCTGCAATTAGCCTGCCACAAGTGCAATTAGCATGCCCCACTTCCTGGACTGCCCCATGGGTGAATATCTGGACTGCGACAATAATTAGCATGCCCCTGCCAGGGGGGTTCATTATACTTGGACTGCGGCCACAGGCATGTGTGTGTGTGTGTGTGTGTGTGTGTGTGGTGTGTGTGTGTGTGTGTGTGTGTGAGCATGTATACACTCTAGAGAGCCCCATAGTAATGGCTAATCCTGTGTAAGGTTTCACTTTGGATTTCCTTTTTGGGCACAGCCTAATGCAGCTGATATTACTACAGTTGTTGGTTGTAGCTTACACCTTTCCCATGGCCTTCCCCACAGTAATAACAGATACACAAGTTGCTGCTCCTTAGTTACAAATTTTCACCTGTGGAGTTCCTTCTTTGGAGAAAGTCAAGAGACCAGTCATTAGATATAGCTACAGTACAACAGTGGTTTGTAGCTAGAGCTTTCTCACAGCACTGAGAGCTCCATCAACATTATACAGCCATTAGTTATAGCTACAACAGTGGGTTGTAGCTAGAGCTTTCTCACAGCACTGAGAGCTCCATCACATTATACAGCCATTAGTTATAGCTACAACAATGGTTTGTAGCTAGAACTTTCTCACAGCACTGAGAGCTCCATCAACATTATACAGCCATTAGTGATACATAGCTACAACAGTGGGTTGTAGCTAGAGCTTTCTCTTGGCCATAGCTCTATTGAAAACATTATACAGCCTGTATAATGTGGCAGTGCACATGTGTGGGCTAATGCTAGCATTTCAGAGTCAGGATATAATGTGGCAGTGCACATGTGTGGGCTAATGCTAACATTTCAGAGTCAGGATATAATGTGGTAGTGCACATGTGTGGGCTAATGCTAACATTTCAGAGTCAGGATATAATGTGGTAGTGCACATATGTGGGACATTTCAGAGTCAGGATATAATGTGGTAGTGCACATGTGTGGGCTAATGCTAGCATTTCAGAGTCAGGATATAATGTGGTAGTGCACATGTGTGGGCTAATGCTAACATTTCAGAGTCAGGATATAATGTGGTAGTGCACATGTGTGGGCTAATGCTAACATTTCAGAGTCAGGATATAATGTGGTAGTGCACATGTGTGGGCTAATGCTAACATTTCAGAGTCAGGATATAATGTGGTAGTGCACATGTGTGGGCTAATGCTAACATTTCAGAGTCAGGATATAATGTGGTAGTGCACATGTGTGGGCTAATGCTAACATTTCAGAGTCAGGATATAATGTGGCAGTGCACATGTGTGGGCTAATGCTAACATTTCAGAGTCAGGATATAATGTGGTAGTGCACATGTGTGGGCTAATGCTAGCATTTCAGAGTCAGGATATAATGTGGTAGTGCACATGTGTGGGCTAATGCTAACATTTCAGAGTCAGGATGTAATGTGGTAGTGCACATGTGTGGGCCAATGCTAGCATTTCAGTGCAAGGATAACCCAGGCTTGTAATCTTGAGAACATCAGAGCAAGATTACATAGCTTGGTGTGGTCTCAGCTGTATCATCAGAGCTTTTGTAACCTCATGGGATTTCCACTATTTTTAATCTTACTCTTCACAAAAAGAAATGATGCAAGAAAGTCCCACATATGAATGAGCGGGGAAAATGTCTGACTTTTTAGTTCAGGCTCGAGCCACCATTCTCAATTTCCCATTGGACGTCCCTGAATCTAGGAGATGTTGTCATGAAAGTAGCAATGCCACACACAGCTGGTGCTTCAAGGAGGGAGAGCGAAGGTTGATGAGTTCCAATGGGGGGGAGGGGGGGGGGACAGCTTCAGTAGAGACGAGTGGCATGTTTTGTGGCCCAGTTCTCAGAGTTCTCGGAGTTGGCACGTTCAGCTATTTAAAATTTTGTTTCGGCATCCCATTTCCCACTGTCACTAAGCTTCATCAGACTGCAACAGAACTCTGCAGCTCACCTGCTGATTGAGACAGGCTTTAGCATTCAAAGCATAATCTAGACACACATAAGATAGTGGCCTCAGAGCTGCTAGACACTTGAACATCTATAGCTGCAGTAGAAGATCCTCCCCTGCATGCCTGGACTTACTCCGTACAGAACAACAGATATGATGAAACGAGTGCATGCAGCATATTCATTTTTATCTCCCCCCTCCCTCCCTCCCTCCTCAATCTCGAAATAAAAGTGAGGATCCCAACCCCCTTAAATAGAACAATTTTGAGGTTATTAAGCCCCCTTACCAACTTTCATGCCAATAATTGGAGGTGTACAATCACATCTACTGTAATGATCAAAACTGCGTAAATCTCGAAACTCTTAGCTCCTCAGGGGGCTATACAGAATGTCTATATACTGTAATAGTGCACTCACTGTGTATGCTCTCTTCAGGCATGTCATTTTCTATCTTGACGTTGGTGTTCAGCTTTGCTGCTCTCTCACCACTTTGTCTCGGCCTGTGGTGATGGTGTTGTTCACTTCTCAGCGCTGTCATTCTTATCTTGTTGTTGCTGCTCACTTGTTGCTGCTGCTCACTTGTTGCTGCTGCTCACTTGTTGCTGCTGCTCACTTTTTGCTGCTGCTCACTTGTTGCTGCTGTTCACTTGTTGCTGCTGCTCAATTGTTGCTGCTGCTCACTTGTTGCTTCTGCTCAGGATTACTCTCTCTCCATTTCTTTTCCTCTGCAAATCCAGATAGTGCTGTAGTCTCTCTGGCTGTTGTTGCTCCCACTGGTCTGGGGTCACTCCTCGATCTGTTTCTCACCTTTCATTTGGTAGTTAATGCTTCTGTGCAGGGCCATGTGGGGCTAAGCTGGCTCCTCCAGAGCTTCTCAGCAGGGCTATGCTGGCTCCTCCAGAGATTCTCAGCAGGGCCATGTGAGACTATGCTGGTTCCTCTAGCTCTGAGCTTCTCAGCAGGGCCATGTGAGGCTAAGCTGGCTCCTCCAGAGCTTTACAGCAGGGCCATGTGAGGCTATGCTGGCTCCTCCAGAGCTTCTCAGCAGGGCTAAGCTGGCTCCTCCAGAGCTTTACAGCAGGGCCGTGTGAGGCTATGCTGGCTCTTCTAGAGCTTCTCAGCAGGGCCATGTGATGCTATGCTGGCTCCTCCAGAGATTCTCAGCAGGGCCATGTGAGGTTCCTCTAGCTCTGAGCTTCTCAGCAGGGCCATGTGAGGCTATGCTGGCTCTTCCAGAGCTTCTCAGCAGGGCCTATGCTGGTTCCTCTAGCTCTGAGCTTCTCAGCAGGGCCATGTGAGGTGTGAGGCTATGCTGGCTCTTCCAGAGCTTCTCAGCAGGGCCTATGCTGGTTCCTCTAGCTCTGAGCTTCTCAGCAGGGCCATGTGAGGCTATGCTGGCTCTTCCAGAGCTTCTCAGCAGGGCCATGTGAGGCTATACTGGCTCCTCAAGCTCCTAGCCTCAGCAGGGCCAAGTGTGACTATTCTGGTTCCTCTAGCTCTGAGCTTCTCAGCGAGCTAGGAGTGGGGGGAGAATGCTGGTGTGTAATATGACAGACACCCTCAGCAGAGCATCATCTGAAACGTCAAGTGAGTAAATTTGAGTTGGTCATTGAGGAACATTATTGGATGGGATTGTCAAAAAAGAAAGGAAATAATAATTTGCCAATTGTAGACCACGTTGATTGGACACCATAATGTTAAGAGATAAAGGGTCCTCTCAATGTGGTCAACATTGGTAAATCCTTGTTTTTGCAAAGCCAATCCGCTTTTGTTTTAAAAAACATTATTTTCTTGTTTCTATTTTTCAAGAACATTCTGCATCAATAGATGCTTCCATTGCTCGCAAAAACAACAACAATAAAAAACAAAAAACACATTAAATTAAATACTTACAGAATCAGCAAACGAGCATTGATAATAAATAATTTGGTATTATTATTTTTGTATTTAACACACAAGAGGGGGGGAAACCAAGACTTTGCACTCACACACACAAATTAGTTAATATTATTATTAATGCTACTACTACTACTACTACTACTACTATTACTACTACTACTATTATTATTATTATTATTTTATTATTATTATTATTATTGCTACCACTACTACTACTACTATTATTATTATTACTATTACTATTATTTTATTGTATTGTAGTCTAGTATCCTCAAGGGAACTCTAGAACTAACTAATGATAGCAGCTATTAAATTATCCTCAACAAACTATCAGTTGACAACGAAATTACAGTGACCTCAACAATCAACTTCACTCGATGTTTCTCCTAAGAGCATCTAGTCGAAACATAGAGAGAGTTAATTTTCAACTTGATTGTTGAGAAGGTTATTCTTATTACTGGAGAACACACAAACTGTAAACCTAGAATACTTCGTGTTGTCTGTTAAAATATTTTGTCGTGTAGAACTCGTGGTCTACAAATTAGTATTTATTGACACGACTGACCCTAAGACGAAACGCAATTGATTTCTGAAGAGAAGTGTGCTGAAAAGCTATTGATGAGATTGCTAGGCCATTCTTGATATGTTGACAGAGCTATATGGTAACCAACAGTTGAGGGATTGTAAAGAGAGCCATTAGCTAAGAGATCTCTACTCAGTAGCTAGTGCTGGTGAAAAATAATGGCATCCATATATCTAGGAGACATTCCTAGAAGAGTGTCAAAACTGTCTTCAATTCTCTGAACTTCAAGCACCTAGAAGAACGATATCTTCAGCACTTGAACTCTTTTCTCTGCTCCTGGTGTCTAAGCAAATAACTAACCTTACCTATTTAATATTTTTTTCCAGTTTTTTATTTTCGTAGGTTATTTGGACCACAAAAATTAATGAACGGTGAAGAGTTCCAGATTTACAGTGTGATCTGTGCATGATGCGTGCACAGATCTCAAGTATTTGCCTACTTTCATTGAAGCCATTGGAGTAGAAACTTCTGGTAAAACTTGTTCATTTCATTGTAGCAAAAAATGTGCAGCGGCTGCTGCGCTCAGCTCAATAGTGCTCCCCCCACAAGCCTTGTCGCATTCTTGACCCGTTGTCGTTACTGAATTGAGAAACATATTAGCCACTGCAATGCAGGGGACAATTTTGAGTCATTCCTAGGCCTACTAACGGAAGGTGTCCGTGGGGAAACCACTTGAGATGCTGAAAAACTGCCAAAGTGAATTTTGGTGGCTGAGATATGCTTTGTTGGTGTGTGTGTGTTTGGCATCTGGCATTTTTTAATTGGGATATGGAGAGTTGTGCCTCACTCCTTGATAGACACTCCCAACGTATCAGCACTTTGGTACTGAGGCGAATAATCTAATGAACTTTGCACCAAGACTTGCTCTATAGCACTTAAAAGTTGAGATGCCAGGCTTTGTGTTCCAGCAGTTGCCAAAGCATGTATTCTACCAATGCCATAATCAGAAGTTTAGAAAAAGGATTGTCTATATTTAGATCTGCCCAACTTCTGCATGCTTACTTCGTAGATAAAACTAGCTGCAAAAGCGGCGCTTTGGAATGCAATCATTGCCCCTATCCCCTAGGGTAAGTGCCCATTGAGGATAAGTAACAAAGATGGACAGAAAAGGCTGAGAGAAATATTACATTGCCACTCCTCTATCTGCCCCTCTGTCTGCCATTATGCCACCCTCTGTCTGCCCCAGTGTGGCCATTATGCCACCTTCTATCTGCCCCAGTGTGGCCATTATGCCACTCCTCTATCTGCCCCTCTGTCTGCCATTATGCCACCCTCTGTCTGCCCCAGTGTGGCCATTATGCCACCTTCTATCTGCCCCAGTGTGGCCATTATGCCACTCTTCTGTCTGCCCCAGTGTGGCCATTATGCCACTCCTCTGTCTGCCCCAGTGTGGCCATTATGCCACTCTTCTGTCTGCCCCAGTGTGGCCATTATGCCACTCCTCTATCTGCCCCAGTGTGGCCATTATGCCACCTTCTATCTGCCCCAGTGTGGCCATTATGCCACTCTTCTGTCTGCCCCAGTGTGGCCATTATGCCACCCTCTGTCTGCCCCAGTGTGGCCATTATGCCACCCTCTATCTGCCCCAGTGTGGCCATTATGCCACTCTTCTGTCTGCCCCAGTGTGGCCATTATGCCACCCTCTATCTGCCTCAGTGTGGCCATTATGCCACCCTCTATCTGCCCCAGTGTGGCCATTATGCCACCCTCTATCTGCCCCAGTGTGGCCATTATGCCACCCTCTATCTGCCCCAGTGTGGCCATTATGCCACCCTCTATCTGCCCCAGTGTGGCCATTATGCCACCCTCTATCTGCCCCAGTGTGGCCATTATGCCACTCCTCTATCTGCCCCAGTGTGGCCATTATGCCACCTTCTATCTGCCCCAGTGTGGCCATTATGCCACTCTTCTGTCTGCCCCAGTGTGGCCATTATGAGGGCATGGTATAGCCAGGAGTGTGTGTGTGTGTGTCCACGGGCCCAAAACCCTGGCTATGTTCCTACCCTAGTTGAGTTACCCCTAGTCCCCACTGGTCGTATCTGTACCTTGATTTGGTTGTTACAGCCGTTTTAAAGCATTAGGGGCGTGGCTATGTGGGGGAAACCACGCCCATATCGTCCCCCTTGTTGAGTTACTCCTATCCTCCTTGAACCCACCCACCCCCGAGTCCTCTGCGCGACACAAAAAATATGGACAGACCGAGAGATATTAGATTAATGTTTATGAATAGCTCTATCTGTGTGCTTTCCCTTGGCACTAAATTTGTAGGTGAATATATCCAGTAACTCACCTAAAGTCGGGGAGCTTTTATCTCACTGCATCTCACAAGTCAGAACATATTCCTGCTGTTGCCAAAGTGTACATACATGTACATGTACTGTACATGTACATGTACTGTCTGTAATATCCCAAGTCCATGCCCACCAGTGAGACACAGTAGCTGCCACTTCTCAGACATGACATGTTCTCATAACTTGTTCTGGCCATATGCTAGCTATTGAAAGGCTGTGGAGTTGTTAGGGGTTGAAGTGAAGCGCTTACAAGCCTCTTTGATAGGGACAGGCATTAAGTACATGCTCTCTTATGTATAAGCTCACCCTGGTCAACTCTGCTATAGGCAGATGTTCCCATATGAGCTCACCCTGGTCAACTAGCTATAAGCACATGCTCTCTAAGCTCACACTGGTCAACTCTGGTTTGTAAGCTATAAGCATGTGCTCTCATATAAGCTCACACTGGTCAACTCTGGTTTGTAAGCTATAAGCATGTGCTCTCATATAAGCTCACACTGGTCAACTCTGGTTTATAAGCTATAAGCATGTGCTCTCATATAAGCTCACACTGGTCAACTCTGGTTTATAAGCTATAAGCACGTGCTCTCATATAAGCTCACACTGGTCAACTCTGGTTTATAAGCTATAAGCACGTGCTCTCTTATAAGCTCACACTGGTCAACTCTGGTTTATAAGCTATAAGCACGTGCTCTCTTATAAGCTCACACTGGTCAACTCTGGCTTATAAGCTATAAGCACATGCTCTCTTATAAGCTCACACTGGTCAACTCTGGTTTATAAGCTACATATAAGCACATGCTCTCATATAAGCTATAAGCACATGCTCTCTTATAAGCTCACACTGGTCGGTTCATTTGGGATCCTGATAAAAGAACAAACCCACTATATATATATATATATATATGTGTATATAAAATCACCATCTCAATAATCAACTTCAATTTGTATTCACTCAATGTTTCGACTAGATGCTCTAGCCTTCCAGGAATAACGTCGAGTGAATACAATTTGAAGTTGATTATTGAGAATGTGATTTTAATATAATTATATATATATATATATATATCTCTCTCTCAATAGCTCTGCTTTAACACAGCATTGAACACTATTTGTAGCCTTCATCAGCAAACTACCTTCTAAGTATATATATATACATGTATATATATATGGCAAGGTGAGATGTCCCACTCTGTACAGGGAATTCTTTCAAACTGGTGGCCTCTAAACACACCTGCGCACTTATACAGAGTGACATTGTAGCTATCATTATATGGAGACTACTTTTATTTCCTTTTTCCCCCCTCTATCCCATAGAATTTTCTGATGATGCATGGAAAAGGAAGAATTTATTTTTAAATTTTAAAGTGAATGATTCCATGAGATCGTACCAGTATTGAAATTGGGATCAAGTGAATTGGGAGGTGGAAGAAAGGGGGAAAAAGAGGGAGGGGGGAGGTGTGTGGGGGGGGTGGGGGGGGGGGCGGAAGTGCAGCATGATTCCGCCTCAGATAGAACCCTCGAGTACAAAGTGAACGGGGGAGGGGGTGGAGAGAGGAAGTGAATAACGATTCCGCTCGGATTTGACCTGGCGACCTTGCATATCAAAAAAGTCACAGAATTTCCCCTTTAGATAAGCACATGCTTTATGTAGTAGATAAGCACATGCTCTATAGAGTAAGATAAGCACATGCTCTATATAGTAAGATAAACACATGCTTTATAGAGTAAGATAAGCACATGCTTTATAGAGTAAGATAAGCACATGCTTTATATAGTAAGATAAACACATGCTTTATAGAGTAGATAAGCACATGCTTTATATAGTAAGATAAACACATGCTTTATAGAGTAAGATAAACACATGCTTTATATAGTAGATAAACACATGCTTTATATAGTAGATAAACACATGCTTTATAGAGTAGATAAGCACATGCTTTATATAGTAAGATAAACACATGCTTTATATAGTAGATAAACACATGCTTTATATAGTAGATAAGCACATGCTTTATATAGTAAGATAAACACATGCTTTATATAGTAGATAAGCACATGCTTTATATAGTAAGATAAACACATGCTTTATAGAGTAAGATAAACACATGCTTTATATAGTAGATAAGCACATGCTTTATATAGTAGATAAGCACATGCTTTATATAGTAAGATAAACACATGCTTTATATAGTAGATAAGCACATGCTTTATATAGTAGATAAGCACATGCTTTATATAGTAAGATAAACACATGCTTTATAGAGTAGATAAGCACATGCTTTATATAGTAAGATAAACACATGCTTTATATAGTATGATAAGCACATGCTTTATATAGTAAGATAAACACATGCTTTATATAGTAAGATAAACACATGCTTTATATAGTAAGATAAACACATGCTTTATATAGTATGATAAGCACATGCTTTATATAGTAAGATAAACACATGCTTTATATAGTAGATAAGCACATGCTTTATATAGTAAGATAAACACATGCTTTATATAGTAGATAAGCACATGCTTTATATAGTAAGATAAGCACATGCTTTATATAGTAAGATAAACACATGCTTTATATAGTAAGATAAACACATGCTTTATATAGTAGATAAGCACATGCTTTATATAGTAAGATAAACACATGCTTTATATAGTAAGATAAGCACATGCTTTATATAGTAGATAAACACATGCTTTATATAGTAGATAAGCACATGCTTTATATAGTAGATAAGCACATGCTTTATATAGTAAGATAAACACATGCTTTATATAGTAAGATAAACACATGCTTTATATAGTAGATAAACACATGCTTTATATAGTAAGATAAACACATGCTTTATATAGTAGATAAACACATGCTTTATATAGTAAGATAAACACATGCTTTATATAGTAAGATAAACACATGCTTTATATAGTAGATAAGCACATGCTTTATATAGTAGATAAGCACATGCTTTATATAGTAAGATAAACACATGCTTTATAGAGTAAGATAAGCACATGCTTTATATAGTAAGATAAACACATGCTTTATATAGTAGATAAGCACATGCTTTATAGAGTAGATAAGCACATGCTTTATATAGTAAGATAAACACATGCTTTATATAGTAGATAAGCACATGCTTTATATAGTAGATAAGCACATGCTTTATATAGTAAGATAAACACATGCTTTATAGAGTAAGATAAGCACATGCTTTATATAGTAAGATAAACACATGCTTTATATAGTAGATAAGCACATGCTTTATAGAGTAGATAAGCACATGCTTTATAGAGTAGATAAACACATGCTTTATAGAGTAAGATAAGCACATGCTTTATATAGTAGATAAGCACATGCTTTATATAGTAGATAAGCACATGCTTTATATAGTAAGATAAACACATGCTTTATAGAGTAAGATAAGCACATGCTTTATATAGTAAGATAAACACATGCTTTATATAGTAGATAAGCACATGCTTTATATAGTAAGATAAACACATGCTTTATATAGTAGATAAACACATGCTTTATATAGTAAGATAAACACATGCTTTATATAGTAAGATAAACACATGCTTTATATAGTAAGATAAACACATGCTTTATATAGTAAGATAAACACATGCTTTATATAGTAAGATAAACACATGCTTTATATAGTAAGATAAACACATGCTTTATATAGTAGATAAACACATGCTTTATATAGTAGATAAGCACATGCTTTATATAGTAAGATAAACACATGCTTTATAGAGTAGATAAGCACATGCTTTATATAGTAAGATAAACACATGCTTTATATAGTAAGATAAACACATGCTTTATAGAGTAAGATAAACACATGCTTTATATAGTAGATAAACACATGCTTTATATAGTAGATAAGCACATGCTTTATATAGTAGATAAACACATGCTTTATATAGTAGATAAGCACATGCTTTATATAGTAGATAAACACATGCTTTATATAGTAAGATAAACACATGCTTTATATAGTAGATAAACACATGCTTTATATAGTAAGATAAACACATGCTTTATATAGTAGATAAGCACATGCTTTATATAGTAAGATAAACACATGCTTTATATAGTAAGATAAACACATGCTTTATATAGTAAGATAAACACATGCTTTATATAGTAGATAAACACATGCTTTATATAGTAGATAAACACATGCTTTATATAGTAAGATAAACACATGCTTTATATAGTAAGATAAACACATGCTTTATATAGTAAGATAAACACATGCTTTATATAGTAGATAAGCACATGCTTTATATAGTAAGATAAACACATGCTTTATATAGTAGATAAACACATGCTTTATATAGTAAGATAAACACATGCTTTATATAGTAAGATAAACACATGCTTTATATAGTAGATAAACACATGCTTTATATAGTAAGATAAACACATGCTTTATATAGTAAGATAAACACATGCTTTATATAGTAGATAAACACATGCTTTATATAGTAGATAAGCACATGCTTTATATAGTAGATAAGCACATGCTTTATATAGTAAGATAAACACATGCTTTATATAGTAGATAAGCACATGCTTTATATAGTAAGATAAACACATGCTTTATATAGTAGATAAACACATGCTTTATATAGTAAGATAAACACATGCTTTATATAGTAAGATAAACACATGCTTTATATAGTAGATAAACACATGCTTTATATAGTAAGATAAACACATGCTTTATATAGTAAGATAAACACATGCTTTATATAGTAGATAAACACATGCTTTATATAGTAGATAAGCACATGCTTTATATAGTAGATAAGCACATGCTTTATATAGTAAGATAAACACATGCTTTATATAGTAGATAAACACATGCTTTATATAGTAAGATAAACACATGCTTTATATAGTAAGATAAACACATGCTTTATATAGTAAGATAAACACATGCTTTATAGAGTAAGATAAACACATGCTTTATATAGTAAGATAAACACATGCTTTATATAGTAGATAAACACATGCTTTATATAGTAAGATAAACACATGCTTTATATAGTAAGATAAACACATGCTTTATATAGTAGATAAACACATGCTTTATATAGTAGATAAACACATGCTTTATATAGTAAGATAAACACATGCTTTATATAGTAAGATAAACACATGCTTTATATAGTAGATAAGCACATGCTTTATATAGTAGATAAGCACATGCTTTATATAGTAAGATAAACACATGCTTTATATAGTAAGATAAACACATGCTTTATATAGTAGATAAGCACATGCTTTATATAGTAGATAAGCACATGCTTTATATAGTAAGATAAGCACATGCTTTATATAGTAAGATAAACACATGCTTTATATAGTAAGATAAACACATGCTTTATATAGTAAGATAAACACATGCTTTATATAGTAGATAAGCACATGCTTTATATAGTAGATAAGCACATGCTTTATATAGTAAGATAAACACATGCTTTATATAGTAGATAAACACATGCTTTATAGAGTAGATAAGCACATGCTTTATATAGTAAGATAAACACATGCTTTATATAGTAAGATAAACACATGCTTTATATAGTAGATAACATGCTTTATATAGTAAGATAAACACATGCTTTATATAGTAAGATAAACACATGCTTTATATAGTAGATAAGCACATGCTTTATAGAGTAGATAAACACATGCTTTATAGAGTAAGATAAACACATGCTTTATAGAGTAGATAAGCACATGCTTTATATAGTAAGATAAACACATGCTTTATAGAGTAAGATAAACACATGCTTTATATAGTAGATAAGCACATGCTTTATATAGTAAGATAAGTACATGCTTTATAGAGTAAGATAAGCACATGCTTTATATAGTAGATAAACACATGCTTTATATAGTAGATAAGCACATGCTTTATATAGTAGATAAGCACATGCTTTATATAGTAAGATAAACACATGCTTTATATAGTAGATAAGCACATGCTTTATATAGTAGATAAGCACATGCTTTATATAGTAGATAAGCACATGCTTTATATAGTAAGATAAACACATGCTTTATATAGTAGATAAGCACATGCTTTATATAGTAAGATAAACACATGCTTTATATAGTAAGATAAACACATGCTTTATATAGTAAGATAAACACATGCTTTATAGAGTAAGATAAACACATGCTTTATATAGTAGATAAGCACATGCTTTATAGAGTAGATAAGCACATGCTTTATATAGTAGATAAACACATGCTTTATAGAGTAAGATAAACACATGCTTTATATAGTAAGATAAACACATGCTTTATAGAGTAAGATAAGCACATGCTTTATATAGTAAGATAAACACATGCTTTATATAGTAGATAAGCACATGCTTTATAGAGTAGATAAGCACATGCTTTATATAGTAGATAAGCACATGCTTTATATAGTAGATAAACACATGCTTTATATAGTAGATAAGCGCATGCTTTATATAGTAGATAAGCACATGCTTTATAGAGTAAGATAAGCACATGCTTTATATAGTAAGATAAACACATGCTTTATATAGTAAGATAAACACATGCTTTATATAGTAGATAAGCACATGCTTTATAGAGTAGATAAGCACATGCTTTATATAGTAGATAAGCACATGCTTTATATAGTAAGATAAACACATGCTTTATAGAGTAAGATAAGCACATGCTTTATATAGTAAGATAAACACATGCTTTATATAGTAGATAAGCACATGCTTTATAGAGTAGATAAGCACATGCTTTATATAGTAGATAAGCACATGCTTTATATAGTAGATAAACACATGCTTTATAGAGTAGATAAGCGCATGCTTTATATAGTAGATAAGCACATGCTTTATAGAGTAGATAAGCACATGCTTTATATAGTAGATAAGCACATGCTTTATATAGTAGATAAGCACATGCTTTATATAGTAAGATAAACACATGCTTTATAGAGTAAGATAAGCACATGCTTTATATAGTAAGATAAACACATGCTTTATATAGTAGATAAGCACATGCTTTATAGAGTAGATAAGCACATGCTTTATATAGTAGATAAGCACATGCTTTATATAGTAGATAAACACATGCTTTATAGAGTAGATAAGCGCATGCTTTATATAGTAGATAAGCACATGCTTTATAGAGTAGATAAGCACATGCTTTATATAGTAGATAAGCACATGCTTTATATAGTAAGATAAACACATGCTTTATATAGTAAGATAAACACATGCTTTATATAGTAAGATAAACACATGCTTTATATAGTAAGATAAACACATGCTTTATATAGTAGATAAACACATGCTTTATATAGTAGATAAGCGCATGCTTTATATAGTAAGATAAACACATGCTTTATATAGTAAGATAAACACATGCTTTATATAGTAGATAAACACATGCTTTATATAGTAAGATAAACACATGCTTTATATAGTAAGATAAACACATGCTTTATATAGTAGATAAGCGCATGCTTTATATAGTTAGATAAACACATGCTTTATATAGTAAGATAAACACATGCTTTATATAGTAGTAGATAAGCACATGCTTTATATAGTTAGATAAACACATGCTTTATATAGTAAGATAAACACATGCTTTATATAGTAGATAAACACATGCTTTATATAGTAGATAAGCACATGCTTTATAGAGTAAGATAAGCACATGCTTTATAGAGTAGATAAGCACATGCTTTATATAGTAAGATAAACACATGCTTTATATAGTAGATAAGCACATGCTTTATATAGTAGATAAGCACATGCTTTATATAGTAAGATAAACACATGCTTTATATAGTAGATAAGCACATGCTTTATATAGTAGATAAGCACATGCTTTATATAGTAAGATAAACACATGCTTTATATAGTAAGATAAACACATGCTTTATATAGTAGATAAGCACATGCTTTATATAGTAAGATAAACACATGCTTTATATAGTAGATAAACACATGCTTTATATAGTAGATAAGCACATGCTTTATATAGTAAGATAAACACATGCTTTATATAGTAAGATAAACACATGCTTTATATAGTAGATAAACACATGCTTTATATAGTAGATAAGCACATGCTTTATAGAGTAAGATAAGCACATGCTTTATAGAGTAAGATAAGCACATGCTTTATATAGTAGATAAACACATGCTTTATATAGTAGATAAGCACATGCTTTATATAGTAGATAAACACATGCCTTATATAGTAGATAAGCACATGCTTTATATAGTAGATAAGCACATGCTTTATATAGTAAGATAAACACATGCTTTATAGAGTAGATAAGCACATGCTTTATAGAGTAAGATAAACACATGCTTTATAGAGTAGATAAGCACATGCTTTATAGAGTAAGATAAGCACATGCTTTATAGAGTAGATAAGCACATGCTTTATAGAGTAGATAAACACATGCTTTATATAGTAGATAAACACATGCTTTATATAGTAGATAAGTACATGCTTTATATAGTAGATAAACACATGCTTTATATAGTAGATAAGCACATGCTTTATATAGTAAGATAAACACATGCTTTATATAGTAGATAAGCACATGCTTTATATAGTAAGATAAACACATGCTTTATAGAGTAGATAAGCACATGCTTTATAGAGTAGATAAGCACATGCTTTATAGAGTAGATAAGCACATGCTTTATAGAGTAGATAAACACATGCTTTATATAGTAGATAAACACATGCTTTATATAGTAGATAAGTACATGCTTTATATAGTAGATAAGTACATGCTTTATATAGTAGATAAGTACATGCTTGATAAGTACATGCTTTATATAGTAGATAAGCACATGCTTTATATAGTAAGATAAACACATGCTCTATATAGTAGATAAGCACATGCTTTATATAGTAGATAAGTACATGCTTTATATAGTAGATAAGTACATGCTTTATATAGTAGATAAGCACATGCTTTATATAGTAAGATAAACACATGCTTTATAGAGTAAGGTAAGCGCATACTTTCTTAACAAAGTCAGCCCTGCCCAAGTCTGTCAACTGATGTTGAGCCAGTCATTCCCACATGTTGATAGCGGTGTCTTTCTATGGTCATGTTGATAGCGGTGTCTTTCTACGGTGGTTATCACATGTTGATAAGCGGTGTCTTTCTACGGTGTTATCACATGTTGATAGCGGTGTCTTTCTACGGTGGTTATTCTGACCACCACCATGAGTTGTTACAGCTAATATGACAGTCGCATTACATTATTATGTTGCAATAGTGATGTTAACTGGTCTTGCCACTGTATAGTGATGTGAGATTAATTGAATAGGAATTCCTATCTTCCTCTTCCAGGATTTTCTCAAGGACACGACAGATGTTTGTAATAATGGTCAATAATTGGTGTTAATGAGCAGAGGTGTCTGATCTGGAAACCTTGAAGGACATGACTGAAGTGTGGAATAGTTGACAATATGAGCACAGGTTCCTGGACTTTTGGAAAGTCCTATGTTTTCTGGTGGACAAGACATGCATGTATGCTATTTGTAATAATGAGCACCTGATTAACTTACCTCAAATCTCTGGCCAAGAGAAGGGCGAGTCAGGCATTCTTGGTGAGCTGTGGCACCAGCACCTTGCCAAGCCTGGTATCTGCACACCTTGCCACGCTGGTATCTGCACACCTTGCCAAGCGCCTGGTATCTGCACACCTTGCCAAGCCTGGTATCTGCACACCTTGCCAAGCCCCTGGTATCTGCACACCTTGCCAAGCCCCTGGTATCTGCACACCTTGCCAAGCCCCTGGTATCTGCACACCTTGGCAAGATGCGCAGGTATCTGCACATCTTGCCAAGCCTGACACCTTGCAAGCCTGGTATCTGCACACCTTGCCAAGCCTGGTATCTGCACACCTTGCCAAGCCTGGTATCTGCACACCTTGCCAAGCCTGGTATCTACACACCTTGCCAAGCTGGTATCTGCACACCTTGCCAAGCCTGGTATCTGCACACCTTGCCAAGCCTGGTATCTGTGCATCTTGCCAAGCTGGTATCTACACACCTTGCCAAGCTGGTATCTGCACACCTTGCCAAGCCTGGTATCTGCACACCTTGCCAAGCCTGGTATCTGTGCATCTTGCCAAGCTGGTATCTGCACACCTTGCCAAGCCTGGTATCTGTGCATCTTGCCAAGCTGGTATCTGCACACCTTGCCAAGCCTGGTATCTGCACACCTTGCCAAGCCTGGTATCTGCACACCTTGCCAAGCCCCTGGTATGCCCACTTCAAACACCTCTGCAAAGCAGTGCAAACCTCACCACACATATAAGCATGCTAGCTGTTGAGCCTTGTGTTCATTTTTGTGGCTTGCGGTACACATGCCTTTAGTTGAGGTGGAATGAAGTGAGTCAGGATCTATGTTCTGGGACTGGGAGGGAAGCTTGTGGAGGAGCTTGCCTGTCGAGCAACATTTGAACTACGAGAGAAACTTCACTCCATACATGACCAGGACTGGTGCAATGTTTTTCTAGGATATCCCGTGATACATGGGCACCATCCCGCGATGTCCCTGGTGAGGGTTACCGATGTTACATCATGGATGTCAGAATCATGGTTACGGCGGCTAGGATTAGGGTATGGTTAGGGCCTAGGACCAGGTGCAGGGGTGTTGGTCAGTAAGCAACCAGAATTCACATGGAACTGACTGGTTCCATGCTTTACCTCCTCACCTTTGACCTTATTAAGAGGGGGGGGGGCAATGGCATAAAAAATAATTTAACTTGTGGTTACCACTTTATAGCTCCGTAGATTCTGTAAACTTCATGGTATGGACTTGATATATAGCTCAAAAGATAGGTCTCTCTGTGTGCTCTCTTTTGATACTAAAATATTTTTCATAGGTATAACTATAGACAAGTTACTAGACCTAAAGTGGAGGGACCTTCAAAACTTGACTGCCTGAATTGGCCGCATAAATATCTCCAGATTGCAAAGTGCTAAAGATTAGCTAGAGGAAGCCCTACTCTATGCAATGAGTGTTCATTAGGCGCTAAAATGCAAGTATGTGGTCAAGCACGTGGGTGGGAAATGAGTTTTATGGATTATTAATTGATTATTAACGAAATTCATTTTCCACCCTGCACTTGACCACGTACTTACATTTTAACGCCTAATGAAAACACTCATTGGATAGATTAGAGCTTCCTCTAGCCACTGGTGCTAATTTCAACTCTCTAGCACTTGGCAGATATTTATGCGGCCAATTCAGGCATTCAGGTTTTTGAGGTTCCCGTAACTTGGCTATAGTTATACTAAGTTATGAAAAATATTTTAGTATCAACAGAGAGCACAAAGAGAGACCTATCGTTTGAGCAAGTCCATACCATGAAGTTGACAGAATCTATGGAGCTATTAAGTGGTAACCACACACACCAAAAAATACATGTGTGTCACTCTCCCCAAACAAATGCCATTGTCCCCCCCCCCCCTAAAGTGGGCGTGGCAATTGATTTCCTGCAGGGAAGAATTCAGGACTCCTGGGGGTGTTTTTGTAGTCTTGTTTGATGCAGGGCTGGAGCATCCAGTCTAAACGTCGAGAGAGTAAGATTATTGAGGTCATTGAGGTCATTGTAATTTTGTATATGTCAACTAAGAGTTCGTTGAGAGTATATATACATATGTATATATGTATATATATACTGTATATCTTCCACCAGTTGGTCAAAGACAGCTATGTTGCCTTGTCATCTCACTAAATGAATAGGAAGGGGTGTGGTTATTCCTGGACCCACCACTGGAAGTTAGTTCAGGCAGATTAATACTAAAGAGATAAGAGGAAAAAATCATAGATGCTCCATTAGCATGTAATGTAAATACCTTTAAATACCTTAAAATAAATACCTTAAAACAAACCATAATTTATATCATGAGTAATATGTACCACATGAACTAATACTGATATACTAGTTATTACTACCAACATAATTGAAGTCTAAAATGTCAAATTAAGATCAAAACTTAATGCCTTTGCCATTTGGCCAAACCCCACCACTTGATAGCAGGGCAGGGATAGCAATGGCATTAAGTTATGATCTTAATTATTATGGGTGCGAATCCCCTGCCTCCGATATGTTAAGGGGGGCGGTTTCCCTGTTTAACAAAAAAACGTTTGTCCTCATTGTAATTGCCATAGCTTTTTTTCTCTTTGCACTATGCAGATAATTTTGTTATCAAAGTGTTGCTTATTCTGTCTTCTTTCCAATGGTATCTGACATGTCTATATAGACACATTTTATTAGAAGATACAAGTGACAGACCAAGATCCCTACCACTCAAGCATTTGGCAGACCTAACTCAATACCACTAGAAGATCTTGCGCTCAAATTTGTTTTGTGGCTTCCTGAAACACTTGACTGTAATTTGAGCGAAACCAATTTGGCTTGTGCAATACTGTTGGTCAGTTGCAATTGACCGAATGGGTTATGGGTTGAACTCAATAACACCAAAAGGTCATCTGTTCCAATGACCATAACTTGGCAATGCTATTTTTTTTAAAGGTTTGATTTGCTCAAATTACAGAACACACAAAGAGCTTTCAAAAGATACCAACAAATATTTTTTGGGTTTAACCGTGACAAAGTTATGTTCGCCAAACGCTTAAAAAAAAAGATTTTTCATGATTTGTAGAACCTGCTTACGGAAAGGGCATGAAGACGGAAGACATCCAAACACTTTCACCAAAACTGAACGTGAGGCGACTGGAAATGCTGCATGCGAACCAGAGTTATATATTCAGGGCCTCTGCGCGAAGGGCAGGAAATGACTCAGCAAGAAATTTGGGTACCTTTCAGTGCTTCCAAGTATAAGCAGAGCCATTTTATGGCGCCGAAAAACTTACCTTTCCCGTAAGCGCCTCTTCCAATTTTGAATCGAGATAAGTGAAATTGCATGGACAAAAAGCACCATAACTTTGAAATGGATACTTCAATGCCTCTAAAACTTTGGAAATGGCTAGTAGATGCTTACAACATTTATAAATGACAATTTAAAAAAAATGAAAATAAAAAATAAAAAATAAAATGGGGAAACCGCACCCTTAATACTTATTTTGATCGATTCTGAGTTAATAACCCAGAACTAAGTTTTTTAATACTAATTCTTAATTCTTCAATGATGGTAATTCTTCAATGATGGCAATATATATACTTTGAATCAAAAGTGCTTTGCGATGATCCATCTGTGCTCTTTTATGTTGCACAACACCAACATTCCCTTCCAGCACAGACTCTCAGAGCACTGTGTGTAGTGTTCTCGGAATTTTTCAGTTGACTTTTTCCAGTGACTGAATCCTACTGTTGTGAAAGCTTGTTCAGCATTCTTGCTGAAACTAATAAGGTGTCTTCTCTGTGCTGTCCGGCAGAGATAGCAGAAGGTTCTGTTTGTTGTTGTACAGAAGGTCAGCCATAGGTGAACATTATACCACTTTGCAATGAATGTTCTGTTTCTAGAGGCACCATTTTTTAAAATGAACTTCCTCTTTCATTTGCAAAGGACAGCATCATCTGTTGGCTGATAGGCCTTGTTGTCGACTTGGCAGCAGATAGCTTTGTAAGATTGTGGCTGTGCATTAGTAATGATTCTTCATCTCCACTTGTATTGCCTGGTTCCAAATTTATAGTGTCGTCATCACGACCTTGTTTTGAAGACGTACTTGGCTGATCAAACAGATGGTACTGTACATTAGGATGGCTCAGCTAATGACGAACTGGATTCTGTTGCTAAAGATCTACTGTAGTCAGCTTTGAAGAAAGATCTGATTGCACTTTGTCCATGTCCTTCAAGACGCTTCTTGCATTTGGTCTTTTTTCCTTTGATGGTTGCACCAGCTCCACTGTCTCTGGACAATGAAACCAGAATCATCATCGTATTCATCATCCTTCCCCTCAAAGTTTCTTGGTAATGCCCTCTTCATTCTTGTCAGATCTGTCACATTTATAATCAGTCACCATCAGTCACCAGTATATGCCATGACTTTACATAAGCTACTGGAAAATAAGCAAGTGCTTAGTCCACCACCACCAGTATTGAATGTATTGGGAAACTTGGTGGAAACATACCTTAACTTTCATTCCATGGCATCATGCTGCAATGCTGATGTAGATTCTGTTCCACAAATAAAATTGGAAAATCCCAGAGATTCTCCCTGAAGTCCCCTTGTCCTCAATTTTACATGAGGCGCCATATAAGGATATTTACAGTACAAGTGGGGTGTTATGAAAACTACACTTCTTAGAGCTATGCCCAAAAGTGGGGGGGCTAAATGATATGATGGTTGAAAGTGCAGGGGCCATGGTCCCCCCGCTTCCTACGCCACTGACTAGCCATGTATATCTTCTACCCAGCAGTGGCTTCTCTCTGCACCTACTAGCCATGCTAGCCAGCAGTGGCTTCTCTCTGCTACTAGCCATGTATATCTTCTACCCAGCAGTGGCTTCTCTCTGCAGCTACTAGCCATGTATATCTACTACGCAGCAGTGGCTTCTCTCTGCAGCCTCTGGGAGGTTGTGGCACTGTGTCCCAGTAGCCTACACATGTGATCTGCTAGTGATGTGTTAACTACCTTGCCAAGAATGTACATATTTCCAAAGTTGCTTGCCAGTCGAGATGGGGGAGGATGGAAGGTTGCATGCATATCATGTGGTCGCAGAGATTCATATGCGTAACTTTCCCCACAATAAAAGACACTGGATCAAAACCACATGGGGGTGGAGACAGGTTAAAGTAGGTTGGCAATAGCTACACTGGCTGAGGCAAGTTGATTAGAATACTCATCTAGCAAGCTTCATGTTGTTGTTGTTGTTTTCTGTAGCGTACGTTAAGACAAGGCCCATTAGTTTACTCGGATATGGGGACGTTGGAATTCCTGGTCTTCTGGTCACCCTCTGTCTGAAGTTTGACCTTCACACCCAAGCCAAGAAATGGGTGAAATACTACTACTACACTGGTGGAGTTGGTAAGTACGTAGTCATAACTACTCTTACTGTTGTGTTCATAACACTCTTAACCTACTGTTGTGTTCATAACACTCTTAAACTACTGTTGTGTTCATAACAACTGTTGTGTTCATAATAATCTTAAACTACTGTTGTGTTCATAACACTCTTAAACTACTATTGTGTTCATAACACTCTTAAACTACTGTTGTGTTCATAACACTCTTAAACTACTGTTGTGTTCATAACACTCTTAAACTACTATTGTGTTCATAACACTCTTAAACTACTGTTGTGTTCATAACACTCTTAAACTACTATTGTGTTCATAACACTCTTAAACTACTGTTGTGTTCATAACACTCTTAAACTACTGTTGTGTTCATAACACTCTTAAACTACTGTTGTGTTCATAACACTCTTAAACTACTATTGTGTTCATAACACTCTTAAACTACTGTTGTGTTCATAACACTCTTAAACTAATGTTGTGTTCATAACACTCTTAAACTACTGTTGTGTTCATAACACTCTTAAACTACTGTTGTGTTGAATGTGCTAGTGTCAACTTTTGGTTGTTATTCTCATTTTTGATAGTTTATGTGGATTAACAAGTGACGATCCCTTACCTATTACTAAAATATGTTGTACTTTCCCCCCCCCTTCCCTTCCCTTCCCCCGACCAACCACCTACAAGAAGTTATTTGTGTAACACGAGAACTAACCAATCCTATTTACCATGTTTATTATAAAGTAGATACACATGCTTTATATGGTAATGAATGCTAGGCATTGAGTGGCAAGTGAAGAAAAAAGCTCAAGAATGTTAATGAACCGAGTAACTGTCCGTCATCCCTTCTTGTCGGCCATGCAAGCCCTTTTGTATCTGCCAGTGCAGCAAAATTATTTTATTTGATTTTTTAGAGGTCATGAGGGCCTGTGGGATAGGAGATTTTGGAGGGCATGTGGGGTGCTTATTAGGGTCTTGGTTTCTGGTTTGTCCTGTTTCTGGCTGGCTTATTCTGGTATTTGGTAATGGGAGGTCAGCTATTAAACCTTGCAACCCGTTCTCACTTGCATAGCGTAGTCAGACATGTTTATACTAAGAAGTGCCAAAGAGAGTTTTAGCCGAGGTATAAGCTTCGGTCTATTTGGCCTCCATTTTAAAGCAGGGGTCATACCAAATAGGGAGTGCACTAGTACTCCCAGATATTTATATATATTATATATAATAGGTCTTGTGGTCACATGATTACTATTGGTATTGTTACTCCCATGATGCAGCTTACTTGGTAGGTCTTGTGGTGACATACATTGCCCTGGCATTGATGGAAACAGCACAGCCGGCATTACTCTATTTAGTGCCCTCTACCCTTGGCTCTGTCTTTATTCTGTCTCTAATTAGAAGAGAGTTCTTCTTGTTCTTCACTGGCAAACAGAGATCTGTAAGTGACAACTTTCAAGGGTACATGCATATACACAGGGGGGTAGGAACTGGTCCGGCAGACCCGGCAGCTGCCGGACCAAAGTTTCAATACCAACCTCCAGTTATCAAGCAACTTTCTAATCTTTACTGAGAGCGCTCCAGACTCTTCTCCAGCTTATTTAAAAATTCAAATGAAGCCCACCAAACAACGCCGTTAAATTTTGCGCGTGCTATTTTAGTGTTATAGCGAGCGGATCATGGCCGCTAGTGACAGCGACTAGTTTCCAAAACGGAAATTTGGAAAAGGCAAAGATGAGAGGTATATATCTATTTAAAACTGAGCTAAGCATTATAGCTAGCTATATAGCTATAGTAACAAGGCATTATTTTAAATCTAAAACATAGCTACATGCCAACCATCCATGGTAGGACACATCTGAGATTTTTTTTGCATTTTTCACAATTTAGACTAGGAGTCCAGGACTATAAGCTGATTCAGCACTGCCAATCATGGCATCTAGTGATGCCAGCCACCTTGTTCATGTGGTCACTGACACTGTATTATGTTTCTGTAGCATTAAAATTCACAGTGCTAGAAAAATCATGAAGCTCAACCACCATGAGGCTCAACCACCAGCAATAAAGGCAAAATAGAGTTTGCATTATCAGGACAATGTATTTATGATCCATTTCAAAGTAAATAACTAGTTTTAACTTATTTTAACCGAGCTGTACACTAGAGATGTTTACACAAGGCCCAATCATCCAACTTGGTTTAGTCTTATCCGTCTTATCCGAGTTACATACTAATACAATAATCCAGATTAAAAACACCAGATAATAATAGCTACCTATAAAAATAAGTGGAGTACAATCCTTTAGAGATCTTGAGTAAATAGCTAAAGTGCAAGATGAAGGAAAGTGCATAGGAAAGAACCACTAATGTAGATAATGGCCAGGGAATGGAACAAAACCACTGTCAGTTGTCCAGGTATTAGACCAAGCCAGGTTGGCATGGATGCCAAGAGTCCCGAAATGATCCATTTTTATAACGTTTTTCGGAATCGAAAAGCTCCAAAGCATTTTGAGAATGGAACAGGAGAATATCATCAGTACACTGCAGTTGAAGATTATTATCGTTGCTTTTACTTTGAAGCTATAGACTTGGCCATGTCAGCAATTCAAGATCGCTTTGATCAGCCAGGATATGCTGTTTACCAAAATCTTGAAGAATTGCTTGTAAAGCTGCCAATAAAAAGGATTGTACCACTGAGTTAAGTGAAGTTGTTCCCTTTTATGGAGATGACTTCAATAAGAGTGAGCTTTCGACTCAACTTCAAGCTTTTAGTTCAAGTTTTAGCTCACGTGAGTCAGATGGAACTGTAACACTGAAAGATATCTTGACTTTTCTTCGCAATCTTTCTGATGGCATTTTTTTAAGCAGGTGTGCTGGGTTGTCCGTCTAATCCTTGTCATGCCTGCTACGAATGCTGCAAGTGAAAGATGTTTTTCCTGCATGAAAAGAATAAAAACATACTTACGAAGTACTATGAAACAGGATAGACTTAATCATCTAATGATACTAAACATTTACAAAGAAGCTTTGGATCGCCTTGATCTAGTCACAATTGCAAATGAATTTGTGAGGAACAATGAACACAGACTCCGAATGTTCGGTAACTTGTGAACTTATTTCAAACTAGGTTTATTCCAGGTATATATATATATTCTTTTCATTCTTTTCAATTACAATGATATTTCTTTTCAATAAGGTGCATGTATCCCCCTCCCCCACACACACTTTCGCCTGACCAATCCCAAAATGCTTCCTACCCCTCTGATACATATGAATATGTTTAACCACATGGAGATCTGTAAGTGACAACTTTCAAGGATACATGCATATACATATGAATATGTTTAACCACATGGAGATCTGTAAGTGACAACTTTCAAGGATACATGCATATACATATGAATATGTTTAACCACATGGAGATCTGTAAGTGACAACTTTCAAGGATACATGCATATACATATGAATATGTTTAACCACATGGAGATCTGTAAGTGACAACTTTCAAGGATACATGCATATACATATGAATATGTTTAACCACATGGAGATCTGTAAGTGACAACTTTCAAGGATACATGCATATACATATGAATATGTTTAACCACATGGAGATCTGTAAGTGACAACTTTCAAGGATACATGCATATACATATGAATATGTTTAACCACATGGAGATCTGTAAGTGACAACTTTCAAGGATACATGCATATACATATGAATATGTTAAACCACATGGAGATCTGTAAGGTAACTTTTGACACATTTATAATTTATATAGCTATGAATATGCTTAACCGAGATCTGTAATTGGCAACTTTCAAGTACATTCATCTATGAACCATACTAAACTGGACAACTAAGTCCTAATTTACTGAGCTCGATTTGACTTGTGGGCATAATCTTTTCTTTGTTTATCCATGATGTTGCAAATCACTCAACTTTATCTAGTAATGGACAATATGGAGTTCATTACAGTGAATGGAATTAATGAGATTCATGGTTTAATATTTCTCTCAGACCAAACTCGAAGCTAACTCTGAAGAAACTTATGAACATGAAGCAGACACTGTTGTGAATTCGGAATCAGACACTGTTGTGAATCCGGAATCAGACAATGAGAATGAGAACGAGACTACTGACATACTCATACGTAAAGAAAATGAACCACTGATTAGAAATAATATGTAATAATACTTATAGCATTGAAATTTTGTATATATTAGTAACTGTATTTTATTTTATATCATCAGGTCAATTTTTTTTCAGTCTTTTTCAATTTTGATGACCTTCACATCGCATCTTCAAATAGCACTTTGTCTTTGTTATAATTGTGTGATGCAAATGCATGTGTTGATAAAAAAATTTGAATAGAAGTCTAAGGAAGTTAGGAGTTAACATAGAAGCGAGGATGTCGTTGCATGGAAGTACAAGTTGGGGGGAGGATTGGTTGGCTCAGCTAAAGGGACAGTTGTAGGAGCTATCTGCCTGTGATACAGGGTCATGTCCAGCAACTTTCCAGTAAGGGCGGGCCTATAAATAGGACCAATAAAAAGGCATGGCAGCAGCTTTAACCAGAGTGCGTACTGTTAAGGTGACCAGTCCCCCTCCCCCCCCCCCCCCCCCCCCCCCTCTCAGCAAAGATGTAATCTGGCCAAGAGCCTACCCAGCTGGAAGGAATTATCGTGGGGGTGGCTGCGAAGTTGAAGAAGGCTTGTCAAGGAGCAGAGCATGCCGGCAAAAGGAGCGAGCTCCAGTGGGGACCTAGGTCAGGGTTTCATTTAGGGGGGGGCTGACCCCCTTTTTGCCCCCCACTCCCTTGGAAATTGTATTATCAAAATTCATTAGAAACTTTCACATCTTTAACCATCATGCCCCCCCCCCCCCCCTACGCAGATCCAGGGGGGGAGGTTGTGGGGGTTGCAACCCCCCCTTTTGGTTACAAAGATTATTAATCAACAACAAAGACATACATGTATTGTTAACATTTACACTCTAGCTATTACAGCTCAACAATGACATGTTAAAATTAACACTGACTCCATTGCAGCTGTTTATTATTTTTTAATCAAAGGTCACAGTGGGTTGCATTTAGAAAATTTCTGAACAGCTTTAGTGTATGAAAATGTCAAGAAAAAAGGATTCAAGAGGCTGCTTGAAGCTGACCGCCATGTTAAAAAGGTAACCAGTTAGTTTAGTAACAAATTAAATGCTAGGAATAGTCCAATATAACTTGACAAAATGTTTTAAACCTAGGTCTGCTGGATCCAGTTGAAAAGCCACCACCCAAGAAAACATGCCCTGCTGTGTTTACCACAATTGACTCTGGGCCAGGTAGTAAAGTGTTAGTTATGCTACTAAATGATATATCAAGTGATCCAGACACCACAATCACTTCAAGTGAAGTTCCTACCACAAACACTTCACTCCCATCATGTCACTAAGCAGGGGAAATCCTGGAAAGTATCTTTCCAGCATCACTGGCTTAAAAAGTTTCTATGGTTGTCTTACAGTCAGGTGCTTGAAGGAGGGATTTGTCGCTATTGTGTCCTTTTTCCAGAGCAACCCAATAGGGGAGGTTGCCAAGGGGCTAAACCTGGTTTGCTGGTGCTATCAGCATACCCAAAACCCTATACCAAGGCCCTAGGAAAAGATGGCATTCTTATTTGTCATGAGCAGAGCTCTATGCATCGTCATGCTGCAGAACAGGCAGATCTCTTCAGGTGTAATTATTGCAGTCCTGCAAATAGAGTAGATAGCAGGCTTCTGAAACAACAAGAAAAACATGCAGAGAAAAACAGAGAAATTATTCGCCAGATAGTATACTGTGTCGAGTTTTTAGCTAAGCAGGGCTTACCTTTTAGAGGTCACAGGGAAGACAAAGTGGATTTTTCGGACTGCTCTATTAATAGGGGGAACTTTGTAGCCACATTGCAACTCCTTGGAAAAGGTAATGCTACTCTACAAGAGCATCTTCTTTTTTAAAATGCAAGCAAAACTATACAAAATGACATTATTCATGTGTATGCTTGTAAATTACGTGAAAAGTTAACCAGTAAACTTTGGGCAAATAACTTGCCTTTTACCATCATAGCAGATGAAGTAACTGACCCTCATGCAAATCAGGAAATCCTTTCTGTGTGTGTTCGGTTTGTTGATCTAACAACTCTACAAGAGCCTCACATTAAGGAGTACCTAATCAATCTCATTAACGTTGAGAGAGCAAATGCCTCTACAATTGCAGAAAAAATCTTGGAATCCATTTCACACCCTTCCATCGCTATAAATGCTCGTAATATTCGAGGTCAGGCTTATGATGGAGCAGCTGTGATGTCTTCTGCAATAGCTGGTGTCCAAGCAAAGATCAAACAAATTTCTCCTCTGGCTTTGTACACTCATTGCTTTGTTCACTCCCTCAACCTTTCTATTGCAGCTTCATGCAAGGTCCAAGAAGTGAGGAACCTCATTGGCCTAATTAATGAGTCGTATTTGTTCTTGAACCTCAGTCCTAAGAGACAAAGGTTTTTTGAACGAGCTTTGGATGTATATTTGCCAGCATCTCGATGTTCTAAGCTTCCTGGTCTTTGTAAGACACGTTGGGTGGAGCACCATACTTGTTTTGAAATATGTTTGGAGATGTATGAATGCTTTGTGACCTTTTTGGATGCTATTGTTTTACCCAGTGAGTATCAAAATTTGCTTTTGGATGACAAAAGCTGGAATTGGGACAGAGAAACGAAAGTAAAAGCTCAAGGATTGAAGTCTTCACTTTCTTGTTTTCAATCTATTGCTGTATTTATAGTCACAAAAAATATTCTTGATGAAGTGAAGCCACTGGCTTCAAAATTACAGAAGCAAGACCATGATATTGTTGACGCCTATATACAAGATGGTAGATTCCAGTATTGAAAATATAAGGACCACCAGAGAAACCATTGATGAAATATTCAGCTCCTGGTACAATTCTGAGATCCTTCCACTTGCTGATGCCATTGGTGTTTCTGAATGTGTTCCCAGAAAGACGAGCCTTCAGCGGAACCGTACAAATGTCCCAAGTGACAGCCCACAAGAGCACTATAAAAGAGCAATTGCCATCCCTCTCTTGGATTCTCTCCTGGGTCAAATGAAGGACCGGTTTTCAGAAGATCAGCGTCATGCTCATGGCCTGCTCCATCTTGTACCCTCTGTTATAACAAAAAGTACTTTTGCGACAGGCCAGCGTGTGATTGAAAGTTTACTTCATTGGGAAAGTGACCTTCCATTTCCAATGTCCCTCGGGAATGAGCTCAGATGGTGGAATGTTCTCTGGCATATATAGCAAGAAATGTGAATTTGATTCAGCTGATACAGAAACTCATCTACCAGATAATCTGCTCCTAGCTCTTGGTGCTTGTGATAAGGATTCGTTCCCCAATATTCACTGCCTCCTAGTAATTCTGCACACTACCCATTTCTAGTGCCGAGGCAGAAAGGTCGTTTTCTCTTCTGAGAAGAATAAAGACTTATTTGAGGTCTACTATGAGTGAGGAGCGTTTTTCAGATCTTTCCATGCACTATGGGGAATGAATACCTGTAGATGAAGTCTGTCAGGCATTTGTTCAAGCCCATCCAAGGAGACTTTTCAAGCTTCATTGTTTGACAACTGATTCATAATTTTTTGTGTGTGTGATTAATTAATGATTATTTTACTGATCTGAATTGATCTGAATTGTGGGTGCCGGTGCATGGCCTGCCATATTTGGGTGTGGTTAAGGGTGTGGCCACAATATGTGGGTGTGGTTAAGGGTATGGCCACAACAACACCCCCTATTAAAAATTGCTGGATCTGCCCCTGCCCTGATTCCTCCAGTTGCCCCACCCCTTGGACAATTTTCTATGTAAGGTATAATATATAGAGTAGGTCCTGTTTTTACCGCTTATTTCTCAGGAACCCAAAACCTATCAGAGTAAACTTGCCCATCTAAGGAGGGTAAATATTTTGAAAAGTAGCTAATTAGTTGCTCAACCCTCTTAATGACAAAGCATCAAAGTAAATCCTCTCTTGCCACCTTGTTTTAAATATAAAATGTGGAACATATAATATATGTGGTCATTCATTAGTTGTCCACAATCTACAACTGTAATGAGGAGTGCTTGGGAATGTCTCCTTGCTCATAGCTTGAGCTTAATTACTGCCATATCCTCTTATTTAACTTTCCTGGTTTCTAATATATAGACTATTGAGTATGAAGCTAAACAGCTACCCTTGATAGCCGACAAGAACTATGGTGCAACCAGACATCCAGTTCCAATTTTATTAAGTAGAAATTTGGCTCTAACTTTCTAATTAAAGTTTCAAACAACCTTATATTTGGAACCCTTATTTAGCACACCATGTTGAGTACTGTGTAAGATTTTGAGGTTTGCCCTTATATAATGAAACCGAAAGTACTGACGTTTTTAATAAATCTTATGTAGTCTCTCAAAATTGATGATATTTTTTTAAATTTATGAATATTACTACTCTATACACTGGAAACCAAAGATATCTATACGAGCAAAACTTGAACAAATTATTTCACTTTAGATATTACGGACTGTAGTAATAAACCGAAAATAAGTTTGCCACTCTTAGTGCTATGTACATCACCAAATTTAATCCAATAATTCTGAAATTTTGAAATTACATTAATAAAACATCACTTGTATATATAAGAACAAAATTGATTAAAACAAAATGAAATTGAATGATTGCACAAAATTAATTATTGATTCAGAAATCCACCCGTGTGATTTAATAACTTTTTTATAATTTTTTTGAGTCAGAACCACCTTGGACACCCTCTAAATAAGCAAACATGTAATGCCTAACCTTTCTAAAATGGTTATGGAAATTGTCCATGGATACACTGTCTAAAGCTGGTACTATGGTGTTTCTCAAAATTTGTATATTGTATTTACAATAAGCCGTTTGTGCCCACAGTGACCCCACACTCTCTCTATGGGGTTCAGTTCACATGATACTTGGGTAGCATGTACATTATGTGTTTGAATTCATCAACTAAGTATCATTCGATCCTTCACTTCTCGTACTTGAAATCAGGATGGCTTCGAAGTACTTCCCTCATCTTGTCACATTCATCTTGCTCGTGTCCACACCCCTCTCTTCCAACACAACCTTCAACCCCTGCGGTGCACCGTTTGCAAAGTTCATTTTCTGTGGCCTGCCTTCTCCCCACCAACCATCCCTCATAACCCTCTGCTTTCCACCAGGTTTGACATTCATGTGCGCTACATCCAACAATCATCAGCCAATGCAGCATGACAACCACTGTGGTCAAAAATCCAAACTATACGCCAACCATCATTCCCAGGGTACTTAAAATTCATAAGCTTCACAACATCCTTGATTTGCTTTATAAACTAATCAGATTTCCAATAGCTCTCCTTACTCGGCCCATATTCCAAAAACCGACGTGCATACATAGTAACAGACTTGTCCACTAGCTGTGCCTTATCGTACTCTTCCTTCGTCAAACATAAATACCCATTTCTTTCCTCAATAAAATCTGATAATTATAATGCCAGAGCCTTTACTTTTAGGATGCATAACTGACGTGCCTTTTTCTGCCCAAAGTGTGGGTGGGTCGTCGTTAGCTTGGAAAGTTGTGTCGTCATGGAACAAAATAACAGTCTTTTCCATTCGTTCATGGGAAGGGACAATACTACTGGGGAGTGCCCTTTTTGCATCTTCAGTAGGGGCAATATCACAATTAAGGAAGCCAAGGCCTAACATTTTTTTACAAAAAAAGATTTCGATGTTCCACCATGTCAGGAGGACATTCACGGCCATATATAAAAAAAATTCTTAAGAATAACCTTAAAGCCAAGCTCATGCATCCATTTCCGACAAGTTCACAACGGAAAGTTTCCTGGGATAACCAGGCTCAAGGGTTTCATTTGGTAACAAAACATCATTAACCCATTCACAAAATCTACCCAAGGTTAAATTAGGACGTCCCTTGACGTTATTATTATTTCTGATGAACTTTTTTGCCTTTTTATTTAAATCCTCATTCCGCCAAGCAACACCGGATCTCTCATACTGCCCCTGTGCACTCTTTGGGATACATCCATCATTTCAAAGAATTGAGACATCCATTCCCGAACACTCTTATCTGACCTACCAACCATAACTCCAGCAAGTTCAGCAGCCTTAGTCTCTCCACAACCAAGTTGCTTAGACAGTTGAAAGGGAAAAAACAATGCCAAGGACACCTTATCACCTCTCACAAAAATTCTCAACAATAAAGTCACTGTCACTCTTTAAAGTAGAATCTAAATCAAAGGTAGGATCCACAGATTCATCATCAGTATCTAAAGCGGTACAATTGCACACAATTAGCGCCGCGTGAATTTCCGCGCTTCCGTGCACAACATTTTTACTTATTGGTCTTACAAGCACTTGTTGAGAGAGGTATTAGTTCATACTGACACCATCATCAATTGGTGCAAGCAGCATGGGCTTCTGGCTCACTCTATGCCTTGTCATGGGTTTGGAGGAGCTATGCGATGGGAGAATGCAACAGAAACAGATGGGTACAGGTACAGTGCAGCTATAAACATGAGACAGAGAATAATACACCCTGTTTCTGCATGGAGGTGCCCAGACAGAAACTGCCGGAAGAAGAAGTCCAGTCGTCATGCTTCATGGTTTGAAGGCAGTCACCTATCACTGGAGAAGATCCTAGAGATCACCTTGGGCAGAGGAAATCCAGCAGAGGAAGTGGGTTGGGATTGCTGAACACGCGGGTGTTGACTGGTGCCACTTCCTACGAGAGGTAGGGCTAGCTAGGGCTATATAATAATAATTAAATCCATTATACTTCATTGCCCTCGCTCTTTACAGGTATGAGCCCAATATCTTGACAGTCATCCCGACATGCTTGGAGGTCCAGGCACTGTTGTTGAATTGGCGAAGCTAAATTTGGCAAAAGGAAATATAATAGGGGCCGAATCACGAATGGGTAGTGGGTCCTAGGAGGAGTAGGATGTGGCACCGATAAAGTGTTTCTTGCTGTTGTACCTTGCCGTGATGCCAACACGCTCATCCCTGTAATCCAGAAGTATGTGCTTCCTGGCAGAGATTCATACAGATGAGTGGAGAGCCTATACGAGTCTCAATCAAGTTGGGTGGAGAGCCTATACGAGTCTCAATCAAGTTGGGTATACACACCTTACGGTAAACCATCCCAGCATTTTGTTGACCCTGTCACAGGTGCATACACCCCACACCTGTAGCAAGCAATTTTGATGTGGTCCGGCCAGGAAGTGGCCATGGGAGTGACAGGATGCGGTTACATCTTATTACTGATGATTACTTATTGCTATTGATTCTGGCTATATATATAGGACTTGATTCTGGCTAGGACACAAGTCCAGTTGTGAGTTTGTGTTAGTTATTTGAATGTAAGTACATGTACACCATGTTGTTAAATTGTATTGCATGACAGACTGTAATAATGTTGATTAATTTTTTTATATACACCTGTGATCTGAACTACCTACAAATTCATTTATTAAGATAATCTTGTGATCCAGTGCATCAGTTTTATCCTTATGAACATGAAGAAGCATTAAGTAATTCAGGAATTCCTGCTTTACCGTTGCACGAAGATGCGTCCTTTACACGCCTTAGGACACTAAAAGACTTTTCAGAAGATGCATTGGTGGCAGGCATGGCCACAAGGCATTTGACGGAAGACAAAAGTATCAACTGACCAGAGGAAAGTGAAAGAAAGTAATTCTTGACATGAATTTATTCATCTCAAGAGTCTCCTACTGACTTGTCTTGGAACTGTAGTGTGGGAAATACACCAAAGATCTAGTCAGCATTGCTTGTCCTTATTCTTTTTGTCTTGATTCCCATGATACAAATATGGCAGTACGCAACACCTTTGGCCTCATCATTCAGTACGTGAGGAATGGCCATTTCGAGAACCAAACAGGCAGAAAAGCACGCGCATGATTTGATTTAAGCAGGCTTGAACTCTGAACCTTTAAAGTAAAAAAAAAGTGGCCCGGCCAAAACCGGAGCAGCCGGACCCTTTGCTATGGCCCTACACCCAATCCATTTAGGGTACATGGACAAATGCCAAGAGGAAAATGAAGCTTCATGGCACCAGCAAGCCCCTCTTGGAAGGGTACCTCATAGAATATGTGTGGAGGAGAAAGTATGGCCATTTGCATAAATTATTAATCATATTTCAGATGTTTACAAAGTTTAAGTAATTATTATTATTTAACCCAAATTCTCCCGCTAAAAACATTCTCCCGCTAAAAATGTTGTGCGGAAGCGCGGAAATTCATGCGGCGCTAATTGTGGCCCCTAAACTGCAATTGTACCTCTAAAGCATCCTGGGACAACTCATCAGCTCACCAATCTTAGACAAAATCTCCAGATATCTGCTCATCTTCAGCACCACCCTCCACCATGGTAGAAATATCTAGTCATTGCTCCTTTTGACATCTCTTCCCTTGTTCAAGCATTCTTCCAACTGCCTCTTCTTCTTGGACTTCGGTGGCATCTCAAACTAACAAGCTCTTTTGCTAAACAAAACTCTGATTGAATGGGGTGGAATGATATAATGAGTGGGAGTGGTCAATTATGATGTATGTTCAATTATTATTTTTGTTCGCGATGACGTTTTGCCCATACGTAGCGTAAAAAATAGACGGGTGAGATATAATCAGGAAAAGGAATTGCCTTCAGAACATTAGGCTCTTATCATCTTAAAACTCCAACACAGCAAACAAGATGACAATCACAATCAGATAAGGTAAGGTAACTAAAATGACCACGTGCAGAAAAAGGGAGGGAGGGGAAAATGGGAAATGAAAAACATTTGACAAAGTTATCATAACATTCACCAGATGTTCATAGGTTGAGTCTATCAGGCGCACGCTTGTTGCGCTCCGAACGTCTGAGTAGCGGGGCATCCTCAGTTCGGGAGCACCTCTTTGGATCGCATCAGAATCACATCCCACCACTTCACTGTTCACAGATGCACCGGGCTCAGGCAGAAGGTCATTACTCAGTATAACATCCCCAGGTGGAGCCAGGTGTCGGATTGATATGGTAGTCTCTCGTCCATCAGCATGCCGAATGTGTGCATATTGAGGGTTGGCCTGCAGGAGCACAACTTCGTCCACTAGGGGTTCATCCTTTCTGGTACGGACATGTCGCTTGAGTAGTACTGGACCAGGATTCATGAGCCAGGAGGGTATCGATTCACCCGTGGAAGAGTGTCTCTCAAAATTGAAGAGCCTCTCAGGGACTGCAGTTGGTGGATGTGCACAGCAGAGAACGCAATGAGTGCAGCACATCTGGGAGCACGTCTTGCCAACATGCCATTGGGAGGCCGCGTGTCTTGAGGCCATGGTTACAGCTTTCCAAACTGTCCCCATTGTATCTTTCCACTTGTCCATTGCAAGCTGGGTTGTAAGCAGTAGTGCGACTAGCAGCGATCCCTCTGTTTAAGAGAAAATGACGATTATTTAACTTTTGAAGTCTAGGTTCAGTCTCTCAAATGGCCGAGTAGCCTTTATCAGATGTGCTTGTACTGGTTTGTGAAACTGAGATTTATGTTCAGCACACGCCCTACAAGCTTTGGTCATCTGTCTCACTTCTTCAACTGAATATGGTAAATTCCGAGTTCCCACAAAGTGGAACATACGAGTTACTCCAGGGTGACAAAGTGAGTTATGAAGTTCCACTAGATCCGTACTGCAAGAGACAACAGCACAGGATGCTCGAGAAAATATATCAGGGGGAATATTTTCAACTCCCGGACGGTACATAATATCAAAGCTGTAACAAGATAGCTCCATCCTCCAACGCATAATCTTGTCATTTTTAATTTTTCCCCTCAGCTTGTTGTCGAGCATGTATGCGACGGAACATTGATCTGTCTTTATGGAGAAATGCCTTCCTGTAAGGTAGTGCTTCCAGTGGCAAACTGTTTCGATGATAGCTTGGGCTTCTTTCTCAACTGATGCATGCCTAACCTCAGAACCCTGTAATGTGCGGGAGAAGAACGCTACTGGACGTCCATTTTGGTTGAGGGTAGCAGCAATGGCAAATTCCGATGCATCAGTCTCAACTTCGAAGGTATGCTTTCGTCAATGGCACACACTACTGACTGCTCAATGTCCCTTTTTAGGGTTTCAAAAGCAGTTCTGACCTCTTAAGAAGTCGGGAAACTAGAGGTGATTGAGAGGGGTCTTATCTTCTCAGAGTAACATTGAATCCATTGTGAATAGAATCCAAGGATTCGACGGAGACTTTTCATATCATTAGGAACAGGGAGTTGTTTGTTGCAGGGGGTGTAGACGATCAGGATCTGGCCTGATCTCCCCTTGACTGAAGAATTGCCAGTTTTCGAGTGGAAAACACACACTTATCAGATAATCTGGCGTCGAGAAGCTGCTTCCCCCAAAAATGCTTGTATCATGCTCTTTCTGATCTTTCCCACATATTGTAATGTTGTCAAGGTAAGGAAAAGTCGCCTGCAGCTGTTTTTCAGCTATTATGGTATCCATTGCTCTTTGAAAACATGCCACTCCGTTCGTCACTCCAAATGGTACTCATGTAAATTGCTACAATGCCTTACCAGCCTGGAATGCAGTAGGGTTTGTCAGCTTTGATGAGGACTTGGTGGTAGGCACTGCGTAAATCGATGGTGCTGAAGACCCGGTACTGTGCAATAGTATTGACAGTAAAATCAATACGGGGTAGGGGGTATGCATCCAGGAGAGTGAAACGATTTATCGTCTGTGAATAATCAATGACCAGACGCTTCTTGTGGCTTTAATTGTGGGTCACCATGACTTGGGCTCGCCATGGTGAGGTACTGGGCTCTATGATTCCTTCCTTGAGTAGGCGTTGAACTTCTGTGTCAATGAACTTTCTGTCATCGTAGTTGTACCTCCATGATTTTGTGGCGATAGGATGACAGTCAGCAGTCAGATTGGCAAAGAGATCCGGAGGTTCAAACCTTCAATGTGCTGAGTCCACAAACCACCTGAGGCCCACCATGATGGAAGGTGATACTCTGGTGCTGCTTCTGAAAATCAAGTCCAAGTATTATTTCAGCACACAAGCCTGGTAGGATTGACATGTGAAGATCTGAGTACTTCTTACCTCCATGCTCTAAACTAAGAATGCAGTATCCAAGAGTCTTTGCAGACAGCGAAGATTGGGCCATGGCAATGTCCCTATGTTCAGAAATTTTTTTTGAGGCTAAGAGAATCCATGAGGTGGGGATGAATGAAACTCTCTGTGCTGCAGGAGTCAATTAGTGCCCTAGTACTTACACCATTGATAGTGACCTCAGAGCTGGACTTGATCAGGAATGACGGTGTATTAGAATTGATCGCCGCTAGTGTAGGGTACATAGCTGCAGCACTACTGTTTTCAGACTGGCTACGGGCAGGGTTGGAACTGCAGACTTTGGCAAAGTGCCCCTTTTTCTAGCACTTGTTGCATGTCGCATCCTTAGCCGGGCATTTCAGGCGAGGGTGCTTGTTGTGTCCACAGAAGTAACACTTAGCACCAGCAGTGACTGCAAGGATACTGTCCAAGGATTCCTCAGTGTGGGCGTGGGATAAGGTTGTGGCAGTTATTGGGCCAAGGAAGCTTGGCGAACTGTAGGATTCAGAGCTCTTCTGGGCAGCATGTAGGGACCGAACCTGCGTGAACATCGTATTCAGGTCCAGAGTATTATTCTCAAGCAGTCTCTGGCGAATGACAGTCCAGTGATGAAGGCATCATGTACAGCCTAATCTCTGTACATAGTCTCAGTGACATTCTGGAAGTTACAGTCCTTAGACAGCGACTTGAGCACTGAAAAAACTCGTCGAGCACCTCTCCACTTTTCTGTCGTCGGGTGGCCAATAGATGTCGGGAAAACACCTCGTTGGCAGGCTTTACATACTGGGCCCTCAGGAAGCGATGGCCTCATCGCAGTTCGTGCAATGCTCGATGTATTCAAAGATCCGTGGACTAACATAGTTCATTAATACAAATAGCTTATTAAGTCCCTCCCTAGGCAGGACAGAAAGAAAGTTCTCGAAGGTGCGAAGCCAGTGAAGCCAGTCCTTGGTAGCGGAACTCGAGCTCGTATCTGTACCTAGCTCCTCCGGTCATAGGAGTCGGTCCATAAGTTTTAAGATTTTGATATAATCAGGAAAACGAATTGCCTTCAGAACATTAGGCTTTTATCATCTTAAAACTCCAACACAGCAAACAAGATGACAATCACAATCAGATAAGGTAAGGTAACTAAAATGACCACGTGCAGAAAAAGGGAGGGAGGGAAAAATGGGAAATGATTGACAAAATTATCATAACAACGGGCATACAAAAAGGCTATGGTCTCCAGGTTAATTGGAAAGGGTCGTTATTTAGCAAGTTGATTCAGCTCTTTGAAATTGGAGATGTAATGAACAATAGTATGTTTTGGAACTACTTGCTTTGGTGCACTATATGATTAGCCACTGTATAATTCTTTTCACATAGCACTGTAGTGCCTGTGACTAGACATTAGCTATTATGCACATGTACCTCTAGCTGTTGGACTGGCCTAGTCTTGTCTAAAGAAGGAAGTCCACAAATAAGAACAGGTCATTTTATTAGGTACTAAGTTTCTTCAAGCCACAGCTAGGCTAGTTAGGAAACTTAGTTGAATAGCTGTATAGTGTTTTCAATAGAGCTCTCGGGGCTGACAAAGTTATTAGCTACAAACCACAGCTATAGTTATAGCTGAAGGACTGGTCTAGGCTCGATGTAAAGAAGGAAGTCCACAGGTGAATTTTTTTCTAAGTTTCAGAAAGACACTGTTTAGGTCTTTGTTTCCCAAAGTCAGGCCCAGGGGCCGGATCCGGCCCCCGGAGGTCCTGAGCCCGGCCCTCGGACGATTATCAGAAAAGACGCACTTTTTTTTACAAATTATAAATATTTAATCTGTATTTGTGTAGACACACCCTCCACATACCCTCCCCAACTGAACAGTGCCAGTCATCTTGTCTGCATGAAGTAGCTAACACATGCACAAACTGTCGTAACACACCACATTACAAACACATGCACAAACTTCTCATTTTTAACACTTACAGCATGACCACATTAGTTGTAATTGGCCTCGGCCAAAAACCTATTTAAAGGAACTGGCCTCAAGTCCCTGCAGATTTCCCCGAGATTCACTCCAATTTGCAACATTCACATCCTGTGTTTGGACATCTCCACCTTGGATTTGGACTCCTTAACATTGCTGCCTCCTCCAACATTGCAGTGTCAGGATGGCACTGCCAAAGAAGTGGAAGGTGGATGCGGAAAATCGAGCCTTCGACCAAGGAATTCTTCTTCATCTCAGACAGGAGTAAGTGTTTCTGCCTCATCTGTCAAGAAAGTCTCGCTGTTACAAAGCTATTTAACATCCGGTGACACTACCAGTCAAAGCATTCAGACAGGTAACTTCATCTTTCAGGGCAAAAACAATGCGCTAGGCTGCCTGCTTTCTGTATTACAGGTATGATGGACTGGTAGGAGAACAACGAGTTGCCAAGGCCAAAGAGCTCAAGTCCAAGCTGTCCAGACAGCAGAATATCTTCACCAGACCAGTCAACGAAGGCAAGGCTGCCACGAAGGCCAGCTTCATGGTGTCACAGATCATTGCCAAGCGAATGAAGCCCTTCATAGTTGGCAAGTACATCAAGGAATGCCTGCAGGCAGTCGTTGAAGTGATGATCCCTGAGAAAGCCTCCTCCTTCACTGCTGTCAGCCTGAGCAACACGATGGTCACCAGGCGGGTGGATGATCTGTCCAAGAACTTGAAGGAGCAGCTGCACAGCCTAGCTTCGGAGTTCACAGCCTTCTCTCTTGCCCTTGATGAGAGCACAGACATCACCGACACTGCACAGCTGGCCATCTTCATTAGGGGAGTTGATGCAGAGTGCAACATCAAAGAGTAGCTCTTCTCTCTCTGCCCCATGAAGAACACATGCACTGGAGAGAATGTCTTCCTTGAGCTCTGCAGGAGCGAAAGCTAGACTTCAAGAGGCTGGTAACAGATGGCGCAACTTCCATGCTGGGGACCATCACGGCTGAGCTGGACAGGTGGCGTCTGCCACGTGACCTGGTCTGGTGCCATTGCAATGCATCATCCACCAGGAAGCACTCTGTGCAGAGACTATTGGCTTCCAGGAAGTGATGAGCAAGGTCATCTCGCATATCCACTTTATTGCCCTCAACCAAAGACAGTTGAAGGAACTGTTGGAAGAGCTCGAGGCCAACTATGGAGATGTGCTCTACTTTGCTTCTATCCATTGGCTCAGCAGGGGTCGCACTCTAAAACGTTTTTGGGAACTCGGAGAAAAGCTGGAGATGTTCCTTGGCATGAAGGGCCAGCCAGTCCAAGAGTTCTCCGATCCCCAGTGGCTGTGCGACTTGGCCTTTCTGGTGGACATTACAGAGAAGCTGAACTTGCTCAATGTCTCCTTGCAGGGCAAGGAGAAGCTCGTCCACAACCTGTTCGGGAGTGTGCAAGCATTTCAGGTGAAGCTGCAGCTCTGGCAGACTCAGTTGGAGGCTGGTAACCTCGATCAATTCCCTGCCATGAAGAGTCTGCAATGTGAGGACAGAGCTGATGATTTTGATGGGCAGAGATATGCTGCAGAAGTTGGAAACCTGAAGACAGAGTTTGAGCACTGCTTTGAGCAGTTCAGGTCGAGAAGCATGGACTTTGAAATCTTCTCTATGCCATTCACAACTGACCCAAGCAAAGTTCCAGTCGAGCTTCAGCTGGAGCTGATTGAGCTACAAAGCAACATGGACATCAAGTCCCAGTTTATGGAGAAGGAGCTGAAGGAATTCTACAAGGCACTGCCATGCAACACGTTACCGAACCTAGCTGCCAATGGCCATAGGTTCTTGCCATGTTTGGCAGTATATACATCTGTGAGCAGTTTTTCTCCAGGATGAAGTACGCTAAGTCCAGGTACCTGAGTTTGATCTCTGATGCGCACTTGGAAGACACTGTGAGAGTGGCTTCTTCCCATCCCAAGCCTGATTTAGATGTCATCATGGAACAGCAAAAGCAATTCCATGTTTCACATGATTGTGATTACTTCGTGCAAATGTCATGTGTTTTCTGCTTCACATGTACCAGAAATACGCAAAATTGTTCTAGTCCTATTCCCCCCCCCCCCCTCCCAATGGCCTCCGGCCCTCGACACACTCAGGGTAGTCCCCACCGGCCCCTGGGCTAAAAAGTTTGGGAAACACTGGTTTAGGTTAACTAACTTTGGATATATGCTTCTAGTGTAGAGCACTTGGAGCAAGGAAGCTATTGTTACAAACCACAGCAGTATGTATAGCACTGGTCTCTGTTAGGACCAAAGAAGGAATTCCACACATTAAAACTTCCATGATTAGTTTTCTAAGGGGCATCTAGAGCATACACTCTGGCAGTTCAGGGCATGTTATGAGTGTATTTATATATGCAGCTGGCAGGCAGCAAGAGTGCGTCAAGAAGTGTTAATACATATCAAGAAATTATTATTTTGTTTAGAGAAATACCTGTGTGTGCACATTTCATGTTCCCAATGATACACCAATGCAACACAGCGACATTATCAACAACTTACCCTTACAAAAAAATCTTGAGATCACCGATGCAACTATAGCCAAAACAAGAATTCCACAAACCTACTGAAAACTAAATGATTTTTGTGAATCACACGAACATGTTGAAAACCAAAACATTTGACACAGTGTTTGATGATGCAATGCTTGATGATGCAGTGCTTGATGATGCAGTGCTTGATGAGGCAGTGCTTGATGATGCAGTGCTTGATGTCGCAGTGCTTGATGAGGCAGTGCTTGATGATGCAGTGCTTGACGATGCAGTGCTTGACGACACAGTGCTTGTCGACACAGTGCTTGACAACATAGTATTTGATGACATAGTGCTTGATGACACAGTGCTTGACGACACAGTGCTTAACGACACAGTGCTTGATGACACAGTGCTTGACAACACAGTATTTGACGACATAGTGCTTGACGACACAATGCTTGACGACACAGTGCTTGACGACACAGTGCTTGATGACACAGTGCTTGATGACATGACACAGTTGATGACACAGTGCTTGATGACACAGTTTTGATGACATAGTGCTTCTGTGCTTGATGACTAGCCATGAAATAGTCAAGGCAGCAACTCAGGTGAAGCTGAAAACAGCAAGAGGATGACGTCGCCTTCATTGCAAGATCCTTGACGAGTAATGGGACAGTTACAAAATAGTAGAGGCAGCAATATAGGAAGGCACTCCGGATAAACTATATGCATAAAGATGAGAAGAGAATAATCAGCATTATGTGGCACACAGCTATTGGGTACCTAAGCCCTTCTTCACGGGAGCGAAGCTACTAAAATAGCTCATTTTTTGACCTTTTTCAGATTTAGTGGGCCTTTTTACATAGCATTGACCTCATCAGGTACATTTAAGGTACATTTAAGGTTTGATTTAGAATCGCATCACTTTTTTCCACCCATAAAATGTTGGGTACCCCAAGCTGGTGTGGTATCCAGAAAGTAACAACATCGTATGATATGTTATCGTTCCTTTTTTTCTGGGACACGCTGGTTATATAGAAACCTTATGGGCCTATCCAGACAAAACTTTTATGTGATATTTACAAATAGTGTTCTTCAAAGCATAGCATGACAAACTTAGCTTAGGCGAAGAGTGGCAGCTGCTATGTAATCAGGTGATCAGCTTATAGCACATGGTATAGAATGTTTTAGTATGTGGCCTTTGATACCGAGTGGAATAATGGCATATATAAAATGGAATCTATGGTAACACATAATTAGTTACTGAGTTACTACATTCCTCTCTCTTTGGATGAGAGAACTGCTCTGTAGTCCAAAGGTGGGTACATATTGAGTTGTTGGGAATTTTTCTCAGGTTTGAGGGTCGAGTTGATTGGAGCTTTTCCTGATTTCAGAGTATAGGGTTGGTTGTAGATCTTCCCAATTATTACAATTATCTCAAGCAGGTGCTAGGGGTGGCTCTGAAGGCTGGTTAGTGGCATCTTCTTGAGGAGTGGCCGTTAGCCCTGTCAAAATGGCAGCCCATGTGCTTGTCTCACATCCTTGACTTATGTATCTCTGGAGTCAGACAGAATCAGGTACTATATCTCGCTGACATATGTGATCAAATGCTTACAGACAAGTCCATCCTGTAATGTAATGATAAGCGATAGTGGGCCTCACCTTTCTGATACTGTTCCTGACATCCAAGTCTTTCCTGATGGGAAGCCATGTACAAGAACTGTCACACTAACATCAAAGTGTATCTCCATCTCCATATTGTGATCACATTTTTTCCCTCTGCTGATTTGTTATCACCTGTGATGATGTGTCTGGGATTGTTGCCAAGTATGAGCTCTGCTGGAGATATCCCTGCCATTTGTGTGGGAAAGTTCCATGATGGAAACAAAATCATGATACTCGTGTTTCCAGTGAGCCAGATGTTTTTCTCTTCATTCCTTCCTTTAATGTTTGGACAGTACTCTCTACCTGTCCATTTGGCACTGGAGGTGCTTGTATGTAATGTACCCCATTTCTGAGCTTGAAATCTTAAAATTCATGGCTAGCAACATAAGGCAAAGCATCATAGCTAAGTATCAAGTATTTGTCTGAATCAACATGCACCAGGGCACCACTTGAGGGGTAAGCTTTTCCTACACTTCAGAGAAATTCTTTTCTTCTCTTTTAAACCATGTACCAATTAGTCTTCTTTTGTGGCCAGTAGTAGTGGAGTGGTACCAAAGAGGAGGAGAGACTGGGTAGAATTTTTCTTCAGTAGTGAGCACATTATTTGGCATTGGAACCTCAACTGACTGAATCTTAGCCTTACTTATCTTCAGGCCTTGTGTGATTATGTGCCTTGGGTACTCCGCTGAATGTAGAAGGAACACATACTTGTGCTACTTTAGTCAAATTCCTACTTTCATGAGGTGTATCAATACTTTTGCTAGGTTCTTCCTGTGTTCTGGTTCTACTTTGCCCTGGCACAAGTATAGCATCTATGTAGACATAAAGATGGTAAAGACCCAAGATGCTCTCCATGATTCTCTGGATGGCTGGTGCTGATAATAATTATTCCCAAAGGTAATAAGAAAAACATTGATGGTGGTATAATCCTTGATTCTGCATCAAGTTGTATTTGCTGATATGCATTAGATTGGAAAAATACACCCCCTCCCCCCAGCTATATAGTAAGTTATGAATATGTGGCAGTTGGTAGGAGTCCACTCTTGTAACTTGGTTAGATGTTAACTTATAGTCCCCACTTATTCAGATGGAAGCATCCCCTTTACCTGGAACCACTGCTGCTGCCCACTTAGCAACAGGTTAATCACCCATTTACTTCCTAGCCTGCCAAGCTCTCTCTTAACCCCCCTCCTTAATTAAGGCTAACATGTACTGTCCTAGCCAGACAAAACTTAGGAGGAATTGTGGAATCAAAATATAGTTTTGCTTGTACATGTTTCACACATCCCAGTTCATCATTGAATACAATGCATGGCTCACCTAAAGTTCATAGAGCTCATGTCTACCTGAACTTGATGTAGCTGAGTCCCTGTCTACTTTAGCCAATCATGTCACAGCAAGCTGGAACCATTTCTTTCCACAACTAGAAGACTAAGTTGCTCAGTTAGTTCATTGTGCATACTTCGACCTCTATGTCACCAAGTACTCTAAGAGTGTATCCCATATAAGTATTTAGTTTGGCTGATACAGGCTTCAGTGCTGGTTCTTCTTGCTTTCCCGATTTGTCAATAACTTTCATGGCTTCAGTTTCCACTCCAAAATGAAGCTTCATCCCACTCACAGTAATGGTCACCAGCATGAGAGTAGTGCTTCTGAAATTGTGTAAAAAATATTCAGTATCCGAGTTTTCTTCCAAACTATTTTCATTGTGGATTTGATGAGTTTCTCTTTGTTTCGGTGTAAAACTTGAAGGGGTAGAAAATTCATAGGTTGGTTGGGCAGAGAGAGGCAGAGGCCCCAGGCAGCGAGACCTTTGGCAGCCTAGCAGCGATATTAATGTTCCCTCTCACCTGGAGCCTTCAGGCATTTCTCGTTCTGACAGTAAACGTCCTGATGGGGCTTCCATCATCCCATGGAAGAATGGCCATATTCTCTTGTGGGATGCTATTTGTGTAGACTTCTTTGCACCTTCCTATGCCAACTTACTATCTGAAGGTCAAGGTGTAATGGCCAATAGAGCCGAGTCCTTGAAGAAGGAAAAATATGTGAACATTGCTCCTACCCATCATTTTGTTCCCATTGGGATAGAAATGACTCTATTGTTTGATACTGGGACAACTATATTTTTTCGGGAGTTGGGTGGCTGTCTAAAAGGTGAGTGTGATAAACTATGCTCTCATTATTCTTTCTTTCAGAGAATTTCCATTGCCCTTCTCCATGGAACACTGCAGATGTGCTGAGTTCTAGTCGATCCGATAGAGATGACTATTTTTTTTAATTTTAATTTTTTATTATTACCTTTTTTTAATTTTTTTTTTTAACTTGTCAGGTTACATAATAAATAATAAAAAAAGTTTTTTTTTACAACAACAATATATATCATGGTAATAGGATGTTAAGAAAGGAAAAAGGAGAACACAGCAGGCAGTAAAATAGTATAAGCAAGTGTGCCTCTGGAGAAGCAAGGGCACATGGCAAATGAGCATCCAGCATAGCAGGCCTAGGCATGGCTGGCTAGGATTCCTGACTTGCTAGCACTGCTGTCGCAGGAAGTAGTTTTAATATAAGCAGTGTGTGTAAGTACATACATGGCTTAACACATTTTTCTCTAATGCAGAGATACCCAATGCCAGTAAACTGAGTGAGTCGGGGCTGCTTACCTTCCAATGCTCGAAAGACTCCCAAACATTGCAGGAAGAAAAGGATCAAATAAGCAAAATTATTGATAAACTGAGATGAGGCAGACAAACAAGGTCATCTACCCGCAACTAAATTTCTGGTAGCAAAAGGAGCAAGCCGGGGAGCTTTTTCAAAGAAGCTGGTGGCAAAGATACTTGTGAACAAATACATTCATTTTCCACTGGCAAGGAGGAAGGACAGAGCAATCCAAGCTTTAGAAGGTCAGGTAATAGTAGTCCAGGCAGCCGACCTATTGCGGTTGAGTGAGATCATCCCCGAACTTGAACCTGGATCCAGTATTTCTCGTTGTATGTAGAAATGCTGGCCGCACAACTGCCTAAGCAGGTACCAGAACTGAAGGTCTATCAGAACAACCATAGCAAAAGCAAATCAGAAGTACCATTAGCCACCATGAGTGGTGGTGTATCACCAGACCTTCTGGCAGGATGCGTCAGGAAACCCTACACAGTCTTGTGGAACAGTGGAGCCAGGCATTTATGCCCAATGCTTTACTAGGATACTAAGCGCAGAGAACTGGTATATACGTAAGATAAATGTGCCTCAACCACACCACCCAAAATTGCTCACCACACCAGAGCAAGAGGGTACGGAGTATAGCTACTGGTATGGGCAGTCCTCAGATCAAGGGCAAACAAGGGCAGGAACACCTGGTGTGGATAAATTCAATGGAGTTGGAATTTTGGCCACTATTTACATTTATGCAGAGAGCCTCACTCAGTAACACACTGCAGGTCCAGTACCAGGAGCAACAACACCTCTGTAACACATCCACAGATGTTGGATCTACTGTGTGGCAAGAACATTAAGAGCCTCAGTGAGATTGTTGTGACAATGTTTAGCAGAGAAATAATGTACAAAGGGATTTATCAAAGCAGTTCAATTAATATTAGAACAAGATAATGTTAATTACTGATAATAGTAATAAAAAATATATAAGGCTCCCCCTCCTCTCCCCCCATTTTCCACTCTTCCTCACTTCCACCAAAACCCTATTCCCTGTTTCCTCTCCTTTTTTCAGATGCAAAAAAGGCCATTCCACATACTCTTGAAGCCTGTCCATCAGACCGAGAAACATAACTGTTGCATCATCTGAGCAGAAGCTAGGGATTTGGCAGGAAATATTTAAAAGAGCAACCTGACCATCAAGTATTTGCAGCACACCTCCTCTGAGGCATCAGGGAAGGATTCAAGATTGGTTTTGAAATGTAGGCTGTCAGGGAAACATACTCTTGGCTTCGGATGCCCCCATAACAGTGGAAATGGAGAAATACAAGCGGGTAAGATCATCAGAGCAGGATATTCAGACCAAGCTAAGACTTTGGGAATCCAGTACAGCCCATTTGGAAAACTAGCTTAACAATTGTATACTTATTGTAGACCTATTGGCACCAGGATGCCAAAGTTTTAAAGATGGGATCAGTAAAGATCTGGCAAGCCTGTGTTATGAATCAGTAGATCAGGTAGTGGCGGAAATCATGAAGAGGGGTCATGGTTCAACATTGGCAAAAATGGACATAAAACAAGCCATCGCAACAATGCCGTGCATCTTGCAGACAGGGGAAATCAGGGCTTGCAATGGGATGGTTCCATCTTCATGGATGCAGATATACATTTCACCAGAGTAAGAGAGTGGCAGATGCTCTCCAATGGATGATGTAGCATAAGTCCAATGATCCACTAAATTGATCACTTCATAATACTGGGCTTCTCAGACTCGCTTGAATATAATGAGAACACAGCAGTAATGGGCTCAATTTGTGAGTAAGTAGGTCTGCCCATTGAACCTGAAAAGGACGAAGGTCCATCAACAATGATATTTATTTTAGACATCGAGCTCAACTATGTGGTTATGGAGAGCCTCCTTGGACATGAAAAAAGCATACAGAAAAAAAAGAACTGTCACTCATATGAGTTTTTTCCGTTCCCTGTAAGGCTATATGGATGGGGAGATCATTCCTGTGCAGGCTCTGGAAAGTAGCAAGATATTCAGATCCACCTGAGCAGAGATGCATGAGCAGAGCTTGGAATGGAATCACAATCATAAAAATGGTAAGGGATACAACTCCAGCAGACCTAGTGACTTCAGGAAACTAGCAGTGTGGGACCATTTAAGGTTAATACATGCAAAAGTGGGCCAGCCATATCTCAGACTACCACATAACAGTAAAGGAATTGGTTTCCATCATTATCACAGTATCCTTCTGGAGGCATGTATAATGGGGTACAACAGTTTCGGTACTATAAGCAAGCATTTCAATAACAGATATTTGATGAATTAGTAGGCAGTGCACCTTGCCAAATGCCTAGCTTTTATTTTAGCAATGTTGACTTTTGTCCTATGGCTCACTCACATAAAAGGAGTCGACAATACATTAGCAGATGTTTGTCAAGGGATAATATGCAACACTTTCATGCACTGCATCTTTAGGCAGATCAAGAGGCAACTGCAATCTCAGAAGACCTTCTAGTTGTAGTAATTACCAAGCCAAACTGGACAGCTGGAGAGAGCTGTGGAGGTCTATTTTAGGAATGGTCCAGCCTCTTAGACCCGCAAAGCATACAACTCAGGAGAGAAGCGATACTTCGAGTTCTGTTGGGCGGAGTTTTTACTTGGAAATGTTATATCAACAGGCAAACATGCATTTGTAGAGGCCAAATAAGCTCTGATATGATCCAAGGTCCTCACCCATTATGACCCTTCTTGTTAACACTTACAGGAGACACTTCTGCAAATGGAATTGGTTCAGTAATTCTATACCCTACCAGATTGAATAGAACACCCCATCACATTCGCTTCTTGCACACTCAAAAATAGTGAGCAGAACTATGTACAGTTGGAGAGAGAAGCACGGTCACTCGTCATTGCTATCAAGAAGTTTCAAAGTAGCTATCTATATGGTAGATGTTTTACTATCACTGGCAATATTAGTTGCTATGAAAGGAGTAAAGCAGGTTGGCATAGTCCTAGGGTATACCAAGAATGGCTGGCTTGGGGTAATTCCTAGCTAACGGAACAGATTGCTGTTGAAGGAGACATACTACTTTGGATAATATATATTCTTGATCTAGATAAACTCCAAAGAAATGTTTAGCAAAAGCTTCACAGTAACCACTCAGGGACTACCCTTACGAAGAAGGTAGCCAGAACACCTGTCAGGTGGCCAAAAAATGATCAGCATATTGAAGAACTGGTGAGCAGTTACATACCATGCCAGGAATCGAAGATAGACTATATAGCCGATGTATACCACACGGTTGCATTTGGCTCCCCAAATCATGGCAAAAGATTCATATCGTCGATTTTGCAAGGCCAGTTTGTGGCAATATATTATTCATAGATGCTCACTCAAAATAGCCAAAATGTAAAAAATGAGCTCTACTCTACCAAATCTCTTAGCCCAATTCTGTGTTGACATAGTGTCTACGCCCTTCCACTACAAATCTTGTCTGACAGTAGACCAAGTTTATGTCTATATAGAGCTTGCAACGTTTCAAAAATGCATGGTCAGAAGCATAATTGATGTGCACATCAAAACTTTTAAATAAGCCATGCCAGCAGGTGTTCATTTGGGAATGGTGATCAATTATTCCTCTCAAATTTTCTTTACATCAACCCAACTGCACACCAGGCTTCCTGTTCCTTCAGTGTAAACATTTCACGTAGTTGGACTTATTAAAGCCAAACTGCATAACTGCTATATATTATCGACCAAGGGGCAAACCAGTTCAAAGTTAAGACTAAGATGCAAATGTATTTAATTTCTCTGTTGATGAGAAGGTGATGGGAAGAAGTTACAGTTGAGGAAGTACATTTAAGTGGGAACCTGGCAGATCATGAAGAAAGAAAAGCCCTCTTCATACTGGTTGAAGACGGGTTCTCAAGACAAATAGAAGAGGCATGTATGGACCAACTCAGGAAGCTAGGAGATACAGCCAAAGTAAGTGAGAGTCCTAAACACTCGAGGCATTTACATTTGAGACACGATCACTTTGCCCTGCTGAAACACTGGTTTCCAATGAAATATATGGTCATGCTGAGCAAAGTGAACCAACACAAAGCTATACACCTGATGTCCTACCTGAAGCTCCTCTGTTACAACATTCAACATAGAAGCTTTGTTCATCAGAATATTATGGGCATTGAACTAAATATCAAATATCTCCTATATTTTTGTGTTGCTGGAAAGGAGTGCAGTAGGTAGTAGTCTCAAACATAATGGTTGTTAACAGTTAGCTACGACTGTTGGCACTCTTTAGGAGTTCACATAATAAAGATCAAGAACAGCAACTGAAAATAACTCAATTCTGACCAAACTAGCACATGCATGCACTAATTATAATATTGAAACAGTAATATCAGTTCACCACAAATCACAATACCAATAATAAGTATCATTCCACATCGCCCCTTCTAAGCCAGTCTCTCTGGAGGGTTGATGGGGAATGGATGTCCACTTCAGAATTGGTCACAATCCTGTTTGATTGTTCAGGGGCTTTCTTGGAAGGAGTTGGTTCACCTCATGAAGTATCAAGCACAATTCAACACTAGGAGGAGGAAGAAGACAGAAAGCTGAGCCAATTTTTAAGAAGACTTCAAAATACTCACAGGCATCACTTATCCTTCTCACCTTTGTCACGGGGTCGACTGGTAACTCTGTGGCCGGTGTGGAACTGAACCGAAACTGTCTATGGTAAAACTGCCACCAGGTAGCTAGCTGGCTACCACTGTACAATTGAAGTTGGTTGTAGAAGCTTTAATACAAAACACAACAGACAACTATATTGGACAGCTCCTTTTATGAGGAGCAGCCAGGCTTAGAACACGTTGGGTTTGCAACCCTAATTAACACATCAACTGACACCAATAAACACAATACCGTACTGAGTATGTATGTGCATGTAATTACTGTTAGTTTAAGTTCTGTCTTGTCACCAGCTGCCCGGTGACATCCCTTCCTTCTCCTTCGAGGGCTGACGGCTGGGGGAACTTGTCTGATGTCCAGGATTGTCGAGACATTCCATCAGCATTTGCATTTTGTGATCCTGGTCGATGAACCACGTCAAACAGGTATGGCTGCAAAGCCAGTGACCATCTTGCGACCGTTCTCGTCTGTCATTTGAGTCAGGTATCGGAGACTGCTATGATCCGTCACAATGGTGAAGAGAGCCCCACTGAGATATACTCTGAAATGCCTGACTGCCTCACCAACAGCCAGGCACTCCTGCTCGGTAACAGTATACCTGGTCTCGGCTGGCTTGAGCTTCCTGGAGTAATAGGCCACTGGCCTGTCCATCTCATCTTCTCCCAGTTGGCTGAGGACAGCACCAATTCCTACTCCTGACGCATCAGTGTAGAGCAGAAATGGCTTCTCCTCGTCCTGACCAAAACTGAGTCTTCCGTGAGAGTTGTCCTGAGCTGCCAAAAGGCTGCCAGCCTTTCTGTCGTCCACTCTATCCTGTCAGGTGCCTGCTTCCGAGTTGTCTCCGTCAAAGGCACTGCTATGGATCCAAATCCTGGAACGAACCGTCTATAATAGTTTGCTAACCCCAAGAAGGATCTCATGTCTTTCTTCTTGAGGGGCTTGGGGTAATTTGTAAGAGCATCAATTTTGGCCTGCAATGGACGTACTTCCCCGGCTCCTACTCTGTGACCCAAGTACTGACAAGTGGGTTCGGCCAAGTTACACTTTGTTGGCTTGAGTACCAGTCCCGTCTCTTCTAGTCTTGAAAATACTGCTTCCAGGTGGATAATATGTTCCTCAAAGGTCTTGCTAAAGACGATAATGTCGTCAATATAAGCTGCTGCAAATCCAGCCATGTCGGCTAGCATGCTGTTCATTAAACGTTGAAAAACGGATGGAGCATTTTTCAGCCCAAATGGCATTCTGACATACTCCCACTTTCCATGCTGAGAAATAAAGGCCGTCTTACATACTGAATCCTTGTGGACAATGATCTGATGATATCCTCTTTCAAGGTCCAGAGTAGAAATGTGTGTTGCCTGTCCCAGCTTATCAATCAGTTCTTCTATTCTTGGGAGAGGGAATGGATCTGACTTTGTAACTGCATTGAGCCGTCTGTAGTCAATGCATAGACATACTCCACCATCTTTCTTTCCCACTAGCAAGGCCGGTGATGCCCAGGGGCTTTTGGATGGCCTGATGACTCCAATCTCCAACAGTTTCCTGATTTCATCATTCATGATTTGGAGCTTTCTTAGGTCCAGTCTATATGGTGGCCGGCTGATGGGGTAGGCATCCCCTGTCTCCAATCTTATCTCTGCCTCTCTTGCACAGCCTTGACCAATCAACCGTCCATGTCTTGCTACCAGCTCCTCCAGTTGTTCTCTCTCTTTAGCTGAAACATTTTGGCTGATGGTCACTCTGCCTTCCCCACCTTACTCTGTTTTTTTTTGGCAAGTCATCCACTGTTAGCTCTGTGATAGCCAAACATGCTGCAGTTGGGGAGTTGAACTCTTTGAGAAGGTTAATGTGTCTCTTTATTCTCCTCCTCGGGTGATCCGGCATGGACAGCTCGTATGTCAGCTCGTCAATCTTCTTGATGACTGAGTATGGACCGTCCCATTCTGCCAAAAGTTTTGGGCCTACCACAGGTGTTCTCAATAGCACTGGCTGGAAGGACCTCTGTCATGCTTTCTTGTCATATCTCTCCTTGTACAAAGCCTTCTTCCCTTCCTCCTGTTCACGAGATAGCCCTTTCAGTAGTTCCATTCGGTCCTGGATAGTTGTAATGTAGGTTATCACATCAGTTGGTGTTGCTTCTGTAGCTGTCCATCTCGTACTCAGGGTCCCTTGATCTGTCTGCCATATAACAGTTCCGATGGTGTGAACCCTGTAGTCTCATGAGGCGCTCGTCGGTATTCTCCTAGGATGTGTGGGAGGGCTAAGTCCCACTGCCCTTTCCACAACTTCAAAGTTTTCCTCAACATACTCTTCAGGGTCGAGTTGAATCTTTCAACCATGCCGTGAGATTCTGGATGGTAGGGTGTTGTTTTGATTCCCTTTACTCCCATTAGTTTGTGTAGTTCCTGCATGAGGCGACTCACAAAGTTTGTCCCACAGTCCGTTAAGATCCCTTCTGGCACTCCTACTCGTGTAAACAGCACCATTAATTCATCAGCTATGGTCTGGCTGTCGGTTTTCAGCAGTGTGATGGCTTCTGGCCATCTGGTAGCAAAATCAACGATTACCAAGATGTGCTTGTGTCCCAGTTTTGTTCTGGGCAGGGGTCCTACCATGTCCATGCCGATTCTCGCAAATGGAACATCAATAACTGGGAGAGGTTTCAGAGGTGCTCTGTGCTTAGACTGATAGGCTGATTTCTGACACTCTGGGCAGGCAAGGCACAACTTCTTGACGTCTGTATGCACTCCTGGCCAGAAATAGTCATCCAAGATCCTTTGAGTGGTCTTATCCCGTCCCAAGTGGCCTGGTCGGTGGGTCAGTGACAACACTAATGTCCTGTGCTGTTTGGGTACACATAACTGCAACTTTTCCTCTCTTAGTCTGTCTTCAGACTTCCTCCATAGAAGGTTGTGTCCTTCTCCACAAACTCTGAATCTCCTTTGTTTGCTTTACTCCAGCACTTCTTCAACGTTTACTCCTGCTTCTTCTCCTTCTGGAACTGTGTTTTGTCGTGATCCAATGGATGGCTGTCTTTATTGGAGACAAAAATGGCTCTGGCCTTTCTCCTACTGGACCTACTGTCGGGCTGGTCTTCTTCTTCAGACTGCTCATCAATGTCAGAGCCAAGGGTGACTGGATCATTACTGCTTGGGTCTTGCCAAATCTGGTCGGTTACATCTTCCTCTTCCTCTGATTCGGACTGCTCTGATTCAGGCTCTGTGGTTTCTGGTTCTACCTCCTTAAAGCTGGCTGGTATGGAAGTGTGTTTGGTGTCCATCTTCTGGGATCTGGTCTGGACCATATTGACGAGTTCGTCGTACAGCAGACATCTTCCCATTCCCCATAAATCTGGAAAGTAGGGCATCGTACCCTAGGTTTTCCTGAACCGCTACTGTGAGGTCGTCTTGATGTTCACCAATTTCCACTCGGACTGTGGCAAGTGGTAAAGCTGAGATGGTACCATTGAAGGCCATCACTGGAATGATTTCTCCTGTTTTGTCCTTCTCCTGAATTAGGCTGCTGTCGACCAGAGTCCACTCAGCTCCAGTGTCCAGTAGCACTCTGTTGACTGACTTGCCATTCACTGTTCCAGAGACCAAGGTCTGTCGGTTCACCTCGGTGATGACCAAGTCATTTTCTTGCCGTAGTGTCAGGGGGTTGGCAAAGTTGATAGCCTCCAGTTTGGGTTTGGAGCAATCTAGTTTTTTCCCATCGCACTCTGCAACAAAATGTCCGTATTGATTGCACTCAAAACATCTGGGTCTGTTTTGCTTGTCGAATTTTGGTAGGCCTCTACCAGTCTGATCTGACTTCTTCCCAGTCGACTCCTGTGGGGTTGGGGGCTTCTGCTTCCCCTCTGAACTGCGCTGTTCGCCAGGACAAGGATATCTCTCGTCCTTCTTGTGGTGTCTACCCTGATTGGCAGATCTGTCTGATTCTGTGACCACATTGTAGGTCCAACCCCGGTTTACTACAAAATCATCGGCTAGATTTGCAGCTGCTTCCAAGGTCTTGGGCTTCCCATCTCTTACATGGGTAGCCATCTGTCGAGGCATCAATTTCAGGAGTGCCTCAGTAGATACTAGTTCCAACACTTCCTTCACTGTGGTACAGCCTCCGGTCCACTTGATTGCTAGATTGTTGTGCCTCCTAGCACAAGTGTTCCATGTCTCGTCAGTTTCTCGTCTGAGCTGGTCAATCTTCTGACGGTAAGTTTCCCTAGTAATTCGATAGTGGCCAAACAGAGCTCTCTTCAGGGTATCATAGTCCTGTCGGCTGTCAGAATCCAACTGGACATACACTTGGGTCGCTTCGGGTGGTAAAATTGGTATCAGGTTTCTGGTCCACTGATGACGGGGCAGAGAGTAGCATTCCATATGAGCTTCGAATGCAGCAAAATACGTCTCTACATCTTCTCCTTTCTCTAACTTTCTGAAAGTGACTATCCTTTCTGGTGGACGAGTTGAGGATAGTGGTGATTCGGCTTCTACGACCATCTGTCGACCTAGCAAGTATTCGTTCCCACATCTGCTCTTTTCTGATGTCGTCTTGTCGACATTTCTCTTCTCTTTGGGCCTGTCGATGGCTTTCCTCAATCTGTTGCTGCATAGAGGCCTGCATGAATTGCATGAGCATTGCTATTGGGGGGGCTGAGCTGGCATAGATGCAATTCCACTGACTGTTGGATTGGCAGTAGGTGCTGATCCTTCTGTCCATTCCCTGAACTGGTTCATCCCAAAGGGGTCTGCTCCCTGGGGGGGTTCGGTTTCTGCAAGTTCTGTGGGAGTTTCATCAATTCATGTTGAAAGTAGTTGGGATGAGTGGGATTCCAGGTCCCCTGGTTGTCGAGTATTTCCTTGTAAATTGTAGGTTGCCATCTCCACTTTTACACGGCGAGTCTGTCTGATGTTCACGAAGGAAATCAACGATTGTCGAAAACTACGGTAACGAAAATTATGCTTGCTAAGCCTTTAGCTAGCGAACAAAGAAAAATGGCACTGATCACAACAATTACTTATCCCACCGCTGCCACCAGATGTCACAGGGCGACTGGTAACCCTGTGGCCGGTGCGGAACTGAACCGAAACTGCCTATGGTAAAACTGCCACCAGGTAGCTTAGCTGGCTACCACTGTACAATTGAAGTTGGTTGTAGAAGCTTTAATAACAAAACGCAACAGACAATTATATTCGCAATGAACTCCCCAGAACAGGCTCTGGACAGCTCCTTTTATGAGGAGCAGCCAGGCTTAGAACACGTTGAGTTTGCAACCCTAATTAACACATCAACTGACACCAATAAACACAATACCGTACTGAGTATGTATATGCATGTAATTACTGTTAGTTTAAGTTCTGTCTTGTCAGTGACAACCTTGAAGAGGCTGCCAGAGAGCAAATGGTACTAATGCATTATCTCTCTAAAATCAATGATGTTCAGGTTGGGTTAAACATTGGGCATGTAAGACTACCTAAATAGCTTGATGAAGCCATAAGCACTACTCTTGACTAGAGTCCTACTTTCAACCAAAACCAAGTGTCTCTGAAGTCACCAAGAATCCTGTGGTAAGAGAAGCAGTGGTTGTTTTTTCCAGGAAAATACACATTGATGATGAAGCAATTGTTGGTGGAATGGACACAACATAGTTGAGCTCATAATGAGCAAGGAAACTGATATAGTATGAAGAAGGAGGGGGCAGAAGCAAAGGATGGCCAACATTGACAAAACCAAGACATCACCATATCACCCCCAGTCTCATGGGTTAGTAGAATTATTCAATCGGACACTCATTCAGATGATGGCTACTTCTGAGAAGCATACTTCTGAAGACCATATAAAGCTAGTGTGCATGGTGGCATAAACAGACCACAATTAGCCACAACTGATTAGCTACTCTCCCTTCTATTTAATGTTTGGAAGAGAGGCTCATCTGTCATGTACAGGCCTCCAAGCCAGATGGAGGAAGTGCCTTTCACAGAATATTTCAGCAACCTCTCTCACGTTCTCCATGAGGCCTATGAGCAAGTGCATGCATTTGTTGGTGAGGTGCAAGAATGTCAAGAAGAACAAACAGAAATATCTACAGTGAACTTCACGAACCTGAAGACTACTTTGGTTGATTCCAACTCTCCCTCAAAGAAAAGCAAGGAAGTTCCACAGACCCCACATCATATCATTCGGAGGTACTTGGACATAAATTACCATCCAGCATATGATTGGCATAAGTCCTGTCATGATAACATCCAACTGTCACCAAGATTGTCAAGAACAATTCACGAGAATTCATCTGTCCTATCTTCCTTAGCACCAAGAATCCTCCTCGAACTGGTTGATAATAATTATGTTTCTCTTAACAACTAATCCTCCCACAGCCCATGCAGATCCCACCAGCTCCATGCAATCCACATCTCGCTACTCAACCTGCCTGATGATCGATATGGCTTTCCTCTGGCCTACTGATGGAATAAGGGACATATTCCTTCAGGGAGAGGGGTTATATATAACACTATGGAGTGATCATGTGTGGTGCATTAGTCAATTCTTGCGGTTTATGTAGTTTACACATTTATGCACATATTCATTCAAGTCTGATGATGTAATGAGCTGAGAGTCATGTTGCTAAATGCTCTCTGTCATGTCATCTAAAAGTAGCTGACGAATGTTCAGTTGCATGCTATTTGTCTAAAGCACTGAAGAGATTTTGAGTCATGCTACACAAGTTCAAGGAGGTTGTGACCCTAGTGCAAGAAACCTTGCATATGTCTATAGGGCTAAAACAAAGACTTAGAAGGTTGCAAGAAGCCTCTCAACTGCCAGACAATGTCGGAATGAAAACCTATAATTATCTGGATATTGCATGTTGTAAGCTGCATTCTATAAGCTATTATCTACTATGGAGATCATGTTGACCTGTTACAGTGGAAGTGCATACTTTACGGTTATTAACCATCAACCTTCAGGTCCATCAAACAGAACAGTCATGTAGACCTGAAACCATCTGAAGTCAGGTTGAAGACCCAAACAGGCCAGGCTATTCCCATACTAGGCTGTTCATCAGTAGCCATAATCCAGGAATAATGAACAACAGGTAACTATTAAAGTATAGGGGTTACAGGGTATGGGCCTAACCTTTTTGGCTGAGATTGGGTAGTCAAACTTGAGGTTGACTTTGACACTTTTCATGCAACTATGCCAGATAGACCAACACATCTGAGTGAAATCCAAGACAACCACCCTTAAATTATTTCTGATGAACTGGTTGCATACAAGGTTCAGAATTAGTAACAAGAGGTGGATGATAAGGTCAAGCCTAAGTTCGACAAACCCTGGTTCGTGCCTTACACACTCAGAGGAAACGTTGCAGCCGACTTTGGAAGATTACATGTTTAAGAATCATTTCCTTCTATTGAAGTGCCAAATGGGCAGCCCACATAGTCCCAGTGATTAAAAGTGTCAAATTGGTGTGTGTGTATGTGTGTGGGTTGGGGGGTGAGGGTTAAAAGGTTACTTACAATTAAGCCCTGCTTACAGAATCATACCCATTCGCAAGCATGGATGAACTGATTACAACCCTAGCTGCTTCTACTTGACTTATCTAATGTTTATTTATCTTACTAAGGGTATCTTGTTATATATCCACAAAGTATTTTCAGATTTAACAAACCTGGATGCTGTGTTATGCAGGAATCTGGACTATGCCACAACAGAGACAACTGTACTTTCATGCAGCCTCACTCAGCCATATCTTTGACTCAGAAGGTCAGCATACTACTGAGACAGTTGGTGAAATTCAGGATGAACTAACTCTCAAGCATGTAACTAAATTGGGTATCCTTACTGATTTTGGGAATTTTATCAAGGCTTACAAGTTGAATGTTAATCTTAGGATAAGTGTCTTGTCAGTTTAATTTTTATCAATGTTCCCATAGATGAGGCAGTGGAAGTCATTTTTAGATGTTGTCAAAAGGTAAGAACTTGTATGAGAGGACTGCACTAGGTGCTGACAGAACTTCTGAACTGTTGGAATTGTACCTAAAAAGCAGGTATTGGGCTCTCCAGTATTAAAAGTGGTAATCAACCTTTCTATGAGGAATTGGCACTCACAATTGCCCCCCTGAAACTAAGGTTTTGGAAGGATACGTGGATGGCATCTTCTGCACAGTGAAGAAGAGAGAGAGAGCAGGAATTTGGACCATCTGAACAACATTTAAGCCATCCATAAAGTTTACCATGGAGCTTGAAGTGGACAGAACATTGTCCTTCTGGATTGCCAACTAAACAGAAAGGAAGATGGAAGGATAACTGCAAACGGTTTACAGAAAACACACACACACAAGATGCTACTTTGAATAAATGTCAGAAGAGGAGAGTGAAAAGCTTAAATGATAGAGCCAGAAGAGTAATGGCCAAGAAAGGAGGACTGAATAAAGACCATTGGTCTTTATAGAGAATGATTCAACCAACCTTTCCTCTGATAATAATAATAATAATAATAATAATAATAATAATAATAACAACAACAACAACAACAACAACAACAATAATAACAACAACAATAATAATAACAATAACAACAATAACAATAACAACAATACCAACAATAGCAACAATAGCAACAACAACAATAACAACAATTACAATAACAACAATAACAATAACAATAAGAACAATAAAAATAACTAACAACAATAACAATAACAGCAATAACAATAACAGCAATAACAATAACAGCAGTAACAATAACAGCAGTAACAATAACAGCAGTAACAATAACAGCAATAACAATAACAACAAGAACAATAACAACAATAACAATAACAATAACAAAAATAACAATAACAGCAATAACAATAACAATAACAATAACAACAATAACAACAATAACAACAACAATAATAATAACAATAATAACAATAACAACGACAATAACAATAACAACAATAACAATAACAACAATAACACAACAACAATAACAACAACAACAATAACAGTAACAACAATAACAATAACAATAACAACAATAACAATAACAACAACACTAACAATAACAACAATAAAAATAACAACAATAACACAACAATAACAACAATAACCCAACAACAATAACCCAACAATAACACAACAATAAAACAACAACAATAACAACAACAACAATAACAACAACAATAACAACAACAACAACAGCAATAATAATAAAATAAATATATAAAAAAAGAAATTTTTTAAAAAATAATAAAAAACATAATACTTGACAACAAAGAATGATAAATAAATATATATTAAAAAAATCATGGTGGTTGTGGCTTCAAGTTCAAGCTCTTGTGGTCCCCCAGCAGCTAGTCAAATCCACCACAATATCAATGAACTGCTCACACTTGGTTCTAGGCTGATGTGCAATGCCTCCTTCACTAGCAGTTTCTTCTATCTTCTGGCCTGATCTAAGATGGTGGCTTCCTCCCACAAATTAAGATGTCCATTATCTCATGCATGTTCAGAATTCAAATTTCTCTTTAGCCCATCTTTTACAGACATCTTGATGTTCTTTTACTCTGGTCTCCAGTCTTCTGAGTGCATATTAGCTGGTAGTCGATCTGAAAACAACTCTGATGTTGAACATCCTGCAGACCCCTGATGTTGAACCTCAGACTCCCCTGATGTCTTCACTCTCATCCCTGCTATATAAGGAATTACTACCATAGGATCCTTCTTTACACACCCACAGAGGTTCTTTTGGCAAGGACTAAACCGACAAGTCTCAGAGGCCTGCCACAACTTGCCGGAGTGCCGGAGGATAGCCTGACGATCCATAGCCAAGGCACGTCTCCAACCATTACCCGTTTAATTTATGACACAGCCAGTCTAATGAGTGGCTATAGACATCATGTCCCCACTGCCAAAGACCAGAGCAGGTAATAAGTTCTTGTTAACCTTTATCGATTATTGCACTCATTATCCAGATGCAGTGCCCTTGAGGACCACTGATTCAAGGACAGTGGCAACCACACTGTTGGAGATGTTCACTCATCTGGAACTCCCAATCAGATCTTAATGGACCAGGGGTCCAACTTCTTTTTGACTCTCATGGAGTACCTCTACCAGATGAATGGGGCCAGGCATACCAAAACTTCACTTCATCAGTGAAACGGTTCTATGCGACGCTAAAGCATATGCTGAAGAACACTGGCACTGACGAGAGGGAATGGGATATAGACATACCATTCCTCATATTTGCATATCCTGAGGTATCATTTCAGACTATGGGGTTCTTACCATTCGACTTCATGTTTAGACGGCACATCAAAGGACTCCTGGACATCCTGGGGCAACTCGGGCCAACAACCAGAGCACATCGACCATGACTGTAGGTCCTCCACACATGCAATCCCTGCTCAGCCAGATGCACGAGATCACGGGATGGAATCAAACCAAGATGAAGGAGGAGATGGTGGCTTACTGCAATAGGAGAGCCAGAGAGAAGACATTTGAAGTCGGCGATCATGTGTTGACACTGTTGCCAGCAGGCTAGGTGAAGCTGGCAGCCTGGTGGCATGGACCCTACATTATAACCAGACAGGTGTTGTCACCATCACCTACTAGGTGGACATGCATGACCACCAAAAGAGATGTCGCATCTTCCATGTAAACAAGTAGCAAGAACTGGCAATAAACGAGGATGAGCAAGTTGATCTCCTAGTGATGTTGGAGATGACTGTAGCGGCAACCTCACCATCAGAACAGACATCACTTCGGTGCAGCTGCAGGACCTGCAGAGCTTGGCTGACTGAAAATCACAAGTGTTCACAGATCAACCAGGACACACCACCATGCAGAACTCAGCATCGAGACAGTAGATGCCCAGCCTATTAGGATCCCGCCATATCGAACGCCAAAGGCGTGGGAAGACCAGGTGAGACGAGATTCGTTCCATACTAGACCTGGCTGTCATCGAGTCCAGCCACTCCCTGGGCTTTCACCACTCATCACAGTAATGAAGAAGGACCGCCTATGAGTGGACTACTGGCAACTGAACGCCATCACAGCCAATGATCCCTACCTAATGCCACATATTGATGACTTGTTGGACAAGCTGGGGCAAAGTACTGTCAAATCTTGCAAAGGGATATTATCAGGTACCGGTATGGGCTGAGGACAGGGACAAAACCATCTTTGTGTCCTCCTATGGGAAATACCCATTCTGTAGAATGCCATTTGGCTTGAAGGCAGCACTATCCACATTCCAGCAACTGATGGACCAAGTCTTGGCACATGGCATGGAACCATTTGTAGCTGCCTATCTAGTCATTTATAGTGAGCACATCAGCACCTAATGGCAACGCTAGACACCCTCGGTCAGACAGGTCTCGCTGTCAAGGCATGAAAATGCAAGCTGGGCATGAGGACCTACAGGTTGCTGGGCCACGTAGTAGGGAAAGGCCATATCAAACCAGAAATATCCAAGGCCAAGATGCCCGCTTACAAAGACAGACGACAGAGTATTTCTGGGGCTGATGGGGGTATTACCTACCAGCCTTCAGCTCAGTTGCAGCATACTTCTCTGACATCACGAAGGCAGCAGCACCGACCCGGGTGAAGTGGATGATAAATGCAAGCAAGCATTCCAGCAGTTGAAGGAGCAGCTAGCCAGCCAGCTAGTACTTGCTAGCCCAGATTACGATACCCCCTTTGTCTTGTGGACAGACACATTCGACCATGGGATGGGCGGAGTGCCAAGTCAAGTAGATGACACTTGCGAAGAGCGACACTTGGTATTCTTTTCAAGGAAGCTGAAACCAGCAGAGACAAGATATACAGCCATGGAGAAGGAGTGCCTAGCGATAGTCACAGCACTCCAGCATTTTCAGTCATACTTGCTGAGACGAGTGTTCACCATCGAAACTGATCACAGGGTATTGCAGTACATGGAACCCATGTGGAGCACCAACAGCCAGCTGACGAGGTGGACTCTAGATACAGGTATATAACAAGATAATGCAAGTCTTAGCATCTCATTCCAGATAAAGGTCAGTGCATCTAGTCGAAATGTCGCGAGACTAAATTTTTCAAGTTAATTATTGAGAAAGTCACTATAATATCATTATGTCTACTGAGAGTTTCTTGGGGGGTTGCTACCTTAGTGAAAGATTCAAGGCAAGCTTGTGGGTTAAAATCGGCTGAAACCACCATTCAAGATACAAAAGGTTTAAAAAAAGTAAAAGTTATCAGCTTTGTTGTTTACATATATATATGCACTGAATATAACATCAAGGATGCAAACTATCACTATAACAAGTTCTTGTCAGCTTATGCATAGTTTTTCCTTTTGTATTCTGAAAATTTCCACTACTGGTGACCACTCTCTTAGTATAGTGTGCTTCGCATCTTCAGGTGAAAGCTGCGCTACCAAGCACTCTTAACCAAAAGCTATACTGACACGCACATTTCAATTTCAGAATTTTCAACAGGTTATTCAATCTTCAACAGTTCAGAATCTGTAAGTATTATATGCAGTATGGAGTAGGATGGTACATGGGCACATGATCTATTTTAGTAATAAGCATGGTGAATAATAATGTATGGTTGATTACTTCTGGTGTTGAACTTAACTAAAGATGGCTGCATGACTAAGGTATTAAATAGAATCAAGACCAAAATAATATTCCTAATGAATCTCACCCTTCCCTGAGACCCTGAAACAGAGACAAGAGAAACTGAAAAGATGAAATGCAAACATTTATTATTTGTTAAATTATACTACTACAACTAAAATTATTTTGTTGTGGTTACTGTTGCTGTTATTATTATTATTATTGTTACTATTTGCTATGTGTGTTGTTGATGGAAATGCCAGTATGGATGTGGCCAACATGCACTGATTCAAATTCAGGTTGATGAAATGATAACCAAGACTGGGTGTACTTGTGTACTTTCCTTTTGGCCAACTATGTACATAATAAATGCATGGACAGTTATTTAGATATAAAATGCAAACAGCCTAGCCATGAATGCTTTATCATACTGGAAACAATGATGACTGCAACCAGCATTGGCAGAAGAGAATTCTATGTGTGTGTGTGTGTGCATGTGTGTGTGGGTGGGTGTGGGTGGTTACGTTTGTGTGAGAGAGAAAGAAATATAAACAGACATGATGCAATGACCTTAATAATCACTTGAAATTTACTCTCGATATTTTGACTAGATTTTCTAGCCTTCACCAGGAATAAACATGTTACCTTGCATTACCAATCTTTGTATCTTGGACGCAAGAGAGAGAACTTGTGCTGTAGCTAGATAATAACTTGCCATGAATAGTGATAATGTTGATGCAATGGGGAATCTAGAGGACATGTTTTTGCCATCAGCTAAATACAATCTTTTTATATCAATCCACCATATTTTTCTAGATTTGTTTGGCTATCTATAGAACTATCAAACCAAGGCAACATAAATGGAATTAGAACTAGCATCAACTCAAACAGAGCAGTAGACAGAACTTCCCTTTTTCTAACTGAGAGAGAGAGCTTAATTCCTTTACTATCATGACTAACCTCTATCTAGAAAGATAAGCTAGGTAGTTACACATTAAAAAATATTCTTGTTCAAAATCAATCATGCCTATTTCCTATTTTCATTGCTAGCACTTGCCATAATGATAAATCCATGATCCTTAGGCTCAGGTAAAGCTTCTACACTCCATTTGTCTGTGATTCTATAAGAGAAGGAACTTCACAAAAATTTAAACCTTGAAGATAGCCTTGATACAAGTAGCTCAAACTCCAAATGGACACTAAAGTGTGGTAGACTCTTTGGTTTCATAATCGGTGGTAGTTAATAATCAAAGCATTCCACATACTGAATGAGGCAGTCATTAGCCACACCTCATGCATTAAAATAGAAATTGTAATGATGAGAGTATCGTTAAAAAGACAAATATAAACCTTATAACATCCAAGAGCTGCATCCCACAACAAACTTAACTTAGCAATTAATACCACATTGAATATTATCTGTACCCAGGAATATGTCAACCAGACATATATGCAGGCTTATGTCAATCAAGAATCATCATCGTAGAGAGGAAAGATCGAGAAAAATTCAGCAGATCAGAAACTAGATAAAAGAAATAAAACTGGCTGCACAGGCAACTGAGAACATTAATAGCTGACAGGAATGGATGGTGAAGTTTCGTTCCCACCTAGCCACTCTATTCATCAACATAGTACTCTAGCTTGGTCTCGCTAGCCAGACTCTCAAATGCTGCCACATGGGTGAGCATGTTAGAAGAAAGTTTGGTATAGTTCCGTATAGCATTTTGTTCTAGGTTGCCCTGATTTTCATGGCACTTTGCCACATAAATTTTTTTTTAAACAGGTTTTATTAGTCACATGACCTGGTTATTGGGAGTTTAACATACATTTTTTTGGATTTGGAATCTGCTATTACCAAGATAGACTGGGGTATCCTCAGCTAAAAGTCGAGCAGATTGAACCAATATCTACTTTTGCTTCAGGCAAAGATACCTTCATCTCAGTGCAAACTTGGTACTGGAAGTCTATCATCTACTCTGCTGCTCCTCATGTGTTTGAAATGATGTGAGGGTATATTATTTAAAAGAGGTCTTCTAGTGATCTTGTTTTATTGTATGCATCTCTGTGTTGCACATATATAGGAACTTCAGGAAGCATAGTGGTGTGATAAGTCCCTTTACCTCCCTCATGGTGGGCCAATGCACAAAGTTCTCATTGAAATGGTTGCAGTGGCATTTGTTTGGTGAGGCCCAGACAAGTCAAACAAAGAGGAAAGTAGTTAAACGAGAGGTTCAGCTCATTTTTACCACCCCTGAAAGTATGACATCTAATTTTCCTACAGGGATGTGTACTTTCATCTCATTATCAAGATAAACTGGTGGCAATGGTTGAAGATGAAGCACACTGTATGAAGACATGGAGTGACTTTGACTGATGTGGGAATCATGCTACAGAGAGATTGGTAGTATCCGTAGCTGATTCCCAGTCAAAGCCATGGCTGTAACAGCCACCTTAACCATTGCAATTTTCTCTGTTGTGACAAATTGTTTATGTATAAGCCCAACACTAATAGAATTCCTCCACACAGAGGCAACCTTATTTATATTGTATGCGAAAAGACAAATGTGGATGAGTTAACATAACAGTTATGCTAAGAATTTGTACGATGATTATGGACTCACAACTTTCACAAATTTCTACAACCATTGCCATGCATAACCGATACCACTTGATAGACCAGCCCTATAATGTGCATGCTTTGACTTTAGCAACTATAAGGCCAACAAGCACATTAGATTTTTTTTTCTCTGCTGGGCACCGAACCAAGTTGGAAAGCTACGAATGTTGGCAATTTTTTGGACAATTCAAGCATGACGGGGTTCCCAGTTCCAGTTGCCAAACACCTATTCTTTGAAGGACCTGGAATTTTGTGACGCATAATTGTTTTCAGTGGATTTTGAGTCTTTGAAGGGTCCAGATTGATAATCCAACAGGTGCCACTCAGTCACCATTGAGGAATTTGAGAAATTCAATATGGCCACCAAGATGACTGACACATATCAACATGAATTTTTCATATTTTAATCAGAATTTTCAGGTAAAAGATGTGAATGTAGGATCAGATGAGCTAGGACAATATGTAGGATCAGGATAGCTAGGTAACTAACAACCAGGTGAGCTATGCAACCAGCCATCTATACCAAGCTATTGGACAGTGGAGCATACATCTTTGCTTTTATCTGCCTCTGAAGAGGTGTGAAGGATTGACATTCAAATCATTAGCTATCATGTAATTTGTGTGCAGCACTGTGGTTTGTGGAAACTAATTGTGAAGGTTCTTGAGGCAGGAAATAGGTTGAACCATATGGGAAACCCCTCAGCCAACCTAGAGGATGTCCTCTGTGAGTCAACAGCATTCATTGCAGCATGCTATGGTCAGAAATGTGAAGCTCATGAAACCATGACAGATGTACGCTACAAAGTATGGGTTTCCAAAACTGGACGAAAAGGCTCTTGCTCCAGCAGAATTACTCAAAATGATCCAGTGCATGTGCACCAGTGATGAGCCTTCTCGTCTCTCAGATGTGGATGTGTATCTGGTCAGCTTCCTTGCCCCTATTTTGCAAATGTGGTGGGCATGACAGTTGCTGTAATCAAATGACAAAGAACAATATGGCAAATGATGCTAATGATGATGAGTAGCATAGTGATGATGAAGATGATGGAGATGAGGATCATTAGTGAATATGGACTGTGCATCGACTGCTCGAACCACCTAACTACTACTAGATAGGATATGTATATGTGACATTACTACGTACGGCCCTTACCCAGTGCACGACCCCTTACCTAGCGCATGCCCACTATACACCCGTTCACTTGTAGCACACATCCTTGATTGTAGCATTGAAACTATATCCAGTGTCTTCGATTGGGGAATGCGCACGGCGCAGTTCTCTATGTGTGCTACAAGTGTTTTATAGATTCCTGTTAGGCATCTTACCTTGCCAGCAAGAGTGCTGGTCAAGAAAGCGTTCGTTTTTCGGCACAACTCTATTTGGTGCCCACCGACTGCATGGCGGTTGACTGTCCCTATCCCGGATGCGACTACGCCACACCCGATGGCATGGATCCTGTAGTGGTGGCAGCAGTACTCAACGGCCACATGCTCATCCACAGCCAGGCAGCAAGGACTAAGCCAACCCCTGTGCGCCGACCAGAGATCACGGCAGGGGGCACAACCGAGGGATGGCAGTACTTCCTCACCAGGTGGAGGGCCTACTCACAGGCCGTCCGCCTGGCAGGGGCAGACGTCGGCATACAACTGCTGGAGTGCCTGGACGCCAAACTCCGCCGAGATGTGACCCGAAACATCGTCGGTCCCTTACCAATTGAGGAGCTCCCTGAAGCAGACCTGCTGGCAGCCATCAAGGCCCTGGCGGTGAGGGAGGAAAACCCTAAGGTGGCCAGGGTCGCCCTATCCAGAATGGTACAGGACCGGGGGGAACCCATCCGATCATTCGCAGCCCGACTCCGTGGCCAAGCAGAGGTATGCTGCTTTACTAAGAAGTGCTCCGGGTGTGAGATAATCAACAACCAGGGGGAACAGAGGGTCGCTGACCAGCTCTGCATCGGCCTGGCAGATGCAGACATACAGGAGGACCTTCTGAAAGACCCCAACCAAGCAATGACGGTGGAAGAGACAGTGAGGTTCGTCGAGGTAAGGGCTGCGGGCAAGCGGTCCGCGGTCACCATTACCACACCCACCTCGACGAACGCCGTAGACGAGGAGGCCGACAGTGAAGACGCCCTGCACAGTGGCTACCGGCAACAACAGCGGCAGTCAACACCCCGCCAGCCAGGCAGAGCCAAAGCCACACCATTTAAGCCCAACCGCACTCATAACACCTCACCTCGACCACCACTGAAGGACGCACCCAGAGGTCAGGCAGCTACACCCAGACCAGTGATAAACCCGAGGGCCATCTGCTGTTTCTGTGGTCGCCAAGGCCATGGTGAAAGAGAGAGGACAGCCACCCGACGGATCCACTGCCCAGCGTTCGGGACAACCTGCACATCATGCGGCAGGTCCAACCATCTCGCCCACATGTGTTGGTCGAAGCTGGCGGAGCACGAAAGCGCGGTGTCTGAGGAGATTGACACCATGTCAGAGGACGCCCTCCCCCACCAATCCTGGGACTCCAGGGCGCAGTGATGGACTCAGCGCCGCTCCCCTCCCCAACCCCTCATTGACGTGACTGTATCCACCCACAAGGGGGATTTTCGAACCCACGGCCACACACTGAGGCAAGAGAGGCACAACCTGGCCACCACTGCCATGGCCGACACGGGTTGCCAGAGTTGCCTGGCAGGACCACACCTGCTGAAGGGCCTCAACCTGAACAAGAGGGACCTCATCCCTGCGTGCCTAGTGATGCACTCCGCGAGCGGCAACAACCTGCCAATACTCGGTGCAGCACTACTCCGCATCAGATCCAGACACTCCGGACGTGAGACTCGCCAGATGGTGTATTTTAGTGACCTGGCCACCAAGCTATACCTCAGCCTGACCACCTGCACAGACCTCGGGCTGATCGCGTTGGGGTTCCCCCTCTGTACGCTGACGCCACCCTCGGGAAACGGCACGGGTACACGGGCGACCCCAGATCAGCCACCATCACACCACACAGCGGACCTGCAGACCAGAACCACGGCCCAGCCACCTCCACGCCACACAGCGGACCTGCAGACCAGAACTCCGCCCATCACCCTGCAGAACAACCCGCAAGCGGCCGTGCAGACCAGACCACAAACAACTGGCCAACGGACAACCACTGTGGTGAGTCAACCAACGCATACACCACCACCACGACCATGCTCATGCCCTACCAGGGCCCCACCACCTGACAGACCCACCTCCCTGCCATTCCCTGGCACGGAGGCCAACAGAGACAGACTTGAACGTCACTTGCTGGACCTTTACTCAGCAAGTGCGTTCAACGTCTGCGAGCATCAGCCCCTCCCCATGATGTCGGGACCACCCTTATCCCTAAACATCGACCCGAACGCCACCCCCAAACCCTGCCACACACCCATTGACATTCCAATTCACTGGCAGGACGAGGTGAAAGCTGGGCTAGACAGGGACGTCCGCCTTGGCGTGTTGGAAAAGGTCCCTCTGGGCACGCCCGTCACTTGGTGCCACCGTATGGTGATATGCACCAAGAAGGACGGGTCACTCAGGAGGACGATCAACTTCCAACCCCTCAACCAGCACGCCACGCGCAAGACACACCATTGCCCCTCACCATTCCACCAAGCCCGTGCCGTTCCAGGTCACACCAAGAAAACCATTTTCGACGCCTGGAACGGCTACCACTCAGTGGCACTCGAGGAGAGCGATAGACACTATACCACCTTCATCACCCCCTGGGGGAGGTACCGATACTGCTCGGCCCCCCCAAGGCTACATCGCCTCAGGGGACGCGTACACGGCCAGATATGACGCCCTCGTTGCCCACGTAGAATCTAAGACCAAGTGCATAGACGACGCACTGCTCTGGTCCGACGACATAACGGGGGCTTACCACCAGGCAACTGAGTGGCTGCATATCTGCGCCGTGAACGGGATCACCCTCAACCCGCGCAAATTCCGCTTTGCCCAGGACAAAGTGGAGTTTGCCGGGTTTGACATCACCCCCACCGAAGTCCGGCCATCCTCCAAGTATCTGGAATCCATTACCAACTTCCCCACCCCAACCGGAATCACTGACATCCGCGCCTGGTTCGGCCTGGTGAACCAGGTGGCATATGCATTTTCCATGACGGCCGCCATGCAACCATTCCGTGCCCTCCTCAAACCCTCCACCACCTTCAACTGGACAGACGAGCTGGCAGCGGCATTTGCGACATCCAAGAGAGAGATCTGCGAGCGCATCAGGGAGGGTGTGGTCATATTTGACAAGCACCGCCCAACCTGCCTGGCGACGGATTGGAGTAAAGACGGGATTGGGTACTGGCTATTCCAGAAACACTGCCAGTGCCCGTCCCGCGAGATCTTCTGCTGCCAGGAGGGTTGGCGCGTCACCCTGGTGGGCTCGCGCTTCACACACCCGGCAGAGTCACGATATGCCCCAGTGGAAGGAGAGGCCTTAGCGGTGGCGGATGCACTGGACAAAGCAAGACACTTCGTCCTCGGGTGCAGCGATCTCGTTGTAGCGGTAGACCACAAGCCCCTGCTGAAACTCTTCGGCGATCGCTGCCTCGAGGACATCCCCAACCCCCGCCTCCGGAACCTTAAGGAGAAGACCTTGAGGTACCGGTTCCGGATGGTGTACATCCCCGGCGTGAGAAATCACACCAGCGATGCCCTCTCACGCCACCCATCCGGAACTCGGACCCCACCACGCCTACACCTACAAGACGACATCGCAGAACCATCCACTGCCTGCCCGGCGAGCCCAGCGTCATCCATTGCCAGCATCACGGAACACACCGCCCCCGCCCAAGATGAGGACGGCCTCACAACAGCCATATGCATGGCCATCTCGACCATCCCCATCAATTGGGAGAAGCTGCAGATCGCCACAGCCGCAGACCCGACTCTACAGGACCTAGCATTCTATGTGGAGAATGGCCCGCCCGAAGATAGACATATGCTCCCAGCCAACATCCGGGAATACTTCCCGGTCATCTCCAACCTAACCATCATCGACGGCGTCATCTGCCATGGGGAGCGGCTGGTCATCCCGACATCACTCCGACCAACATGCCTCGCAGCTCTACATGCCGCCCACCAAGGCACCAGCAGCATGACGGCCCGTGCCTCCTCATCCCTTTACTGGCCGGGCCTCTCGACTGACATCACGGCGACCCGCAACAGGTGCAACACCTGCAACAGCAATGCCCCCTCCCAACCAGCGATGCCCTCGACCACACCAGAGGAGCCAGAGTACCCCTTCCAGCACATCTGTGCGGATTACTTCCACCACGAGGGATCCGCATACCTCGTGCTGGTTGATCGGTACTCTGGCTGGCCAATCGTCGCACCTGCACTGAACGGAGCATCGGGCCTTGCTGCCATCCTCAGGGACACATTCGCCACCTTCGGTATACCGGACACCCTCACGTCCGACGGTGGGCCGGAGTTCGCGGCCCATGCCACCAGAGAGCTCCTCACCACTTGGGGCGTTCATCATCGGCTCTCATCCGCCTACAACCCCCATGCCAACAACAGAGCAGAAACAGCCGTCAAAACTATCAAACGGCTTATCGCCGGCAACACCGGCCCAGGCGGATCCCTACAGAACTCATTCTTCAAGGCACTCCTACAATACCGGAACTGCCCGAGCCCAGACACCAGAATGTCGCCGGCGACCAACCTGTTCGGCAGGGCTACCAGGGACATGCTCCCCGGCATCCCACTCCGATTTCAACAGCCCAAGGAATGGGACGAGAAACTGGAGCTTAGAGAACGGGCACTCTCCCGTCGCCTAGTACTGGGGCGAGCACGATGGGACGAGCACTCCCATGGCCTGTCCCCCCTTCGTTGCGGTGACACGGTCCTCATCCAGAACCAGACTGGCCGCCACCCAATGAAATGGGACAAGACAGGGACAGTCGTGGAGGTGCTCCAGTACCACCAGTATTCCATACGAGTTGACGGATCAGGCCGCCTCACCACGAGGAACAGAAGATACCTCAGGCGCCACAACCCCCAACCTACGGAGCAAGATAACCCACTTCGCCGAGATCTGCCAGCCCTATTGTACCCAACACAGCACAACAGCAGCCCGAGCCCACTTCCCCCCGTACCATTGCCGCCAACCAGCCCGCCACCCAACCCACCCACTCCGTCACCCATCCCGACACCTGGGATCGCACAGCCGACCCTCAACCATCCAACACCAATCGCCACGAGCCCCCCTCGCCCGCCAGTACTGGCCACACCAGCCAGTCAAAGATCGTATGCAGCAGTGGCCAAGACACCCACGCCACCCCATCGCCCAACCAAGACTGCCCCAAAGAACCTGGCGCAGACGACCACCCTTACCCCCCCCAAGACGCTGACCCCAGCCCCAGGCCCAAGACGGAGTAAGAGGGGACCAAAACCAATTGACCGCTACGGGCAGCGATGACAGCCCACACATCAGTCCACCTGCCGTCGGACTTGGGGGGAAGTAGTGAATATGGACTGTGCATCGACTGCTCGAACCACCTAACTACTACTAGATAGGATATGTATATATGACATTACTACGTACGGCCCTTACCCAGTGCACGACCCCTTACCTAGCGCATGCCCACTATACACCCGTTCACTTGTAGCACACATCCTTGATTGTAGCATTGAAACTATATCCAGTGTCTTCGATTGGGGAATGCACACGGCGCAGTTCTCTAATCATGATTAGTTATACTATGTATTCATTGAACAGCAATGCTCACAATTAACATTTTAAATGGACAACTAATGTAATATAGCTAATATTACTGTCACAGCCATATTGATTTACAATCACAAATGACCATAACAAGATTTTCTTCCAATCCAAACACATGACTAGATACTATATAGTTTCATTAGAATAGATCAGATATAAAGTAGTAAATGTTAATATCTGTGTGTGTATTTTGGAAATGACGGTGCTGACAAATGCAAATTTTTTTTTTTATGCATGAATAATAACTGTTATTGTTTCATCAAAATAGCCAAAACATGAAGTACAAAATGTTTCATTATTGTTTAGTTGATATATAGTTGATGGTAATTATACTTACATCGCTGGCGGCCATCTTGAATATCTGTGCATGTGCAAGAACATCAGTTATGATAAAAACATGCAAACTTGCTTCTTTGGCATGCAAACCATTTATTTAATTGCCAACTTTTGCATTTACAGCTCAATATAATTGAATAGCAGCCATTTTGGCGGCCATCTTGAATTTCTCAAATTCCTCAAGGGTGTCAAGTTGGCAGAGGAGAGGAGATAGAATCAGGGCCAGAGACTGCAAGATGGTGAACTAGAAATCAGGCCAATAACATCAGATTCAGTTACAGAGAGTGTCAGGAAAAGTCTGGAAAGGAAGAGGATTGGATACAATTGGAGGATAGCATGAATTGGCTAGTGGAGAACGTGTTGCCATTGGGTGAGTTGGTACAGAAAAATGGTCTTTTTCTTGTGGAACGAACAAAAGACCAAAACTTTTTGGAAGGAAAGAATGAGGAGACTGGAAGAAGACAAGTTTATTTCTTTTAATGGTAGATGAAATGACATTTCTAAGAGAGCGATAAGCCAGATAAAGAACAGGTGAATCTAGTTTTTTAGCATGTGAGAGAAGATTGCCAGCTGAGCTCCAACTTAGTTGGTGAGACATTCGAACTTTTATCTAGAATTGGCCATCCAAATGAAAAGTGGCTGGCCCTGCGTATACATACCTAGAGACCTTGAGCGTACCGCGTAACTTTAGCCCGAATGCAATGACAAGGAAAATGTATCCAGAAGAATGTGCTTCATTTCAAAGGTTATTTGAAGTCTCGGGGGTATATGGTTGCGAATCTATGTCAGCTTGAATTTGACCTTGGATCGGGCCCTTCTCCTTGAGCAATGTTTGACAACAAATCATTGGACTGGTGTGTATAAAAATGATCATAACTTCATAATGAAACATCCAAATGCACTGAAACTTTACAAAGTGAAAGTTTGTGTGTTTAACTAGAGTAAGAGTAAAATAAATTAAAAAACACTATTAGGTCACCACTTAAGAGATCAGCTGGAGAAGCGAGATTGTGACATTAGGAAGAAAATTAGAGGTTTTAAGAGAGAGACTTTGGACATTGATGTTAAGGTTTAGGTTCGTGGTATCTTTTGATAGCTGGGAGAAGAGATAAAAGTAGACCCAAAAGAGGGAGAGCAGGATGAGGATGTGGAGAATTGCTGAGGGCTGATGAGAGGATGTTTGGGATAGAGTTGAAGAGAAAGGGGGAAAGTGTTTTGAAGTGGGCTTGGAGGTAAATGGTTTTGTTGGGGGACTACCATTGTTGATGCCAGGATGAGCGTGCCAATATCTTATATTAAGGGGAAACTCTTGGGTAGATAAGGGATTAACAGGAGAAGGCAATAGAGCTTTTTGTAACTTCTGCAAGTTATTCCCTGGACACTGGTCTTCCTTGGTGTTCTGCTTTTGAAAAGCTTCTCACCACTCCTGTAATGTATCTTAACCTAGGACTATAATAATTATTAGAGAAGTCTTCTACATTCTAATTAATTAACCAGAATTTGTAGAGAGCATTACTCCTACTGTTGATCTTGACTTGATTGAGTGAAATATTCAGGTATTCTGGGTCGATAACAGTACAACCTGCACTTGGCCATTTTAAGTACCGCAAACTTATTCGTCTATACTACTAGTGTCATGATAACTACAATTCTCCTCCTCCTCCTCCTCTTCCTGGTTCATCTCAACTTCTACTCCACTAACACTGCAAGCTGTGTGAGTGTTTTCTTCAGTTCTGATCATAGAATTTTAGCTTTAGTCTCCATCCTACTAAAGTTTGTGAGCTTTATCACAGGAGCAGCACAGAATTGCCATTTGGTCCATGGTCTCAACTAAATTTGCCAAAGGTAAACTAGAGAGTTTTCTCAGCATTGCAAGTCCAACGTGCTCTCCTGTTCATGTTTGGAAGTCTGGCTAGAGAGACTAACTCTAACTATTTACACTTTTATTAACCTGGAAATTATCGTTACCTTTAATGCGCTTGCTAAACTGGAAATGAGAGCCACGCTCAATATTGCGAATATCTGAGCTGGTACTCATCCTATCCCTGCACCAGTTTGGAATCTGTCTGGAAAATACTATTCATAACTATTTCTCCATATCACAGTCCAAGTTATGACATCAATAATCGCATCTTAAAACACCGCACACCAACTGGTACCTTGATTATAGATCACATCATCTTATCTATGTCAGAAGAGGAGTGGTAAAGAGCTTGTATGATAGAGCCACGAGATTAGTGATGGAGAAAGAGGACCTATGGAAGGAAGAACATCATTTGAGTACTGTAGGGCCTTTAAAGAGAATAGTTATCTACAAGCCTTCATCAATCCTTCGTCTGTAGATATATCCAATTGCAGAAAGTAAGATAAGTACACCTGTACAGGCAATTAGGGGTCTAAAGAAGGACCCTGTGATTTCTTATGCAGCAGGGATCAATGAAGACATCAGGAGGGTCTGCAGGAAGTTCAACATCAGAGTTGTTTTCAGGAGAGCACAACTGAGCAGAGTGAAGGATGAATTACCAGCTAGTGTGTTGTGTACTACATCCCTTGTAGCTGTGGGAAGTACTACACAGGGGAGGGCAACAGAAGACTGGACACAAGAGTAAAAGAACATCAAGATGCTGGGTGCTCAAGAAAAATCTGAAAATATGCATGGGAGAATGAACATTTTGTTGAAGGAAATCATCATTTTAGACCAAGCCAGAGGACAGAAGAAATTGCTAGTGAAGGAGGCTTGCATATCAGCCTAGCCCAAAGTGTGAGCGGTTCAATCGAGGCTGTGGAATGGATCTGCCTGGCTGCTAGGATGATACTCTCAAGAGCCTGAACTTCAAGCCACGACCACCATGATTTTTTGTCTTTCAGTTATTTATCTTTCTATGCTGAGGTTTTGAGGTTTTAATATCTTATTTTATTATTATTTTAACCTATATTATAATATATTTATATTGTTTATTTCATTTTTATTATTTCTTTTCTATTCACTATTATTATCTTTGTTTCATATTTCTCCATGTGCTGGATGTATGTGTCTGGGTGTGATTTGCATCATGTGCTGGGTAGCTAGCTAACGGTAAGAGTCTTAGCATCTCATTATTCCCGATAAAGGTTAGAGCATCTATTGAAAGAAGTAAAATTCAAGTTGATTATTGAGAAGGTCATAGTATGGAAATTTATATTTAAAGTATTACTTACGGTTGTGACAAATTTAAGCAGGTTACCACATTTTCACACACATATATACATAAAACACATTGAGATGGAGAGCCAAAAAGTACACAAAAAGTGTGGAAACTGATTCCACAGGAGATTGTGGTGGAGAGAAAAAATATTTTAGTTCGATAAATCTGTCTCCAGGTCATCTGCTAATGCATTGAAATCCCTACTTCGAAGAGCTGCCACAAATGTTCTCCATGTGATAGGCTTGCTCCCCATGCCACTCAGCCACTTTTCCATGGTCGTGCTGCATTTCTCTTCAAAATTTCCACCAGCTACTTCCCATACAATATTTAGTAGATCAGAAGAGATATGTAACATAATACCAAGTATCTTGCAGTCGGTGGCAACATGTTGTATGATTTTTAAAGTGTCCGATTTATGATAGCATTGAAAGCTATGCATTTCATGAAGGAGTGGTTTAGAGTCCATGGTCCTTGTTCGAGGCTCTGCTGATAACTTGTCAGATGGTAACCCTACGCACCAGAATAAAATAGTAGTCATCACACTGCATTATTCCACCACAACTTTAACAAACACAAACAATTAATGGGAATCTGCATTGAATGTGTGCCATTACCACTTATGGAATTCATGCACTAGTGCATTATGCATTGCATTGTTCTCTTTGGGATGAATATATTCATGTTGTCGTTGGAGTAGAGTACTTATAAACTGTGAAGATTTTTGTCTTGTATTCTTTATTGTGTTCACAGGTTGCAGGAGGTACACTGGACTAGATATATTATTGCCACATGTCAAAGAGCTATGAATCGGTATAATATCACACACTGAGCAGCGCATAATATGATTGACGTTCATTTTCTACAGAAGCCTGAATGAACACCTAATAGTCAATATAAATATCTTGAAATATGTCATTGTTGAAGCAACTGTTGTCTTACTGTTTCCATTGAGGATTCTTGTATATCAGCACAGAGAGAAAGGAGAGTTGTGTAGGTGAAAAATTAGGGCTAAGCTACAATCTCTCCTAGACACTGCACTCTTACCCCAAGCCCAAGTCAGCCTCCATCTTAACTGCTGAGATGTTTCTTCACTAAGCTCTACCTTGTTAGAGTCGTACAGGGTAACTCAATCCAGGTCACTTGGTCGATGGCAACTTTATTAGCTTGCAATTATGTTTTTGGCAGAGTAAACATGTCATACCCTATCCTATGTTCCAACTCTAACATCCACAGCAAGTCCAACTTCCTTTTTTGATCAATGTTAGCCCTGCTGTGCTTGTTTGCGCTGCTGGAAACACCTCATTAGGACGTTCAACATTCAGCATGTCCGGCTCGCGAGGCAAACTGTTGCAAGTTTTTCATATAAAACATTGACAAAATGAACTTTGAGAGTACAATGATAATTTAAAGGCTAAACACTCGGGATAGTACTCTGCAGTGTACAGGAATAGGATGGAAAGCTCATAAAACTTACCACAATGTAGTAGCATGGTTTCATTTGCCCCCAGCGGGTTTTGTTAGTACTGAGCTGACCTGTGAAGCTGCTGCACTTCTGCACCTCAACCAGCTCTTCAGTTCCATTACAGAAGCAGTTGAGGCTCAAGCCCATTCACTGCCGCTCTAGCAACATCTTCTGCTCTGGACAAACAAGTCAACTGCCACCTGGCAATGGGTTCTGAGCAGCAAGTTCACAGGGAAATGAGTTCTGAGCAGCAAGTTTACAGCACTCATTTTATTATCCACTTCAGCACGCTCCCCATTAGTATGCTAACATCATGTTCTATAAGAGGAACTGACTCACATAGATCAGTCTGTCTTTGGCAAGACATCTTTAGTGACAGATAAACATGCATTGTCAAACTGGAAGGCACAAGTAGTAAACCAGAAAGATACCAGTTGACAAAGTTTGAGATAGCTGCTATATGTTCATTTCCTAGGGGTTCCTATCAAATAAAGGCTGGAGGTGCACCGCATATTTTGATGTCAACAGAAACCATTACTTTTAATGAAACGTGGGCAATAGTGAGTTTATGTCCAGTGTTGGTCCACATTTACTATGTAACAATAACAAGCAAAGTAATGCAGCATTTCTTTAAAAAAAGTTGCTAGGTGGAGAGAAGGAAATATGGCGGAGCTAGAAATTATTTCCTAATTGCCTTGTCCACATGCTGATAATAATAATGTAGTTATCTGAATAGTTTCCATGCGGAGTGCAGCTTAGCCATAATGTGTGTGTGTGTGTGTGTGTGTTAAAAAAAACTTTGAAAAAACTTGAGCCAAGTGGATCAGGTGACCCTTTACCAATTTATTTTAAATGGTAAAGGGTCTCTTATTTGTTTCTTTCTTTTGACATACCAGACATACCAACCCTGTATACACTCTCAATGAATTCTCAGTTGACACTACAATAACCTTCTCAATAATTAATAATCTATCGTGTTTCGATTAGATGCTCTAACCTTCATCGAGACACTAAGACTCATGTGAGTCTGCTATACACCAGTAGCTAGATGTTCATGACATGCTATATACAAAACTATTGGCACACATATCCAAACATGAACCAGAACAAGGATCTAGTACAAGAACCAGATGTGGGGAAATACCAAAATAATAATAAATACATAAATTAATAACTAAAAATCTAACAAGTTCAACTCCCGACTGACGACAGGCATTCCCGTGCTGGACTGAAGTGGGGGAATGCCTTGTCTGTTTTTGGGTCAGTCGGGAGTTGAACTTGTTAGCTTTTTAGTTATTTATTTATGTATTTAGTTATTATTTTGGTATTTTTGTAATTGAAAAAAATATATATTATAATAATAAAATAATACACATATAAATAATAATAAAAATAAATAATATTCCTGTCGGCTATGCCTTGGTACTGTTACGCAATTGCTTTGCCCTCCCGAAGCTTTTGCATGTCCTTTGCACCGCCCCTTGCTTTCAATCAGCCACCCTGGAGACCTACGATGTGTGTCTGCGGGAAATCCTATGCAGTATTACCAACAACTTTCTGGAGCCAGGTAGCTCAGCGTTGTCACAAACCACTCTTCCAGTGAAGTTTGGGGGTCTGGGGATCCGCAGCGCTGTTGAAGTCGCTCCCTCTGCTTTTCTGGCCTCAACTTTTTCTTCATCTGAGCTGGTCAATGCCATCCTTCCCCCATCCTTCAGGTCACTCCCTGCTCCTTTCGTGGTCGAGGCGCAGTCATGCTGGTCAGTGGGACATAATCACCAGCCTCCTGAGGGTGCTGCTGCTTGCAAGCAGAAGTGGTGGGACGGTTTGCGGGCTGCTTCTGCTGCTGAACGGCTGCTAGAGGGTGCAGAAAATGATGAGGAGCGTGCCCGTCTTCTCTCAGTGTCCACCAAGGAGTCGGGTGCCTGGCTGAGGGCATTGCCTTTGACATCTCTAGGCCTGTGGATGGACGACAACACTGTGAGGGTTGCTGTAGGTCTGCGCTTGGGAACAGCAGTCTGTGGGCCCCACTCCTGCCACCTTTGTGGGACTGCTGTTGATGCCCTAGGTAGGCATGCCCTCAGCTGTAGGCGGAGTGTGGGAAGACATCAACAGCATGCGGCAGTGAACGACATCATCAAAAATAGGTTTGGCGGCTGCTCATCTTCCCTCCAGGCTAGAGCCTTCGGGCCTTTTGAGATCAGATGGCAAGAGACCGGATGGTGTGACACTGGCCCCATGGAAGTCTGGCTGTTTGCTGACTTGGGATGCCACCTGCCCGATACGTTTGCTTTGTCATACAGAGCACATGCCACCCAAGAGCCAGGGAGGGTCGCTGAAGCAGCAGAGGAACGGAAAAGCGAGAAGTATCGGGAGCTTCCACCAGGCCACGTGTTCTCGCCCATAGCCATTGAGACCTTGGGGGCAATTGGCCCGAAGTCACTGGCCTTTTTGAACAGAGTCGGGCGAGCCCAAATCGACAGAGTACCTGCTCCAGAGACTATCCGTAGTGGTCCAGCGGGGGAACTGCACATCTGTACTGGGCAGCACAGGCATCTGACAGTTTCCCAACAAAATATATATATATATATATATAGGAAAGTACTGGGATGGCTAGTCCTACTGCAGTTTCATGCGAATGCAATCATCAGGGACCACATTCGCATGAAACTGCAGTAGGACTAGCCATCCCAGTACTTTTCTATATTCAATAGCTCTGCCCTAACACAGCATTGAGCACTATTTGTAGCCTTCATCAGCAAACTACCTTCTAAGTATATATATATATAATTTTTTTGTCTTGTCTTGTTTTATAAATATATGCTTGATAATAAAAATATTTTGTTTCAATAAAAAAATATATATAATTATATAATTATATATATAATAAAAATAAAAGTAAATACATGTAATTATGGTGGTCGTGGCTACAAGTTCAGGCCAGGCAAGTCCATTCCACAGTATCGATTGAACCGCTCACACTTTGGTGCTAGGCTGATGTGCAATGCCTCCTTCACTAGCAGTTCATTCTGTCTTCTGGTCTGGTCAAGATGGTGGCTTCCTCCCACAAAATCAGATCCATTATCCAATCAATGCATGTTCAGCAATAGCAGACTTCTCTTTAGTACACTGTCTACAGGTATCTTGATGTTCTTTCACTCTGGTCTCCAGTCTTCTGATGGTCTCCCCTATGTAGTACTTGCCACAGTCTGTATATAGTTCTTCCTCTTCTTCTTATGTTTGTTAGTAAAGCAATGGAGAACTACACATGTGAGCCGGCCCAGTCAGCCAGTGTGGTGCCTCGACCAAGCTATATTATTTTTATTATTTTTTTACACTGGCCCATTAAACGATTATTGAACCCCAGAGCTTATTCAACTCATTTAATGCCAGCACAATTACAAAGTCGATTAATGCTTAGGAATGAAATTAAAAAATCCAAACTCGAAACAAGCCCAACATAAATAATAGCCCATGTTTACACTTTGCAAAGATATGGGGAAAAAACTATGCTTGAAAAACTTCGACCCATCCTAGTATTTTGTTATGTAACCACTCACTAAGTTGTTCATGCATGTGAGTAAAGAGCTTCTGTAATTGATTTGAGACAGGATGCAATGAAATGTGTATGTAACCACTCACTAAGTTGTTCATGCATGTGAGTAAAGAATGTCTGTAATTGGATGAAGGGAGCACTAAGTTGTTCATGCATGTGAGTAAAGAATGTCTGTAATTGGATGAAGGGAGAGTAAAGAAATATAGAGTATGTGCAAAAAAGGCAAGATTGTAAAAGGAAAAAGGATTTGAGACAGGATGCAATGACCTTTTCTAACTTGTTTATTGTTGTTGTGTACACTGCTCATTTCAACACATGCCATGTCTTGTTGCTATTGTCATGTAGGGTCGGCTACAGACAGACAACCAGACAAGCAAACAGAGCAATGCAGCTGTAGAGATCTTCTCAATGGAATTAACATTGAAGAAAGCTTAGGCTAATGGAGAAGAGACTCCTTTGCACGACTGCAAAACTAGAGCAAGATGATTCTTTAAAAAATAACTTTAAAAAACATGCTTACAAAAGTTTAGCCAAAAAAAAATAAATCATCCTCTGTTTTGCTCCTCCCTATTGCAGCAAAATTTTATTTCACAGCATTAGTAAAATGAACTCAAAATCAAACACAATCTCTCTCCATCCCATGGCCAGCAATGATGCTGTTGCAGTCACATTCTCTCATGCCAATGGACTAGATTGTACTCAGTTATGTTGAGAATACATTGATTATGGTATGTGCAGAGATTCTTAAAATTCATTTTCGAACTGCATGCTATACCATGAATGAAACAACTCTTTGCATAGAGTAGGGCTTCCTCTAGCCACTGGTGCTTATTTCAGCTCTTTAGCACTTGGCAATCTGGAGATATTTATGTGGCAAAATCTGGCACCCTGGTTTTGGTACCATCACTTTAGCTCCAGTAACTTGGGTATAATATGAAAAAGAGACCGCACAGAGAAACCTATCTTTTGAGCTATATATCAAGACCACACCATGAAGTTTGCAGAATCTATGTTGTTACAAACTGGTATGTGGTTTCATACCCTTAAATTCAATTAATAGCTTTTGGTGAATATATATGGTTACACTAGCGAATGAGTTATTCCTTTTGCATTTTTGAGCAAATTATTCCAACATCATTCAAACGCTGTTAAATAAAGACCCTTTTCCAATCGCAAAGAATCTTTTTTACTCTGCATTTCAAATCATTTGCGGTTCAATATTCTTGCCCTCGTTCACGTGACCCTCGAGTGCCTCAAGTTCAATCGGGCTTCGTCAGCTGCTTCTAGTTCATTTGTCATTAGGCAATCCCTCGCTTCTTGTATCATTCATAATGTCATTCTTCAGCCAAAAAGGCCCTCGATATTAATGCCAGCCTTGAAGAGGATAGAATAGCAAATAAAATTGCGCGATGAAATGACCGTAGCTCCACCATCTGCTATAGATCAAACAAGGGCTATAACATTTTACTCTAAACCATTCTGCTGCAGAACTGCTCTAGAATAGACCTTCCAGGTAGCTCAGACTCAGGGTAAGCTGTCTATCATTTCTAAAGATTGCTAAGCTTTGTTTAGCTAATTTACACTGATAACCTGGTTTAAGCTTACAGTTAATAAGCTGGTTTGGGTTAGCTTGAATGATGAGCATATTTAAAATTTGAAGGGTAAACTCAAGAGCATAGCTTTGCCTAGGCTATGGTACGGAGGCTTGAAGACCCAGCTGATGTAGACTATTTTTAAGATATAGATAATCTTTTGACTGCTTAGCTTACTCCTAAATCAAATGTTTTGCTGAATCAAGCTAAGCAGTCAAGTCTGGTCTTAGCCTATGTTAAGATGGTCCTTCAAGCCCCCAAGCTAAACTCCAATCCACAACCCAGGCAAAGCTAAGCTATCATTAAAATTTTAAGCTTCCTTCTTCCTTAAGCTAAACCAAACCAGCTTATAAACTGTAAGGTTGTTAGCTAAAGTAGGCCTAGCAAGCTTTAGAAATGACAGAGAGCTTGCCGTGTTCTGTCTGATGAACTGACAGTAGAACTACCTTGGAAGTTTTATCCTAGACCGGCCCCCCAAAAGAATGGTTCGAAGTAAAATGTTGTAGCCCTTGCTTGGTCTGTAGCAGATGCTGGAGTTAGTCAACATTTGTTTCGTCGGTCATCTATATCGGCTCCTCTATTTCTTCGAGGCTGGCATTAATATTGAGGGCCATTCGCTGAAGTACGAAGTTAATAACGGTAGAAGTAAGAGGCTGCCAAACGACAAAGAAACTAGAGTACGAAGCAGATAGAATGAGGCTTACAAATGACTGTGCAAAGGAAGGGGAGCAAATTAAACCGTGAACGAGTTTGAAATATTTGAAATTTGAAATCCCCCCCCCCCCCACCAAAAAAAATTCTTCGCCAATGGTCCTTATTTAACCAATGGTCCTTATTTAAAACGGTATTCAAACAATGTTGGAATGATGTGACTTAAAAATGCCAACGGAATAATAACGCAAGGTAGCCAGAACTTTTAGGTCCTACTTTTACTATAGGTACACACTGCTGTCATGACTAATGCCTCATATATAGCTGCTAGACCAGACAAGGTGGGCACACATAGGCTATATCCTCATATACAGCTGCTGGACCAGACAAGTTGGGCACATAGGTGCACACTACTGTTATGACTAATGCCTCATATACAGCTGCTAGATTACACCACTAAAAGCTAGCTAGCTACACTGCTAGAAGAAGTTAGGAAGAGACTCTGGTGGCAGCAAATTACCAAGGTTGGTATCTGTCACTTCTCTGAGTCAACCAAGCTGAGCCAAGCACTGGCCACAGCTCCATTTCTCCGCTTAGCCAAACACCAGCTGTCTTCTTACAAGTTTCTGAAAAAATAAGGTAAAGCAACAAAATAGCTGTCTTACTAAACCAGTCCACTTCGATGATAAGGTAAAAACCACCGCTTGCCACCAGATGTTAGAGTCTCCAACCACAAGAGACTGAGAGTACATATTCAGCAAGTATTCAGCATTTCTGTGTGTATATTGTTTGATATTCTGAATAGTGTTTTACATGATTATTGAATTTCCCCCCTGTGATGACCGACATGGAGGTCAGCCAGGAATTAATCCTGATTATGGAGGAGAGCAGAAGAATTGAACATAGAGAAGCGGAAGAACGCCGAACTAGAGAACTTGAAGTGAAGGAGGAACAGCACAAATGAGAACTCCATGAGATACTGCTGATGCACCGCAAGCAGCAAGAATACCAAGATGAAGTGTGGCATTGCCAGAAACACTTGGATAGCAGCCGACGAGACAGAGATAGAAAAAGGATGCTGGCAGATAAAATTGCTCCATGGACGGACAAATATCAGCCTGCATCCTACTCTGAAAGTTTGAAGAAACGCTCTCCACAGCAGGTATGAATGGGCAAGCCGCCTGGTACCTCTGATGGGAACTGCGTCCATAGCCTACATGACATCTGTCTCAGAGGAGGCCAAGGTAGTCCCCAATTTGTTGAAAATGGCCTTGCTGAAGGTACTCGGATGTTCCAAAGAAGCCTGCGAGCGAGAGTTCTGGTCCTTCCGAAGGGAAGATGGTGATGCAGCTATAAACATTCTAAGAGAAATGTGATGCAGCTATAAACATTCTAAGAGAAATACTAAGTTTGGCTGAAACGTTCATGGAAAACTGCAATACAATAAAATAGGCAACCCAGACAGTGGCAACAGGAAAATTTCTCTCCCTCTACTAACTGGAGGATGCGAACTATGTCAGAGCAAGGTAACTCGAGACATTCCTGGATGTCACCAACTTAATGACAGAGCAACAAGTCATGAAGAATCAATTCCACGAAGACGACTGCCTTACACGAAACTGCGGAGTCGCCCGGGAGACTGGTCAAAGAATCCATGGATGAAGACAGTCGTCCTGGGAACTGGCGCTCACATTGCGATGTCAAGCAAGACAGCAGGGAAGAACAACATAACCCAGAGTGTGGTGAGTCACTGGGTGATGTAAATAACCCGTTTTACATTAGCTCTTTGGGAAAGCCTCAAGATAGGTCTGGGGATAGAGTTAACTTTGTGCCTACATGTTTTGGGTTTGGCAAGAAAGGCCATAAATGCCATGACTGCCCACAGAAGCAGAAGGTCGGATGCTGAACAATTCAAGGGATAGAGTTAACATTTTGCACATGTTTTGGGTGTGGCATTTGGGTGTGGCAAGAAAGACCATAAATGCCATGACTGCCCACTGAAGCAAAAGGTTGGAGGTATAAACAATTCTACGGATGAGAGCGAAGTTAGGATGGAAAAATCCAGTGAATTGCTATGTCGAAAATAGCAGCCATCAGACAACCAGATGTAAAAAGAAGGGTAGGAAAGAGAGAATGCAGAATGCGCATAGATACGGGAGCAGACAGGCCCGCAGTGGATGCAAACCTGATAGAGGAAAAAGAATACCTAGGTAGGAATGTTATCTTGGAGGGGTTCAATGCATCTCAGCCTTTAGCTAAGGTCTGGATAGAGGTAGGGAAGCACAGATTACACCACATAGTAGCAGTGGTGGGCAATACCCCGGAAAAAATATTATTGGGTATGGATACAGGCATTATGAGGTATCTGTTAGAGCTAGAAGTTCAACAAATGCGGGAGCTGGCAGGCGACCAAAAATAAGATGCATGAGCTAACTTTAATGACAAGGAATCAGGCTGTATGTCAGGCAGCAGAGGAATGGGCTGACACAGAGCTCAGTGCAGAGTCAGGTGCCATGCCCTTTCAATTTAGTGATTAAATGTTTGGGGATGAAAAAGTTGAAATTCAAGCAGGACGGTGGCCCATAGAATATCCCTATTCCTGAGCTTCAGGAAGAAGCTTCAGAGAAGCTTAAGCTGTGTAGTCAGCAAGAAAAGGACCCAATCCTAGCCATACCTGAGCCATACCTGAAAGAAGAAGTAAGAGAAGAACAGCGTATATCAACATGTTAAAGGCCTGGTACCCTCCTGATAGTTGGCTAATAGGTATGGTAGTAGTAGCAGAAGAGGAAGACAAGCAGGGTAAAGTACTTGCAGAGCTTTCAGCTCTGACAGACAGACCGAATAGTGAGGTGGGAGCTTTGCTAGCTGAATATAATGATGTAGTTAAGCAGGAGGTTGGTAGAGCCAGGGATATATGTCATGAGATTGATACTGGCAAGGAGAAGCTCATCAGGACATACCCATATAGGTTAGCTCCGGCATGGAAGGACCATCTGAGGGAGGAGGTCTGGGTGTTACAAGAGTCTGGCAGAGTAGTGCCATCCACCAGCCCTTGGTCCTCACCCATGGTCCCAGTTTGTAAGCCTGATGGCACCATTCGACTGTGCATTGATTGTAGAAAGATTAACCACATCACAAAACCAGACCACTGGGTGGAAGCCACAGAAACTACTGAAACTATGTGAGACTTAAAACCCAAAAGGACACACAAAAGGGAATAAAAGCTTTCCTGTACCACAGGATACTATAGTCCACAAGTCCATATAACTTAACAACACGATGCAGAAGAGCGCAGCTAATGTTGTATGTTGGTCTACTGCTATGAATGATGAATTTATTATCTATGGCATACCCTTTCCTGAGTGTCTTCCCTTACCATCCCCACTACCACAGATATATTTATCCTAAAGACAGACACATCCACTAAGGGGATTGCTGGTGTTCTGAGTGTAGTGCAGGAAGATGAAGAATTACCAGTGTGGTTTTTCTCCAGGAAGCTACGTCCTGCAGAGACGAGGTAGAGATCGAATGTTTGGCCATCATAATGAAGCATCCAGCAATTTGGTGTTTACCTGGTGGGGAAGCCCTTCACTGTTGAAACCCACCACAAGGCTTTAACACATCTCCACTCTTCAACTCACCTCAATGGCAGATTAACGCAGTGGGCATTATTGCTGCAACCCTATAACTTTACCACCCGCTATCGTCCAGGCCCAAAGAATGGTAACAGACAGACCCTCTCATCAGACTTGGGATGGAGAGCAGGAAGAAGAAAAAGGACAGCAATAACCTTTTCAAGGAGGGGATAATGTCAGGCCTCAGCCCTGACTGCCCTGCAATGATCAAACTTTAAATAGAATTTATAAATAAAGCTAGATAGAATTTATTAATAGAGCTAGAACTCATGATCTCAGACTATCAACACATAGGACAATCATCACACTCTTAGATAAGTTCAGGTACACAGTAATTCTACTACTCTCAATATGTTATCAACACTATACGCTGTAAAATCCTGGCTGCAAGGGTATTTAAACCCCTCTGCAGTCCAGGCTTAGTCAGTCTCATCCTATCTTCATGTATTGCTCCTTTACTGTTGTTTTAATATAAGCTACTTAAGATCTAAAACTCTTTTGTCAAGCTTGGGGTCTAGCTAGAAGAAGTTAGGGAGAGACTCTGGTGGCAGAGAATTACCAAGGTTGTTATCTCTTATGTCTCAGACGCTAACACTACTAAGGGCAAAGGAAAATGTGTGGAAGAAGATTGCTATAGGATGTAAGTGCAGGAGTATGTGGTGGCTGATCGGGTCAAGTTAGTCCTCCTTCAGTTCATCGGATAGTGGCATTTTGTCGTAGCTTCTACTTCTGGGAATGGCTCTTAGAAGAACTCTCGCTGCTACCTTCGCTAGTATAATACTAGGTAGAAATCCAATGTTTGTAGCTCTAGTGCCTGCCTATAGTAGTGACCCAGCCTTCACTTCAGTGTAGGCCTATAATAGTGACCCTGCCTTCACTTCAGTGTAGGCCTATAGTAGTGGCCCTGCCTTCACTTCAGTGTAAACCTATAGTAGTGACCCTGCCTTCACTTCAGTATAGGCCTATAGTAGTGACCCAGCCTTCACTTCAGTGTAGGCCTATAGTAGTGGCCCTGCCTTCACTTCAGTGTAGGTCTATAGTAGTGACCCAGCCTTAATTTCAAGGTAGGCCTATCGCTGTGGCCCTGCCTTCACTTCAGTGTAGGCCTATAGTAGTGACCCAGCCTTCACTTCAGTGTAGGCCTATAGTAGTGAACCAGCCTTCACTTCAGTGTAGGCCTATAGTAGTGACCCAGCCTTCACTTCAGTTTAGGCCTATATTAGTGGCCCTGCTTTCATCACTTCAGTGTAGGCCTATAGTAGTGACCCAGCTTTCACTTCAGTGTAGTTTTTGGTGTTATTTAGCAGTTTTAGAATCGTTGGAAAATAAAAGCATGGTAGACCCAGTAACTTTAACTATTGATACTTATGCAGACTATTGTTTGTCTTCTGGCAGAATGAAAATTCTGTGTCGCTGTATCAGCAGCAATGTCTTAGGGGGCTCCTCAGTGGGAGCTGACTGTGAGGCAGGGAGGGGGATATACAAACGCAAGATTTCAGCTATTGGTAAGTTTGAAAGAACATTCTTTAAATCAAATTAAGCTCTGATGAAATGTAGTTACCCAGGAAGCTGGAGGAAGAATTCAAGCCCATCATGGAAGACGAGGATAATGTAGTTCTTTGCTCTCTAGCATGTGTGCGGTCAGTGGTGGTCTCCATCTGGACTGGACTTGTTCGATAACTATAGCTGTTTTAAAATTATCGTTATTTTATATATAAAAACAACCTTGAGTACCACCAAAACACCACAAATTATTTGCCAACTTGAACTTCGGAAACATTATAATAACCTTTTCAATAATCAACTTCAAATTGTATTCACTCGATGTTTCGACTAGATGCTCTAGCTTTCAACAGGAATAATGAGATGCTAAGGCTCGCTTGAGCCTGCTATATACCAGTAGCTAGCTATCGACTATGTGCCAGTATACATGCCTAACATGTGCACTGGATGTAAATAAATATATATATAAATATATACATATATATACATATAAATATATTATTATTATATATATATTATATATAATAATAATAAAATAATGAAACACTAAATAATAATATAAATAACACTACTAATACTAATAACAATACTAATACTAATATTAACACTCTCAATGACCTGTCAGTTGACATTAAAATCACCTCAATAATCAACTTCAAATTGTATTCACTCGACTTTTCGACTAGATGCTCTAGCCTTCATCAGTGAGAAGGTGATTTTAAATATACTACTACTACTACTACTACTACTACTAATAATAATAATAATAATAATAATAAAGGAATGGGAAGGTTCTGGTTTGGGATGCCATATGTTGAGACATGTTTGCTCCATCTTATGCGGATTTGAGGTCTGGAGATCCTGGAAGAATTGCCAACAGAGCTGAATTCCTGAAGAAACTAAAGTATCGTTCGATCAGACACCTACTATTTCGTTCCTCTGGGCTTCGAGACCACGGGTGTATTTGGTGATGAGGCCATGTCCTTTATTAAGGAGTTGGGCAGGAAAATTAAGGAGGAGACTAGAGATACTAAGGCCCATTTCTACTTGCTCCAATAGTTTACAGTAGCAATACATCGGTGAAACGCTGCTGCTGTGCTGGGACATCTCGGGTGCAAGAAACGTCAGACTACTTTTAATTATTATAATCATTATTGTTATTAATTAATTATAATTTGCATGGGTGTGAATGGACTCTGATATTGCCTGTTTATCATATATTATAAATAAATAAATATCTAAATAATAAATAAATATCTAAAATAATAATAAATAAATATCTAAATAATAAACAAGCAAATAAATAAATAAATAAACGAAATAAATGAAGAAGTAAAATAAATACACAAATAATTTACTTGCTTTTTTTGGTTTGTCGACTTCTGTAAAGACCATTATGTAAATTTAATTACAAATATATATATTTTTTAATTTACCAATTTGTAGGATTTGCTCCACAGCTATATAGCAAGCCTTGCCTTAGAAAGTTTACAGAACGTCAAGTAGTTTAGCAGGGCTTGCCTTAGAAAACTTGCTAAGCTAAAGCCATGTCTAGAATATTAGACCTCACATCAGCCATGTATAGACCAACAGCTGATGCATTTATGCATTGATGCCAACAGAGACTCCATGCTGTGTAGACCTTACCAGGTGTAGTGCAACAGTGCAGAATTTGTGCCATGGGCGTGAAGCACGCACATGCTCACACAAACACACACATACACACACAAAAGAAGTGGTTGAGCAACTAGAAGGAGAACTGCCAGCTGACTCTAAGAATGTGCCCGGGTGGCTAAAGAGCTGTGTACATGTTGAGATGGGATCTGAGAAAAGGTTTCAATTGCACACAACAGTTATCAGGTCAAAGAACACTCATTACCTATGGAATGAAAACTCCTTTATATCTGAACAAAAGGGTTGAAGGCTGAGATTAAACCTTCAAAACAATTTTTTTGGTTTTTTTAAGTTTTTTGAAATTGACCTCTTTTAGGGCCAAAAACATATAATTTATAACTAAGCAACCAAGTGGGAAACTCCCCAACAGAACTATCACTTATATTAAGATGACATGATCCTCTTGAAGATGCAATTTGCAAGCACATGTGTGCCATGTTCTAGAACCTATAGTGGATGGCAGGGGAATAAACCTGCACAGTTCCTTATCTACACACATCAATGGGTTTGCAGTTAAGACGTCACATCAGCCAGAACCATGACGATCTACATCACAAACCTCAACACTTGAACCGTCCACATTTCTACCATGAAAAAGATGCCTGAAATCCAATGTTTTTAGTAAATGTTTGCCAAAAATACCAGACTAACTCATTTCTCAGAGCATTGCATATCAATTTATGACCCACTGCAACATCTGGATGGAACTCACCTCCAGGTTGGCCAATGGGACATCCTCCACTTCCCCCAGCTCCTCGTCCTGACACACCACCTCCTCCTCCTCCTGGTTTGTGTGTGAGGGTATGCTCGAGAGGAGGACAGACATGGCAGTCTGCATGGGTGCAGTTCTTCCAATGAGTGATGATCTGTCTAGAGGATGCACAATATGGATCTAAAAAGAACGAGAACACACACCAAACCAAGAAGAGAATAGAGTACTCAAACAATGGCAAGTATGATGGAATTCTCTCCACCAAGTGAAACATGCAAATAAAGCTAGAACAGCAAAACTTATGCAAAAAATAAAGCGAAAATATACTTCCATGGAACACACAATCTTGCTGAGTATTTTCCATTTTAAATGGCAGAGAAATACAACCTACCTACGAATGCCTAGCAGTCAACCTTGATTCCCGCAATTGTAGGGTTAGCTGAACCTCTTCAACTATTCCTCAACCATGGTGTTAAGTTTGACAGGCATTATATATTCATGTTGTGAGCTTCTAAAAATAATGGACGGAGAAAATCTACAAAGGAGTTTGTAAGAGCTTCTAAAAATAATGGATGGAGAAAATCTACAAAGGAGTTCGTAAGAGCAGGAGGAGTATCAGGAGTTTGACTGCTCAGAGTGCTTCAATGTCCAAATGAATTTTGACATTGTGAAATTTGGGTGCCTGATTACTAAAAAAAAAGAAGGAAAAAGGTTATTTGCATAATTGGGAAACCCAAAGGTTATTTGCATAATTGGGAAACCCAACTTTCCAAACTTCTGCAATGAACTGCTCAATATCTCCTCCTCCCCTCTCCCAACCAGATTCCCCTCCATCGGCAAAAATCTACCCCCTCCTCGTAACAAAATTGACTATGCCCCAACCTCCCATCCTTACAAGGGCAGTTTCTTCCTGCCTGGCAGATGGCAATGTGGTTGAGGACGTTACTCTTGCAGTGAGAAAGAGAGCAGGGCATGTAATCCCCACTCACTTGCATGTTCTGTTCCCTCCTCTGGCATGTGTGCGCATATAGCAACAGGAGCAGCTGCTGTTGGATCTCCTTTGTCTTCTTGGTCATCCTGACTCCTCCTATTTCTCCTCCTCGGAGACCGTAGGGGTGATTCCTGAGATTGCGGGACTGTTCCCTCCTCCCACAGAGACAGAAGGATTGGAAGGTGGCTGAGGGGAAGTAGATGTGTGGTTATGGTAAGCAATACCAACCTTGTTTGAGGCTGTCTATTATTTCCAAGGTGAAAATGCTAATTATTACTTTTCTCATTATCAAAACTTGCAATACTTCCAATAAGTAAGGCTTTTCAGGTAATGGTAAGTGTAGTACCTGTCGCCATCGGATTGGCTCTGTCTATCATCAAGTTGGCATGAGACTGGATATGACCCATGGCCCCTCCCAGAGGTGGAGTCATGTTCACCATTCCTTGAGGCTGCGGCTGCTGAGGCATCCCAGTACCCGTACCCCCCATCATCGAGTGCATCCCAGGATGTCCTCCGGCAGCCACTGGATGAGGGTGGTGCTGGTGCTTGTACTGATATGCTCCAACCATTGGCATCTGCCTCATGCCATGAGGGGGACCAAACGCCTGATGATAGCCCATCATGGGACCCATCCTCATGTCGGGCGGTCTCATTCCGTCTCCCATTGGCATCTGATTTTGTGTAACGATCATCCCATGTGGAGAGTGACTGGTCATCTCGACTCGCATGGGACCAGCCATCCCATGTGAAACTGCCGTCCGCATGCCATGTTGCTGCTGCATGTGTGCAATGGCCACCATCCTGGGCCAACTGTTGGCCACCACGTGGTGCAGACTCCCATGCCCTTTCAAGAACACCCAACCTCCTCCTCCTGCCATAGCATTATAAGACAGAGACTTAGCAAAGGAATGGAGGGAGTGGCTCTGCAAAGGCTGGTAGTGCATGGAGCCAGCAAAATAGGTCATGCGGAGGGATGTGTTCTGAGTGTGGCCTGCTGATGAGGCCACGTTGAGCATAGGAGATGACCTCACACCCTGCATAGTAAGGGTGGGGTCCGAGGTATTAATAGAAGGAGGAGGAGGCTGAGGACATGGAACTGAGCCTTGATGCTGGCTTAGAGTACTAGTGTTCGGAACTGAGTTTCCTGGTGGCTGAATAGGTTGAGGGGTGGTATTGGTGGAGTTTTGCTGCTGCTGCTGTAGAGGGAGAATGACCTGCTGTGTGCCAGAGTTAGTGCTGTCAGTCATGAGGTTGTTGCCGGTAGCATTAGTACTGTTCATTGCAGCAGCAGAGTTCCCTGACGAGGGACCAGGAACAGGAGGCATGCTCAGGTCCGCTGAAATGAGGTCTTCTGACTCATCAGTGAAATCGTTCAACAAATATAATAGACCTACATCTATATACAGATACACACATATATATATATATAATTATATATAATAGGATGAGACTCTCCTAACTTAGTGAACCTCCCCCCCCTTTGGATAAAAAAAGGGGGGGGGAGCGGGGGAGATCCAGAGCTCCTGCATGAACTCGAAATCTACATGATAGCACAGACTATGACACAAACCACAGAATGAGGCATAATTCTAAGTTAAAGTTTCACACCAAAGTAGTTAAAAAAATATATAATTAATTTTAATTTAATGTCGAAACTATATACACCAATCCTCACCTGAATCTCTCCCAGCTCTTTGTTTTTTCATAGGTGGCCCTTCAGGCTCCAACACTGACACTGGAAGCATAGGCTACACCACTTCCCCTCGATTGCTTGCTCGCTAAGAAGCTTTGAAAAAAGTATGAAACACTCTTTGAATTAGATATATACTTCTTGAGAGGCTCTACCGACCGTTCCTAAGATCTAATAGCACTACCAACTAAAAACTCATTCACTTCCAACACCGTAGTGAGCCTTTATATACCCTCCCGCCTTCCTGTTTAGCCATCCGCGGCCTTCCTGATTAACCATCCGCGGCCTTCCTGATTAGCCATCCGTCTCCTATTATCTCATGAATTGCATGATTGCTATTGTGGGGGGCTGAGCTGGCATAGATGCAATTCCACTGACTGTTGGATTGGCAGTAGGTGCTGATCCTTCTGTCCATTCCCTGAACTGGTTCATCCCAAAGGGGTCTGCTCCCTGGGGGGGTTCGGTTTCTGCAAGTTCTGTGGGCCTTCCTGATTAGCCATCCGTCTCCTATTATCTCATGAATTGCATGATTGCTATTGTGGGGGGCTGAGCTGGCATAGATGCAATTCCACTGACTTGGATTGGCAGTAGGTGCTGATCCTTCTGTCCATTCCCTGAACTGGTTCAATAATAATCATACTTGCCAACTTTCCACAAGTTAATTCCGGGACATTTTTCGGCGCGATTTTTAGACCACGCCCCCTAATTAATTTTATATGCGCGGTTCATCTCATCATACAGCTGTGAGGTAGTATTCTCTGTAGATTTCTGGAAGAGGCGGTTGAATTGATCCATTGAGGGCAAGATAAAAGAACAACAGAGGTTTCTCAGAGGATTCTCAAGCCTTGAAAGAATGCTTACATACCTTAGCTGTTTCAGCTTCCTCACAAGACAAGAAGAATGACTTCAAACCATCATACTGCCTGAGGTAACGATTCACACACTTCAGCAAGCTGAGCCATCGTGTGGGGCAATGCTTCAAAATCACCCCTGGCTCAGTGGTGAAAAGTGAACACCATAGGATGACAAATTGCTGCTCTCTTGCTGCTATGGAGTAGAATATGTCGATGAAGAGCTGGTCAATGTTCACTTGGAGTACCTTCAAACCAGCTTTGACTGTTAAATCAGCCAAATGGCAGATGCAACCAACATCATACAAAGTTGGGATCTCATCCTTAATCAGCTTCTGCACACCTGACCTCACTCCTTTCATAACATTGGTAGTATCGGACATGAAAGACACTGCATTGTCAAAGCTGAGCCCATTCTTAGTCAGTGACTCCTTCAAGGCTTGAAACAAGTTGGTAGCTATATCAATGTTCACAACAGGCATATCCAAGAATCTCGTCCGTACTTCACCTACCTGTGGATCAAGAAGCCTCAAAAGAATTATGCAAGACTTATCCCTCTTGTCATGGGATTCATCAATCATCAAAGAGAATGGACCACTTGACATTGACTCCATAACTCTCTGTGTGAAGTAAGGAGCAAGAGCTTTCTTCACTATGGCGGTGATTTTGGTGTGGGAACAGGATAATTTCTTTGCAATTTCAGAGTCTGGGAACATCTTGCTGAAAAGCTTGGTGGCATGGTCACTAGACAGAAAGGATATGTTGTGCTTAGCAACAAATGTAGCCCACCTGACCTCTGCTTCGATTACTTGATCACTTCTCTAATGTTGGAAGAGAGAGGTGATTGGAATAGTTGATAGCACAGCCTTTGACATATCCTTATGTTTCTTGCTCTTGAGGTGAGATGTGACATCATTACGGCCACCATGGGTAACACCAAAGTCGATTGCACACAGAGTACATTGGGCATACAAGTGACTTAAAATGAAGGCAAGACTACTGACATTACTATTGCATTGAACACAAGCAGCACACTGTACCCATGATGTTATTATTTACCCTGTATTTGCTGTATTCCATGCTTACTTACTTTGTCATTATATATTTTTTATTTATACCTTTGAAACTCTTGCCTATCCCTATCCCCTGAAATTCTTTGATCCATTTATTGCTCTGCAATTATGCTCAGAAGTTTCACGCACCTCCAATCGAAACAAGGTCAAAGGTTGTTTGGCAAACCCGTAATTGTTTATCTGAAGTTTGCTAAAAAGTGTCCTGTTTTTGTTGCTTTACGAGTGTTAAAGGACTAAACTAAACAAGCAGTGGCCATCTAAGCGAGGGGAAGCGCAAGGTGCGCGTAGCTGTAAATTCCGGGACATTTCCGGGACAAGGACACCACCGGGACAATGCTCAAATTTCCGGGACTGTCCCGGCCATTCCGGGACGGTTGGCAACTCTGAGTTCATCCCAAAGGGGTCTGCTCCCTGGGGGGGTTCGGTTTCTGCAAGTTCTGTGGGAGTTTAATCAATTATGTAGGTGCCTGTCCAGCTCCGAGTAGTTCCAAGTAAGCCTATGTAGGTGCCTGTCCAGCTCCGAGTAGTTCCGGGTAAGACTATGTAGGTACCTGTCCAGCTCCGAGTAGTTCCAAGTAAGCCTATGTAGGTGCCTGTCCAGCTCCGAGTAGTTCCAAGTAAGCCTGTTGAAAGTAGTTGGGATGAGTGGGGTTCCAGGTCCCCTGGTTGTCGAGTATTTCCTTGTAAATTGTAGGTTGCCATCTCCACTTTTACACGGCGAGTCTGTCTGGTGTTCACGAAGGAAATCAACGATTGTCGAAAACTATGGTAACGAAAATTATGCTTGCTAAGCCTTTAGCTAGCGAACAAAGAAAAATGGCACTGATCACAACAATTACTTATCCCACCGCTGCCACCAAATGTCACAGGGTCGACTGGTAACCCTGTGGCCGGTGCGGAACTGAACCGAAACTGCCTATGGTAAAACTGCCACCAGGTAGCTAGCTGGCTACCACTGTACAATTGAAGTTGGTTGTAGAAGCTTTAATAACAAAACACAACAGACAACTATATTCGCAATGAACTCCCCAGAACAGGCTCTGGACAGCTCCTTTTATGAGGAGCAGCCAGGCTTAGAACACGGTGGGTTTGCAACCCTAATTAACACATCAACTGACACCAATAAACACAATACCGTACTGAGTATGTATGTGCATTTAATTACTGTTAGTTTAAGTTCTGTCTTGTCAGTGACAACCTTGAAGAGGCTGCCAGAGAGCAAATGGTACTAATGCATTATCTCTCTAAAATCAATGATGTTCAGGTTGGGTTAAACATTAGGCATGTAAGACTACCTAAATAGCTTGATGAAGCCATAAGCACTACTCTTGACTAGAGTCCTACTTTCAACCAAAACCAAGTGTCTCTGAAGTCACCAAGAATCCTGTGGTAAGAGAAGCAGTGGTTGTTTTTTCCAGGAAAATACACATTGATGATGAAGCAATTATTGGTGGAATGGACACAACATAGTTGAGCTCATAATGAGCAAGGAAACTGATATAGTATGAAGAAGGAGGGGGCAGAAGCAAAGGATGGACAAAACCAAGACATCACCATGTCACCCCCAGTCTCATCAGCTTCAAAACTGTACAAACCTGATCTAGAAGTGCTTGTTGACCAAGAGAAAGACTTTGAAAATAGTCTCTGATGTCAAATATATTTACATTGGGATCTAATGGTCTCCTGACTCAAAATTGATGCCAAAAGTTAGTAACTGGGCATGCAATAGATCGGGCTTGAAATCGTCTTTGTAAAAGGTGCAAATAGACTGAAAATCTTCTACAAAGTCAACCCCCTGACATGCTCTGCATAAAAGTTGCTCCAATTTTGAGTAAATTCTATATCCTGGTTGGTCAAAGCGATCCTTTAAGGGGGGACTATATATCCTAAATTTAATTTTTTTTTAAACCTGTGGTTACAACTTTAGAGCTCTTTAGATTCTGCAAACTTCATGGTATGAACTTGATATATAGCTCAAAAGATATGTCTCTCTGTATGGTCTCTTTTGATACTAAAAATGCTTCATTAGGTATAACTATAGGCAAGTTACTACCTCATCTCTGTGTCCTATATGATTTCAAAAGCTTCATCCCACATAGCTTGTAATGCAGAATAGTTGCTGACAATGCTCGCTAGTGCATTTGCACATACATTCCACCTCATTGGGCATAGCATTCGAATTCCTGGTGATGTGAAGCCACTTTCAGAATCACCAGCTTCCTTCAGAGCTCGGAAGACCCTTCCCTTCGTGGTGAAAACTTGATCAATTTTGTTATTTCCTTCGTCATATCAAGGACATCTCGATCTCTTTCAAGGTATCATTCACAGCCAGATTAATTGAATGCCCATAGCAGTGTGTGTACACTGCCCTTGGTTCAATATCACTTATTCTATCGGCAACCCCTGATTTAGCTTCCCTTCATTGCACTTGCCCATCTTAGCATTGACCATGTAACTGATTGAAGGATAAGTTCAATCGACTAAAAGTATCCACCGAAATTTCAGTAAGAGTACCTGCATCAATTGATGGAACGTGATATAAACTAAAAATTCTTCACTTACTTGAAAGTTTTCAGCGATCCTACAAATTATAATGGTTGCCTGTTCTCATCCATCATCAGGGTTAAAAATGAGGAATTTTGCAAAGAACTAGCAACATTCCGAAGTAGAGACATAGCCATCACTTTGATAATTTCATTTTGCATCTCATGTTGATGTGTACTTGTAAGATTTTCGTTTTAACCACTCAATAGCAGATGTATCAGCCTCCAATTGAAATAGTTGTACAAAGTTTCCATCTTCTTCAGTAATCCCATTCCCTCTGAGTGGTAATCCTTGACGAGCCAGATAGCGTATGTTTGAAAAGCATGGTTTTCTCCATGTTCCTTGGCCCGCTCTTTCACAAGTAGATTGCCAATACTTGTGGTTGTAGCTGGAAGTGTAAGAACTACTTCTACAGCTTGTTTATGGCAAGCACTCTGTTGATGTTTGTTAAATGATGTAGTGGCATTCTTCCAGTTGCAGAAGCCCTTTGAGACCTATAATGATAATGGTTATTGGATTACAGTTAGCCATATTGAAAAATATTATTACTGTTAAACAGTGACTTACAAAAGCTGGCTCTGCATTGGAAGACCTCAATTTTCCTTGTTTGTATGTAGTGGTACAAGTATAACAGAAAGCAAGATCTGTAGCCTCCTGGTAGTGCCATTGCTTAAACCAAGAAGCTTGAAAACACCTGTCAACTGGTATATACTTTGTTACTAAATGAGCGTTTAGGAGAAGAAATACCAAGAGGCTGATGAGGACAATCTGACAATTCAGTGAAACTAGAGCTGCTTGCCATGCTCTCCAAAATTGGCAACCACTGAATCAGACTGACTACTTTCAGAAAGCAGCTGGGTGCAATCTAAGCATGTGACTTTAATTGCCTGATCTATATAGCACCATGGTTAGCATGTGACTTTATTTGCCTGAGTGAGCATATGGTCACGTTCCATTACTTTTCAATAATTGACAGACCAATTAGATTTGTCACATTGTTATCCACTATATAGTCTACACATTTTTATCTTTCTTAGTTGCGGAAAAACCATCATGTTGGTCTGGTCTAGCAACTAGACTAACAATAAAAAATAAATCAGCAAAAAGTGGTAGGGCCAAAGCCCTACCAGCCCTACCATGTCCTCCGTCCCTGGTTAATGGCACAGTTATTATGATGTGTCTCCTACCAGTCCAGGAAAGCAGGTGTTGAAGGGTCCAAGTTGCTCTTCCTGGAACACTCGTGGCAGTGCTTGCTGAGCACCTCGATATCCAACACTTTCCCTGTGTCCCAGCTAGCCACCACCACCACACCATACAGTGACTGCCAAGTACCTTCACACATTACCTTGACATCCACCATCTCCTTCTCTCCGGCTTCTTAATGTTGCTCCACCGCTGCATTTGGAGCAGCAACAAAAAGCTTGGCATTGACTTTGGTGAACGGCTAATTGGTGATTGGAGGTGCCATCCCCATCACCCCAGCGAAGTCTGCCATCACAGCTCGCCCATGTCCAGCATTCCGGGATGCCAGCACAGCTTGTGTGTTGATCCTCCAGATCCTCCCATCGGTAGGGGGTTTGTGATGGTGGACGACTTCCCACACACCGAGCAGAAGATCTCCAGCTTGCTGACGAACCCTCTCCTCTGTGCTCTATCTTCCCGGATGGATAAAGGAGCACCACAACATTTGAACACAGACACACCCTGTGCCAAATTCTTCCGCTTGAAGAAGATGTAATCATCATCACTCATGATGATGGCGCAGACAGAGAAGGAGGAGAGAACACAGAAAAAGGAGCAGCAGCAGAAGTAGCACCTGACCTCGCTAGAGAAATTTTCTTTGAAGATGTGGAGCAAACAGCAACTGGGATGTCTGAAGCAGAAGGGGCAGCAGCAGAAGTGAAAGGAGAAGTAGCAAAAGTAGTAGAGTGGATAGTAGAGGTAGGGGCAGATGAAGCTGTAGGGATAGCACCAGCAGAGGAGATAGGAGCAGCAGAACCAGTATTCTTGGGCTTGGGGAAGGCCCACGGCCTTTTCTTACAATAAACAGAATCCCACTTCCACCTTGGTTTATCTATAGCAATCCAGAGCCAGCACAACAAAAACGACTAGCAAAAAAGAACTAGCGAAATAAAACACAAATATTTAATTAGCTGGTTATTTAGAACTGCCATAAATCTGCTTATGATGAGCTTTATTTTGAATGTCTAACTGAAAGAATTAACCAAGTAGTTCTCGAGATATGACCTGACTTACTGGTAAGGAAGCCATAGGTAGCTCTCCATCGGTGATCTCCAAAGGATTAGCAAATGGTTAGTACAAAAAATGCTGTAATTCAAAAATAGCTTGTCCAAATGCTTTAAAATTTTAACTGCAAGTAGTTTATGCCATTCATAATAGCTAGAGTTCAAAAAAATAAAATCAAAAATTTTCCTAAAACGAACAAACATTATGGTTACTATCCCTACTATCCCCCTTAAATACTCCTAGACATCAAAGTTCGCCAAAAGTTCACGAGCTGCTGAGAAGGCTAGTTCAAGCACGGGGGCTACTAATATAATTATTGGAGTCTACAAGAACATCGCCTGGACAAGATTCTAGAGGTCCACAAGAGAGATACTGTGTCTACCTTTGGAACACGTAGCAGCAGAAGAGTTTCTAACACAGCTGATAAAAAGGTACATAGCACAAAGTTCGAAGTTAAGATGACAGAAAGCTACATAGTCAAATTTCCAATTTGAATTTAATGCACAAGAGTTTATTAACATGTTTCTAATGGATTTAATTTTGAGTAAGACAACCTTTGCTAGCGTAACTATCTAACTTAACTATTTTACTCTAAAATGTAATTGCATTACTAGCTCACCTCCCTCTTGCCCTTGCCATGCCCATCCCTACATTCTAACAGACATGTATCATGATGTACGCATGTGTCCGAGGTATTGTCAAGATTTATATATAACTGTCTTTTTTTCTTGTTTTATAACTGGCTATAATCTACTGCCACAATGCCAAGTCCTGCCAGGTTGGCTATCACTTTCAGCAGAGAAGGTTTTGTGTGTATTAAACTATTTTGCATTAATTCATGTCGGTGCCGGAAACAGGATTTTATAAAGGGTGGTGCTAATGACTGCACAGGTCTGTGCGGCCTGTGGATCCCCTTTACTTATGAAAAATTGGCTATGGCTATCTTGGACATAAGCATACAGATAAATCCCACGCTCCACAAACTTCTTCACTACAATATCTGCTAGTCCTCAGGGCTGTACCTTGCCAATTTCATCTGAAGAGGGAGAGGGGGAGTATGCGATCTCGTCAACCAATTGAACTTTGAACCTTCACCTAGTCTCCCTGGTATACCAGAGCATTCTTCTATGCTGAACAAGACTAACTTCTGCTTCTAGACAAGATTATAGAGAGTCAACTACAATTTCCAGCAGCTGTGTGCTACTTCTTTTTTTTGGCTTTGCTATGTTTGCTCCATGGTCCTGTTCGAAGGATTACCCCTCCTTCCAACTATTCAGCTCTAAGATTTGCCAAGGTAGGCACTGGCTCCTAATGCACTAGGGTTACTTTCATCCTTTCGAAGATGAACACTAGATCATCTAACTGGCAAACAGTTGGATACGATACGTAAATTACCTAACAATTCTACTCTAGCACCGTGCGATAGAAAAGGGAGGTTCCAAATCCTGTATCAATTGAGTAAAATTATCAGGGTTTGCAATTAACATCCTGCAATGTGCAGAATCCCATAGGATTGATGTCAGTTATTCATAAGGCCCCGACCAGTCTGTGCTAACCTGTCACCTTTCCTTATGCTTTTCATACGTTCTTTTTCAAGACACGGTCACCTACAGCAAACAACGAGACATTTTTAAACATGTGCATATCATCAAGCCAAAACGTTTGCCTGCAATTTTTGAAGAACATAAAATGAACTGGAAATATTAAGTTCTATGCAAAATATCTTATACTTTGATACTGATTTTAACTCAACACTAATAAAAAGAGTTGCATTGGATCAGTTTACATATATCAATATGAAAACTGCCAATGATGCCATTAACAGATTAAGCTAATTTTTTTGGTGTTTCCAAGTCATAGCCACTAAACAGTTTTTAACTTTGCTACGTGATCCTCCAAGTCCATTTTAATCCCTTCAGGTGACATGTCAGTTCACATATTGTAACTCTTCATCACAATCATGTTCTGCACTGATGGCTCTGGAACCCCGAGCTGTGCAATAGAACATCAGTACAGAGGGCTGCTGCTTTATTGATGATTGCACACTTGTGTTGATTCCATAAGTGGTGGGGAGCACAAATCTAAGATATCAACAAAATGCGAACTATGAGAAGAATAAAGACATGTAGCTACATAGTAAGCCTATGTATATAACAACCAACAGTTACAATTGCTATATTGGAACTCTACGTCATAGGATGGATTACAAAATCGATCCCTAATAGCAAGGTCCTACAAAAGGTACACTGACCACCATTGATGAATAGGCTTCAACTATAGTAACTTACCTGTTCCAGTCAGTTTGGCTGTCATTTGTGTATTTGAACAGTTCTCTCTTAAGTGGATGGTTTGTTCTCTTATCCTGGCCATTTATTTCTGGATGGTTGGCAGAACACATCATTCACTTCATCCTAAAGATGAAATCAGTCATCTGAGTTGTAAAAGCAAAACAGCATGAAATGGTATACCAAGTATAATGCACACTATCCTATGTTGCATTCCTTGTAAAAAGAAGCTATCTGCATGCTATAGTTATGGAGAAAAGGTAAGTTGTCTGACCACCACTGCCAACTAAAATCTAACAATGAGAAATCATGAATTGAATTCTTATTCAGCATTGCTTCAAGAACACCTTGAATGTTGAATCCGTTGGAAATATTTAAGAAACTAACCTGGTTAATAAATTCACGGCCATGGTCCATGATCATTTTCCTTGGAGGACCTGTAACGTTTAATTTGTTCCCCCCAAAAGTTGTTCCCCCCTTATTGAAAGTTTTGTTCCCACCATAGCCCTAGCCCTAGCCCTAGCCCTTTATTTTTCAAGTGGGAACTTTTTTTTCAAGTAAAAAGTTCCAGGGGGAACATATTGTTTAAAGAAAAAGTTCCAGGGGGAACCAAATATGGGGGGACCAAATTTGTCATGACAGAACATTACTGTAGATGAGCTCAAGTATTATTTTAGCTACATCAGCAGCAGACTTTGACTTAATAGGACAAGCAAAAACCCACTTGGTGAAAAGATCAGACCTAGTACAGACATATCTGTGGCCTTTATCAGTAGCTGCAAACGAGCCAATCAGTTCAATGCCCAGAGTCTTCCATATTTAAGATAAAATATCAATACAAATGTTTTCTAACTACCAACCTTCAAAAAAAACACAGTCAAACTCCTCTTATCTGGGTATATAGTCACTATCCATAACTCAGAAACAGCCACACCTGTGAGCACCACATATTCCCCAATATTGATGATTTGCTTTGAATTTTGCATCCCTACATTAAGTGCATGTACATGCAGTGTACGTTTGCATTACTGCGCATATGAACTGACTGAAAAAACATGAACACAGTTATTTAAAAAAGATATGATGGTGTTTGCCTCTTTTGATACATGTCTTTCCGAGCTGCTGTGTCCTTCCATTTGATCACAAGAAGATTTTTTTGTGGTTCACGGGATACACATGACTTGATTGTGCTATGTGCGGGTGCCTAGTGGACAGACATTCAAAGATGTGTGGTGCCCAGATGAAGGGAGTTTAAGCATATATTTTCATGTGATTAGCATGAGACATTGCAGCATAAAATCAGTGACCTGTGGGAAACTTTGATAGGATGTATATAGCTCTGCAATGGTCCCTTTTTTTTGTACCGCTGACAAGTGGATATCTAAAAACACAATAAAATGACTACTATAGGCAACATTTTGATATATTAAGCAAATCAGAATTTGAACAATTCACAGATTGCCCACACTAATCCTGGTCCACACCTTGAGCAGGCAGCTCATAGATTGTCCACACAAACCATGGATCCATACTTTGAGGGGAAACTTATCAATTGTCTGCTCAAAACATGTATGTTTGAAACTATAGACTGTGTCAATTCAAAAGATGATCTACACTTCATACTTACAACTTACTATACTAGACCAATGACAATTGGATGGAAATAATGTAAGAGATGCCAATGCCATGTATATATATTATTTTTAATGGGTAGTATCCAAGGTAGGGTAGTGCATCAATGCCTGTGGAACAGCGCATCCTAACAGGGTAGAGTCTGGCATCAGTGCCTGTGGAACAGACCGTCCAAACAGGGTAGGGTCTGGCATCAATGACTGTGTAACAGCTCGTCCTAATAGGGCAGGGCTGGGCATCAAAGCCTGTTGAATGACCCATCCTATATAACAAGGGTTTCCCAAAGAACTGCTAACAAAGTCCACAAATAGTAACCATGCTCATGGACTTTGGTTCCAATGGCCCACTACTTGCTGCTGTCTGGGTAGACATGAGGAGTATATACTTCTTGTCTACCATTCATGGGGCGGAGCCTCCACTTGGGTCCACATGTACTGTGGGGAGTTCACAGCTACTAGTGCCCGGGAGGACAAACCTTGCCCTCCCTGCTTACCTAATTACTAGTGCTCATGAGGGGAGTATATAGAACATAGAAAAACATAGTGCAAAGTTGTGGAAGCATGTTTTTTAAAAATTATTCTGCCATTTTGAGCAGCTTCATCATGCAGGTGCATGTTAGGCCAGCCAGCATTCACAAGTGTTTGCTAAAATAGACTACTTCAACTTTTACCTTGAGCTTGCTGTTCAACTCATAAACACATTTTCATCCTGGAAGTGAGGATGTCCTCGGAGTGATGAGCATGCTTAGCATACCCAACTAAACCATGACCTAGACCACTATCCTCATGCAGTGGTTAAGGCCAATAATTGTGTAGGGTACAAGGTGAAGGAAGAAACTTCCACATTGTGGTAACAGACATGAGTCATGGACATTGTGCTCTACCTGCCAAGTTCACCTGTGCACAGATGATGAGCACAGGTGCTTTGAGAAGTACCACAAGCATGTGGATTACTGCCAGTGACCACCTCAGCTCTGCCTTTTTTGCTGTATATATGATTTTTTTGTTGATTTTGTGTGCAAAAGTGTTTTATGTCTATGGCATGCACACATGCACAGAGGTGTAGCACTGCCCACCAGCATTATGTGCATGGCATACATCAATCAGAGCAGTGTTTGTCTCTGTCTGTTACATACTTTGTGTTGTGTTTTACGATATGAATATCTGCTTGCTTGTTAAGCATGCGAGTGTTTTGTGTTGTCAGGCTAACTCCCAGTCGTACATAAATATCATTTTTAGAATTTTTTTAAATTGATTTCACATTAATTTTTTAGAATCAATAATTTTATTGAATTCAATACATTAATAAATATCAAACAGTAGAATCTGGTGTGGTTTGTGTAGAAAATGCAGTGGGAAATTGACGTCATAGTGGTAAGCAACCATGATTGAATGCATAAAGCAGTGGCTCTCTCATAGAGTAGTGTTTCTAGGTACTTCATCGCTTTTTTGGAAAGATATAAAAATGTTCGTACAGAAATTGAAAAACCTTTAGTAAATCAATCCATGAGAGGGTTAAGTTGAGTAGCAATTCAATTAGTAAAACAGCTTCATTATGAGCATTACTAACTGCTCAAAATGCTAACATGCCTAATTCCAATTGTGGAATCCAACAAGGCCTAGTCATCATTTTTATCCACCAACAAACTTTCTTGCATGGCAAAAATTATTTCATACATGTGGTACACTAAACTAATCATGGCTAAGTAATAATGAGCCAATCAGTGCAGAATTGTGGAATTTTTGGCCAAGAGGAATTAATGTTTTCTTGATAGAAACTGGATCTTTAGCTCGATACAAATAGTATATACCTTGGCAACATATAGACTCACAATATTCTGACAAAGGATTATTGGTGAACTTCCTGACTCAGTCACAACTACAGATTCTAATGAAGGTTGAGAGTTCAAGTGCCCCTCAGGTTCTGTTCTCATTCTCTCCACTGATTGAAGTTAAGATCGACTTATTTCTCAGAAATTACTCCATGTGACTTTTTATAAGGGGGGACTACACCTGAAACCACCAAAATTTGAACGCATTTTTTAGCCATCATAACTTTCTCTCCCTTTCTTCTGTGAAGATACTTTTGATACTAACTTGTTGCTCTGTGTGCTTTAAGATGATATATGAAATGTCTCTATAGGTACATTTTCTTAGAAGATACATCCAAAAAGGCAAGGGTCACTCCAAAAATTGCACCCCACAAACTGCGGCGAGGATAATTCCCAAGTGCCTGGTCTACAGATGCCCAATTTTTTTGCCAAATTTGGTTTGTAGCTTACCAAGATATTTAGCTGTGATATAACAGAGGCATATTTTTCAATACATCTCCTGTTCATTAGTTCTAAGGCATTTCATTTCCAACCACACAAAATAAACGCAAAATCTGTGACAGTCACCTCTTCTAATCTCCATAACTCGGCAATGCTTCAAGTAAAAAAAAAAATGAAACCATTATATCACAGATCACTAAAAGAGCTCTGCTAGGGCTAGGGCTAGGGCTAGGGCTAGGGCTAGCCTCTCAAATGAATCCTCAAATATTGAAATTGAGTCAAGTGTGGCAAAGTTATGTTCGCCGCAAAATCAGAACAAAATAGATTTTCAAAATTCCTGGCAATAATATGTGTTCAAGGAGGGACAGTTGCATTTTTTGGGGAGGAGTGACCCACATGTATTTTTCCCCTTTTTTCTTCTTGCAGTTACCACTTTATAACTCCATAGATTCCGTTAACTTCATGGTATGGACTTGATATATAGCTCAAAAGATAGGTCTCTCTTTGTGCTCTCTGGCTCTCTGTTGATACTAAAATATTTTTCATAGGTATAACTATAGCCAAGTTACAGGAGCTACAAGTGTAGGGAACCTCATAAACCTGAATGTCTGAACTGGCAGCATAAATATCTCAAGTGCTATATAGCGAGCACCAGTGGCTCCTATTCAATGTACGTGGTCAAGCGAAAATGAATTTCGTTAGTAATCATTTTCCACCCGCGCGCTTGACCACATACTTACATTTTAGCGCCTTATGAAAACACTCAGTAGGGCTTCCTCTAGCCACTGGTGACTCAGGAGATATTTATTCAGGCATTCAGGTTTTTGAGGTTCCCTCCACTTTAGGTCTAGTAACTAGGCTATAGTTATATCTATGATAAATATTTTAGTATCAACAGAGAGCACAAAGAGAGACCTATCTTTTGAGCTATATATCAAGTCCATACCATGAAGTTTACAGAATCTACGGAGCTATAAAGTGGTAACCACAAGTTTATTTCTTTTAATTAAAAAAATGCTGCTGTCCCCCCCTTTAGTGTTCCTTGTTAGTTTCTCTAGAAATTGCATGGACAAAAACCATCATAACTTTGAAATGGAGCATCCAATAGCTCTAAAACTTTATAATTGGCTAGTAGATATGTACAGCAACAGTTTGAACTGATAAAAAAAAAATTAAAAAAATCCAAAGTTTTTCAGGTGTAGTCCCCCCTTATTAATCACATGGGTTACTTACTGCTATCAGGAATGCTGTGCTTTGTGTCATTACCCATTTTGATGTACCTGTGGTATATACCTGTAGATTCATATAAAATGCAGTGGACAGATGTATGATGCAAAAAATCTGTGGGAAGGGGATGATGTGGCTCTGGAGAAGCATGGAAATCTGCTGAGCATGATGTGATAGTGTTGTTTTTATTTTGCATGGATCAGATCGAGCTTAAATGCAAAAGTATTGGCTATTGCATACAAGTCACAGTCTATTGTGTTGGTGTCCTGCTGAAACTCAATAAACATTTTTGATCTTCATATGTGAAGAATCGCCATAGCAGCTTTTTAGGAGAACTGATTATTATTATTTTTTTATTTATTTTTTATTTTTTATTTTTTTATTATTTTTTTTATTTTAAAGAAACACTCATAATGAGAAACACTCATAATGAGCAAAAATGGTACAACTAAAATAAATGAGTCATGTATAAAACCTCACATACTGTCCACAGATCTAATAAAGTCTGTCAAACTTTCCAGAGGAGAGCGTGCTCCACAAGTCATGACTCAGTTAGGTGAATATTGCATAAAATACACTGGCAGTCATCGCCCACCTCATAACAGTCCGTATGTATACACAATTTATGATGAAACCCATGGATGGTCGCTCGTGTGTAAAGATGTCTTGTCTTTTGTCCTCGTCTTCTCCATTCATCAAAATGAAAAGTCGGCCCATTCGTGAAATTTGCAATGCAAAACTTCACGCCCCTCTCCTCTCTGTCTTCCATATAATCATTCCAAACTGAGGCCTCAAATTTCACTCCTGTCCGCAGATCATCATATAGCCATGAGGTGCCCACCATTTCATGCAGCACAGCTGTCGAGGATGCAGATTGATGGACAACCAGGGCTCTTTTTAGAAATACAGACTTGACTTTGTCGAGTTCAATTAGATGTCTGGCAGAAAGATACCAGGATATCACGTCCATAAGATAATTCACAATCGGGAAAATTTTCATCGAGTAGATCTCAAGTGCAGTTGCTATGCTTACAAGTGATAGCTCTTTCATTATGGCAATCACAGAGAGTGCCTTCTGTTTCTTTTTCTGGATGTGATCAGTGAATGTGAGGCGAGACTGCATGGTTAGACTAAGATATTCATAGCTTCTCTTTATTTCTGCATTTGAATTACCTGATTTAGTAACGAGAAACTGGTGTCGGCATAAGTTCGCACCCATCATTCCCTAGACTTGTAGCTAGTGACTTGTAGCTGTGAGCGAAAGTTAGCTAAGCCTAGACTTTTAGCTGTGAGCGATCGAACTCTCACTTCTTTGTTGGGCTCCATTTGGAAACTTGACTTGTCTTCTTGACTTCTTGACTTCTTATAAATTGGCAGCAGGTTCTAAATTCGATGACTCGTGAAGAAAAGGAGGGCGAGTGTGACAAAAAATGTGGAGTGTGGGTGAAGCTAAATCTCCCGAAGCGAGGACATGCAACTGGACAGAGAATGCTTTGCCCTTTCTGTGCCTTTGTGGCGGTAGAGGAGAAAGACGATCAAATTAAAGAGAAAATCCACAAGATCAAACTATTGGAAGATCAACTAAAGGACTCAATCTCAACTATGAAGAGAACAACCGAAGCGAACCTGGATCAAGTAGAAGAGAAAATTGAAGCACTTGAGATCCCTTCATCCGCTGGAACCTATGCTTCTCTCTTTATAGGACAAACCTTCAAAAACACAGCTCCTATCATGAATGTGGGTACACTAACTAAATCCCTGAAGATAGAGGAAAAGCAGTCAGCAGAACGCCAGAAATACATCATTGTAAAGAGCCTATCTGACAGCAAAGATGCCACAATATGGATAAATGAATTAAGTGATGTTCTAGACGTCGATCTCTCTGGCATACGTCTTTCCAGTTTCTGGCTTAAGAAGAGAGAATGCAAGCCAGATGCATTGGTGATCACAGTCGGAGAGGGCAAACGCAAGGAATTCCTGAAAGAAGCCAAATTACTCCGTGGAAAAATAGAATGGTCAAATGTCTTCATCAGTCCCCACCTTACTCGGACCCAGGAAGAAGCAGATTACCACCTTCGGCAATATCTCTGGAACAAAAAAGGAAGAACCCAGCAAGGATTGGATGATCAGGAGGGGTCAAGTCATGGAAAGACCAACAAGGAATATCTCCACCTCATGACTATCCTTTGTTAGGCACAGGAATCCAATTCCCCCACCCCTATTCCCATCTTCCCCATGCTTTACCCCCCAACCCCACCCCCATCCTCCCCATGCTTTAGGAGAATTGATGGTTCAAGGTAAGTACAGTGGCGGAGAAAACAGGGCCCCCCCCCCCCCCATTTTTTGTCAATGTCAACACGTTTAGTTTGGAACTACTACCTTGTGTAATTACAGATAGAACTTTGCAAGTATGTAGGCAGACTGCAAAGAACATACACTAGATGTTCATGGTTTAACTCTTTGACTGCACTCATACTGTCTGTAAAGGACTAATGCTTTATTGACTCCAGCAAGATGCTTATAGCCACTCACGAAGCATCTGCTTATTGGTACAGCTGCTTAGTGTTGAATTCACTTGTACTGACCCAACTATCTTTGGACAAACCTGGTTATGTACCATGGTTATGTACCTTCACTTTAGATCCTTGATAGATTATGGTGCTGAATACAAGTGATGGATTATAATAGAGCTGAAGTGCTGTGCATGTTAGAAGGAGATGACAGTGATGTTGATTTTGGTGGATATATTATTGTGAAGGTGTGGATGATGGTAAAGAGGGTGTGCAGGATGGTAAAGAGTGTGTGGAGGATGGTGAAGAGGTTGTGGATAGTGTAATGATGAAGTAGGTTGTAGGAGTAGCTCCAGTGAAAGTTCAAGCAGCTCCAGTTCCATGAGCTCCAGTGCCATCAGCTCCAGTGCCAGCAGCTCCAGTGGTGGATATATCTCATTCGGTCAGAAATCTGGTTGCACAGTTCATATGGAAGGAAAAGAGCCCATTGACTTTGCCCAGTTTTTTCTCGATGACACTATCCTAAGGAGAATTGGGAGGAAACAAATTTGTACGCAGACCAATTTATAGCTTCAAATCAAGACCTACCTCCTCGATCTAGAATGAGAGATTGGAAAGCTTGGCACAGTTAGCGAGATAAATAGGTTCATTGCCCTCATTATTGCCATGAGCGTGGACAATCATACCAGCTTGGAAGAGAAATTGCTGTCGATGAATCAATGATTGGATTCAAGGGGGGGGGCAGTACTTGTCCATGAAGCCCACAAAGTGGGGCACAACCGCTTATGTCCTGGCAGATAGCTCTAGTGGATATACCTATAGTTGGAAGCTGTATGTAGGTTAGGAGACTTTAGTATACACACAATAATATGATATATACACTTATACTCACTCTAAAAAGTAGTGGCTTTGGTGCATGTGGTACAGTTTGGGTGAACAGGAGGGGTACCTGCATGTATCAAGGCCAAAGACAAAATGAATAAGGGTCTGTAAGTACAAATGGTGTCCTTGCCTTGAAATGGATGGACAAGAGCGCTGTGACCATTCTGAGTACTATCCGCGATGATAGCACTATAACAAAGAGGGGAGAACAAGGCTGTCAGCAAATGGCATGGAGGAGGTCATACCTCCAGTGCTAGCTATTGCTGGCTATATATCAGCTACAACTGCCTTCTTCAAGCGCTAGCTAATTTGCTAGCTATAATGATCATCTAAAACTGCCAACTTCAAGCCCTAGCCAATTTGCTAGCTATAAAGATCCCTAAAACTGCCTATACGCCATCTAATTTGCTAGCTATAATGATTATCTAAAACTGCCAACTTCAAGCGCTAGCCAATTTGCTAGCTATAAAGATCAGCTAAAACTGCCTATACACTTGAAGCGCTAGCTACTTCGCTAGCTATAAAGATGGCCTAAACTACTAAACCTCGAGAGCTAGATACTTTCCTACCCAAAGATGACCTACAATTATTTACTTTACTAATAATAAATATGATCTACAACTGCCTACTTCGAGCGCTAGCTATAAGATGACCTACAGCTAGCTACCCTCGAGTGCTACCTAAAAAGATGACCTATATATATACAACTAGCTAGTGACCTAGCTAAAACTATCAACTTCGAGCACCTATGTAACAAACTGGTTAGCTCATCCCATAATAATACTTACTTGGAGTCTAGCTTCACTTGTCTTGCCATTTCAAAAGGTTCTTCTAGCCTCGTGTTGGGTAGAAAGTTAAATTAGGAGATAGTCTGAATATCACTCGTACGCTCACCTAAACAAACCTTACAAATCAAAACAAAACCAATTAAAAATCAGGTGATTTCAAAAACGGGTGATTCCAATAAACAACCTCCGCGTGCATGGGAAATTACCTGGGTAACTCCCTTCGCGTTCAAAGAATTAATTAGGTGCCTATAATAATTATAATACTATAATACCGACTTGTGCATGTTAATTATAATTTAACCATATCTATAGCACTGAGGCGCCTACACTGACACTTGACTTGTGCATATTATAATCTCAATTAACCAACTTGCAAGCTCAGCATCTAGACCACATGGGCATATAGCATTATAACCAGCTACATTATTATCTAGATACCAAGTTGATTTGTAGGCCCATACTGATAGCTACATTATGTCTAAGCAACAAGCCTCACTGAAAAGTTGGTCCAGTAAAGCTAAAAAAGCAAAGAAAACTGAGGAACTGGAAGATAGTTCAGAAGCCAGTGAGATGAATCTGAAGCAATGGTTGTCCTTGGCAGTGATGAAAAAGGAGATGCTCAACATGGAAGTCCAGAAAATGTAGAGCAGCATTCAAGTGAGATAACCTCAAACACTCCTATCTTATCAACCCCTAATTATGCTGAAACTTCAAATCAGTGCATGTCACAATGTTGTACTAGTGATGTAGAAGCTTTTCAACCAGTTGATAAGCCAACGCTAGTACTACTGGCGGGGAAATTTTCAACAAAAGTGGTATAAAGAGTTTCCTTGGCTTAGTATTTGCATTACACAAAAGAAAGTATTTTGTCTTTATTGTCGTTATAGCAACAAGCATGGTTTACTTTCATTCAGTAAAATGGGGGACAGTGCTTTTACTAAATCAGGATTCCAGAATTGGAAAAAAGCCTTGGAAAAGTTCAGAGGACATGAAGTTTCGCATACTCATAGAGAAGCAAAATTAAAATGGATAGCTCGTGGGATGCCAACAATTGCGAGTCAGCTGAGCTGCCAACATGCAACAACTTCAGCAAACCCGAAGAGAAGGACTGCTGATGCAGTTAAAAGGCATACGATATCTTACTCGTCAAGCAATAGCTATAAGAGGCCATACTGAATCAGAAGGTAACTTACAACAGCTTCTGCTGGTTTGGAGTAAGCTATAAAAAACTGGATCAAAGAAAACCGATTCACTAGTCGTCAGTCAGTTAATGAGCAAATTTCTATTCTAGGGCAGATACTACTTCGAACCCTTTTAAAGAAAATGAAAAAGACTGAACCAGTATGGTTCTCAGTAATAGCTGATGAGGCAACCGATGTTATCAACAGTGAACAGCTCGATTTGTCCAACCGCTGGGTGAATACTGACTATGTACGAGAATATTTAATTGGCTTATTTAGGGTTCCTGACAATAGAGACTCTTTTCACAGTAAAGATCTACTGTTTCGATGCAGCCTCCCATTATCATTATGTCGAGGACAGGCCTATGATGGAGCTGCCAACATGCAGGGAAGAAAATCTGGTGTGGCAACAAGGTTTAGAAATGAATACCCTTCTGCAATTGCACTGCATCACTGAATCTTTGCTTACAGGATATTGGAAGGAAGCTTGCATGTATCAGAGATGGTCTCGAAACAGTGAAGGAAATAAGCAAGCTCATTCGTCTATCTCCGAAACGATAACATCTCTTTTCATTGAAGTTACAGGAGACAAGTGGAGGTATTAGTCTGAAGCCATTATGTCCTACCAGATGGACAGCAAGAACTGTTGCAATAGAAGCCATTCTCAAAGACTACACTCTATTGTTGGAGGCATTGGAGGAAATTAATTCAACAACACATGATGAATATGGTTTAAAGGCTGCTGGCTTGATGCACTTTTTGGAAAAATTCAGCACTTTATTTGGTCTCCAACTCAGTTACTTTTTATTTAGTGCAACAGAGCAAGTTTATTTCACTTTGCAAAAAGAAGACATGGCTTTGCATGAAGCACTCTCTGCTATTGATGCTGCCAAGATATTCTTCAAACAAAACAGGACAGATTTCGACAGGTTTTATGACAAGTGTGTCACGATTGCTGAAAAGTTGCCAACCAGAATTACCTCGTTACAGAAGGCATCCTACACGTTTTGAAAATGGGAGTGAACCATACCTTTTTATGTCTGCAAAGGCATACTTTCGGCAAATGTTCTTTGAAGTGTGTGACTTGCTCTATGGTGAGTTGGAAGACAGATTTATTAAACAACACATTCCATCAATCCTGGCAATTAAAAAAACTCTTGTGAGTGCAGCAAATGGTAATGATTATGAAGACAGCATGGAAGAGCTGAAGCTACAAAGATGATGTCATATATCAGACTTAGCAAGATGTTGTCAAGCAAGGTAGTCCTGAAGTGAAGAAAGTCACTTCTGTACAGATGATCTGTGATGTAATGAACAAGAAAAGCATTTTCAAAACAATGCTACCAACTGTGCATCAGCTCCATCGTCTCTATCTAACAATCCCCGTTACATCTGCAACGGCTGAAAGAACCTTTTCTGCACTGAAGCGTGTCTTGTACATAAAAACAAATAATAATAATAATAATAATAATAATAATAATAATAATAATAATAATAATACTACTACAACAACTACTACTACTACTACTACTACTACTACTACTAATAATAATAATAATAATAATAATAATAATAATAATAATAATAATAATAACAACAACAACAACAACAACAACAGCAACAATAACTACCAACAACAATAACAACAACAATAATAACAACAACAACGACAATAACAACAACAATAACAACAACACCAATAACAACAACAACAATAACAACAACAATAACAATAACAACAATAACAACAACAAAAGCAACAACAATAACAACAACACCAACAACAATAATAACAACAACAACAACAACAATAACAACAACAACGATAACAATAACAACAGTAACACTAACAACAATAACAATAACAACAATAACAATAATAACAACAATAATAACAATAATAATAACAATAGTAATAATAACAACAATAATAATAACAATAATAATAATAACAATAATAATAATAACAATAATAATAATAACAATAATAATAATAACAAAAATAATAACAATAATAATAATAACAATAATAATAATAACAATAATAATAATAATAATAATAATAATAATAATCGTTCTCTATAATTATAGTCCTATCCCTGCACTTTGAAATCTGTCTGGAATATACTATTCTTAACTACTTCTGCCCAAGTTATGTCATCAATAATCGTATCTCAAAACCCCACACACTAACTGGACCTTGATTGTAGATCACATCATCTATCTATGTCAGAGGAGGAGTGGTAAAGAGCTTGTATGATAGATTCATGAAATTAGGGACAAGAGGAGGACCTATGGAAAGTAGTGAAAGATGAACATCATTTGAGTAGGGCCTTTATAGAGAATAGTATTCTGCGAGCCTTCATCAACCGTTCGTCTTTAGATATATAGATCTAAATGCAGGAAGCAAGATATGTACATCAATACAGGCAATCAGAGGTCTAAAAAGAAGGATCTTAAGGTAGTAATTCCTTTGTAGCAGGGATGGGTGAAGACTTCAGAATGGTCTGCAGGAAGTTCAACATCTGAGTTGTTTTTAGATCAGGAAGAACTCTGAGGGCACAACTGAGCAGATAATTACCTCTTTGCATTGTGTACAACAACCCTTGCAGCTGTGGGAAGTACTACATATGAGATGGCAACAGAAGCTGGAGACAAGAATAAGAGATGCCTGTAGAAAGTGTTCTAAAGAGAAATCTGGAATTGCTGAAAATGCATGGGATAATTGACATCCTGTTTTGTGGAAGGAAGTTGCCATTTTAGACCAGACCAGAAGACAGAAGGAATTGCTAGTATAGGAGGCATTGCACATCAGCCTAGCCCAAAGTGTGAGTGGTTCAATCAAGGCTATTGACTTGCCTGGCTGCTAGGGTGCCACTCTCTAGAACCTGAACTTGAAGCCATGACCAACATGATTTTTTTGTCTTCCCCCATTCATTGCCCTATAGGATAGATACACACCAATGTACCCCCCCCCCCCCCCCCCCCCCCCCCCATTAATTGGTGTCTCGGTTATTTATCTTTCTTAGCTGGTGTTTTAATATTAAGCAAGTCTTTCTATTTTATTATTATTATTTATAACTTTTGTTTATTGTAATTGTTAATATTTATTTTATAATTGCTTCGTGTATTTCATTTCTTTTCACTATTATTCATATTTCCGCATGTGCTGGATGTATGTGTCAGGGTGTGGTTTGCATCATGTGCTGGGTAGCTAGCTAATGGTAAGAGTCTTAGAATCTAATTAAGGCTAGAGCATCTATTGATATAAGTAAAATTCAAGTTGATTACTGAGAAGGTCATTGCAAGGAAATTTATATTTTAAGTATTACTTACGGTTGTGACAACCTTAAGCAGGTTATTACATTTATTACAGACATATACAAAAATAAACATTGCAAAAAAATACCAAAAAAATACACAAAAAGTGTGGAAACTGATTCCATAGGAGATTGTGGTGGAGAGATAAAATATTTTAGTTCGATAAATCTGTTTCCAGGTGTTCTGCTAATGCATTCAATTCCCTACTTCGAAGAGCTGCCACAAATGTTCTCCATGTGATAGGCTTGCTCCCCATGCCACTCAGCCACTTTTCCATGGTCGTGCTGCATTTCTCTTCAAAATTGCTGCCAGGTACTTCCCATAAAATATTTAGTTGATCAGAAGAGATACGTAATATAATACCAAGTATCTTGCAGTCGGTGCCAACATGTTGTATGATTTTCAAGGTGTCCGATTTATGATAGCATTGAAAGCTATGCATTTCATGAAGAAGTGGTTTAGAATCCATGTTCCTTGTTCGAGGCTCTGCTGATAACTTGTCAGATGGTGACCCTAGAATCACACCAGAATAAAATAGTAGTCATCACACTCCATTATTTCACCACATCTTTAACAAAACACAAACTAATTAAATGGGGATCTGCATTGGTATGTTAAAATGTGTGCCACTCCCACTTATGGAACTCGTGCACTCCTGCATTATACATTGCAGTGTTCCATTTAGGAGGATGGATATGCAGGGGCGGATCCAGGAATATTGGAGGGTGGGGGAGGGGGGTGTTCCTTTTTATCAAAAAATGTTAATCGATAGGATTTGCTAGGAGAAGTCGGCATGGTTGCCGAATAGAATATTCTTTGATCACGTCCATGGGCTCTAGAGGAATATATTGATGAAAATACATCATTGCTATAATATAGTACATTTATAACCCGGCTTGTCATTAAAAAGTAATTTTGTCACTAGTGAAGTGTTAACAGTTTTGTAAACCACCAGAAGTAGCTCAGGAATACGTAAAAAAGATAGAAGGGATGGGGGTCCTGTGCCCCTGGATCCGTCCTTGATATGGGCATGTTGTTGTTGGAGCAGAGTACTAATAAACTGTGAAGTGTTTTGTCTTGTATTCTTTATTGGGTTCACAGGTTGCAGGAGGTACACTGGACTAGATATAATATTGCTACATGTCAAAGGGCTATGAATCAATATAGCATCTCGCACTGAGCAGTGCATAATTTCATGTTCTACAGAAGCCCCTAATGCTCAATATATATATCTTGAAATATTTCATGGTTGAAGCAACTGTTGTCTTACTGTTTCCATTGAGGATTCTGGTAAAAATGATTTCATCAGCAGGGAGGGAAAGGAGAGTTGTGTAGGTGAAAAATGAGGGCTGAGCTACAATCGCTCCTAGAAGCTGGACCATCACCCCAAGCCCAAGTCAGCCTCCATCTTAACTGCTGAGATGTTTCTTCACTAAGCTCTGCCTTGTTAGAGTCGTACAGTGTAACTCAATCCATGTCACTTGGTCGATGGCAACTTTGCAATTATGTTTTTGGCAGAGTAAACATGCCATTTCCCTTGGCTATCTTCCAACTTGAACATAAACAGCAAGTCCAATTACCTTTTTTGGCTGTTTGAGCTGCTTGAGCTGCTAGAAATACCTCATTAGGAGGTCCAACATTAAGCAAGAAAAGACCTTCTGCCGACATGGGAAACTGATTGTCCAGCTCGTGAGACAAAGCTACTGTAGGACTAGAATTGTTGCAATTTTTTCATCAACTGCACCCACAAAACGTCAATGAAATTGAATCAATTTTACAAAATGAACTTTGAACTACTTGAAGGGATAGTTCACTAAATGCTCAGGATAAAATTCTGCAGTATACAGGAATGGATGGAAAACTCATAAAACTTGACACAATGTAATAGCAGGGGTTCATTTGCCCCCCCCCCCCTCCTGTTACAGGTGGAGGCCGAGGGTGTTGTTAGTACTGAGCTGACCTGTTAACTTGCTGCTTCCCTGCTATTGCAGCACCTCTGCAACTCTTTGAGTTCCATTATGGAAGTGGTCGAGGCCGAAGTCCATTTGTTGTTTCTCTAGCAACATCTTCTGCTCTAGACAAAGGGGTCGACTGCCACCTGGCAATGAGTTCTGAGCAGCAAGTTCACATGCAGTCCCAGTGCTAACAACATCTTTGACTTCCACTCCTCTCTCCCAAACAATCACTTGAAGGAACGTGTATGAACTTTCCAGCCCTTCATAATGCAGAAGCAGTGCTCATGGAGTCCATCACAATCAATAATGACATACATTCCCCCCCCCCCCCACTCAGAAAACATAAGTGGGCTGAACATACATAAGTCGGGAAGAAACCGGTCTCTGCTCATTGCTGCCGGTAGTCCCTTGGCTGCTGTGAAGCTCTCCACCATAGCTTGAATAACACCAGGTCTATCAACTACTGATCATTATAGTGCACTCTAAAATGTTTTAAGAGTTACTGGTTAGTGGCTACGTATGATCCATTCTCAGAGAATGTTGGTTAGAGTAATAGTATTTTACTGCTATATACCTATGCACCCTTTGCGAATGTGGTTAGTCAGCCCAAGGGCTTGCCTACTTCATCATCCACTTCAGCAAGGCTCTTCATTAGTATGCTAACATCATGTTCTGTAAGAGGAACTGAACTCACATAGATCAGTCTGTCTTTAGTGAGACATCTTTAGTGACAGATAAACATGCAGTGTCAAACTGTAAGGCACAGGTAGTAAACCAGAAAGATACGAGTTTACAAAGTTTGAGAAGCTGCTATATGTTCATTTCCTAGCTCAGACTAAGGGCTACCACCAAATAAAGGCTGGAGGCTTGCACCACTTATTTTGGTGTCCACAGAAACCATATGTGAAATGTGTGTGGGCACTAGCGAGTTAGTGTCCAGTGTTGGTCCACATTTACTCTGTAACAAGCAGGTTTTCTTACAGAGGGGTTGCTAAGGGATGGATGGGTAGGTGGCGAGAAGGAAATATTGGCGGAGCTTGAAATTATTTCCTAATTGCCTTGCCTACATGCTGATAGAAATAATGTAGTCATCTGAATGGTTGCCATGCAGAGTGCAGCTTAGCCATAGTTTGTGTGTGTGTGTATGTGTGTATGAGGTTCTGGTCTTGCGGCCCAGGCATAGTGACACATGCATCTGATTACTAGAGCCACGTCTTCACATGCCAGGGCCAGGTACGGGATGATGATGACACAATCCCATCAGTAATTGTCATATCAGATAAATAAAATAATTGTGTGAGATTACTAGAGTCCCATGACAGATATTTTATACTTGGTCACATAAATAATGCATGGGCATTTGTGGGCTACAATTGACAGAGTACATTCCAGCATGCATGGGAACCAGGCTATAGTTACTATATAGATACATATTCAATTATACATTTGACCAACCAGATGAGCTGTGTACTAAACTGTTTCTTGCTTATTCCCCCATGGAGCATATCCGATGAGTTGGGGAAGCTTTCTAAAACCTGTTACAACCAACTACCTATTAGGTTGGTAATAACTCTACTAGAATGAAAATGTTTTTAATAATTGAAGGAACAAAAAAAATTTAGCAGAACATTACCCTCTACCATTTATACAATATTAAATGGTAAAGGGTCTCATATTAAAGGGTTTGATATTGGTTGTGGTCCACAATGGATACAGTCTTGCTTGTTTCTTTCTTTTAACAGACCAACCCTGTTTAAACTCTAAATGAACTCTCAGTTGACATAATAACATTACAATAACCTCAATAATCAACTTGAAATTATATTATCTCGATGTTTTGACTAGATGCTCTAGCAATAATGAGATGCAAAGACTCGTATCAGCCAGCTTAACACCGGTAGCTAGCTCTTCACCATGTGCTACAAAACCACACCTCACAACACACATCCAACATGTGAAAAATAAATGACTAAATAAATAATAATAAAATAATAATAATAATTCTTGCCCGATATTTTTTATTTCCCCACTCCGGCCCTGTGTGTGAGCTTCAGGACTGCCTGAGATTGAAAGACCTTTTCTAACTTGTTTATTGTTGTTGTACACTACACATCACATGCCATGTCTTGTTGCTATAGTTGATGATACTCATGTAGGGTCGGCTACAGACAGACAACCAGACAAGCAAACAGAGCAGACGGCCGTAAAGACCCTCTCAATGGAATTAACATTGAATAAAGCTTAGGCTAATGGAGAAGAGACTCATTTGCATGACTGCAATACTACACCAAAGTTAGTTTTAAAAAAATAATTAAAAATAAATATGCTTACAAATGTTTAGCCAAAAAAAAAAAAATTATCCCCTTCTTCGCTATTCCCTATAGCAGCAAAATTGGCTACTTACAGCACAAGTAAAATAAACACAAAACCAAACACCATCCCATGGCCAGCACTGATACTGATGCAGTCACATTCTGCCATGCCAATGGTACTCTGTTATGTTACCAATACATTAAAATGCAGAGATTCCCAAATACTGTAGTTCATTCTTTTATCTGGTGACCCTTTTCTCATAGGATTGAAAAGAGAGTGTACAGCAATCGCTATGTAGAGAACAGGTGCACCGAGTTCCTCATGTTACCCTTGAAGAAGTCTGTTGACAATGGCTCTGTGAGGAACCAACCTATTAAGGCAGTACTGACCTAAGCTAGTTCCTTGTTGAGGTGTCAAGAAGACTGACTTATCACTGAGCTCCAGGCAATCAGATAACAGGTAAGTGACCCTCACACAGCGCTGATGCATGTTCTCTAAATATGAACATGTTCAGATGATAGGTAAGTGATCCTCACACAGCGCTAGTGCATGTGCTCTATGAAGATGTTCAGATAATAGTAAGTCACCCTCACACAGCGCTGGGTGCATATGCTCTATCAACATGCGTTCCTGAGGGTTCCATTGAGAGAACCATGAATAAGCAACCATTGGATGATTATATCCAGTCCATGGACTACAGTACTAATAGGCTTCCATCCACCACCACAACTTAGCCACTGCTTTTGTTTGTGTGAGTGTGCATATTTGGAGGGGATCATGTTTCTGGGGGCAGAGGTCATGTCTGGTTGGGGGGTTGGTCATAATAATTAACCCTTTCACTGGTGACTTTATTTAAAAAAATAAATAAGCACAACCGATATGCCTTGCTATCTCAGCAATACTCTGTAAAGTCTTAGCAACCGTACCACATGTGATAGCATTTGTATTGACCAACATTGTGGTTAGTGTTTTATTGCCATAGAAATATACTACAAAATACAATGAGGTGAACCTTGATAATTCTTGTTTTGATGGGTGTTAAAATAGTATGCTACCTTGACAGGGTGGTGTGGTTGACAGGGTGATGTGGTTGACAGGGTGATGTGGTTGACAGGGTGATGTGGTTGTCAGGGTGATGTGGTTGTCAGGGTGATGTGGACAGCGTAGTGTGGTTGACAGGGTGGTGTGTGGTTGACAGGGTGGTGTGGTTGACAGGGTGATGTGGTTGTATGCTACCTTCATGTATTAACCGTCTCACTGCTGTATCCGCCATATGGCGGAGTTGTAAATTACCGCGACAAAAACAAATATATAAAATCGTTCGTTTTAGTTACGCATGTGCTAAATATACCTGGGCATGTCCCTTGCTTAGCTAGAGCTGGAATTAAAATAGCTGAGGTATAGTGCCTAGGTAACCAAGGTATTCGTGACGTCAAACTCAGCTGATCGATTAAAAAATGGCTTCTAGACTAAATGTGGACGATGTTTTGGCAATGCTGGATGACGACGAATTCGGTCTGTCTGAGGTTGAAAGCAGTGATGAGGAAGGAGAAGGGATATTTGCCTACCACGGAGAACAGACTAGAGATCCTGAAGAGCTAGCAACTCTGAATGACATCGTAGATTCAGAACCTGTTTTTTGCCAGTCCAGAGATAGTAGCGCTGATTTGCGTAGGGATCCAGGTCTTGAGACTGATGATGGTGAAGAACAGGAACAAGATGTACCAGCAAAATAAATAGCCATACATGATGTAAGATCGTTTAGCATTACTGCTTTTTTCTGACTTGTATAAAAAATAGCATTTACCTGGGTACTTCGCAGGTACTAGCTATCCATCTATATAGCTATAATAATATAAAGCTAGTAGGTAGTTAGTTAGCTATGGTTTCTAATTATCTGCCCTAGTAAAATATGACACTGTCATTTTATTATAATTTCATCATGATGTAATCTACAGTTATCTGTCCATATTCTGCCTAAAAATACAAATCAAAACAAACAATCAAATGTTATAATGATATTCATCGTATGTGGTCAGTTGCTAGGCGACCTACAGTTGACCACAATGTTTGTCAACACCAATGCTATAACATCAACCATGGTTGCTAGGGACATTTGTGCACTCCTGGTTGAATATAAAATATTATGTAAAATAACGTCACTATTTTTAAAAAGTGCTGTGTAAATCCAGCGGTGGAAGGGTTAATAATAATAATTTTTATAATTTTATCATTATTACCAAGGAAAAGAAAAATAGAAGATGTACCGTGAATACACTAATACCTAATACCCTAGGCAACAATGTTGGAATAGTGTTAAGGAGACTCAAAAACAATGTGCCCTAACAGATGAAAGAGTGATGTATCATCTTAATAATGAAACCATAATACTTTACGTTTACAGTTTACCACAATTTGATTTTGATCTGAATTATAACATTTCAGAAGTGCGCTATATGCATGCTAGCACAATACATGACCATCACAACACATATACAACACATGTAACAAAGAGAGAAAATACCATGCGAAACCAATAAATGCAACAAGAAACAACAGCAGATTGAAGCAAAACACAACAACAAGGGAATGGCAGGGTGAAGTCCACCATGAAAAAAACAGTCCCTCTTTGTGACACACAGTGGTACAGATTTAAAAAATTGCTAAAATTTACATTTTTTCCATACTAACCATAAACAAGAAAGCTAAAACATACTTTGAAGTTGATGCTCTGCTTACTCACTGCACAGCTAATTATAGCGACAAAAAATATTCCAGTTCCGTTAATATTCCATTGGCATTTCTGAGCAAATCATTTCAACGTCATTCAAATGCTGTTAAATAAAGACCCCATTCCAATGGCGAAGAATCTTTTTTTCTTCATTTCAAATCGTTCATAGTTCAATATCTCACCCTCATTCTTGCAAACCTCGAGTGTCTCAAGTTAAATAGGGCTTAGCCAGCTGCTTCTAGTTCATTTGTCTCTCAGCACCCTCTAGCCATTCCTAATGTCATTCTTCAGCGAAAAAGGCCCTCGATATTAATGCCAGCCTCGAAGGAATAGTTAGCAAATAAAGCTGACTGACGAAATACACTCTCAACCTCTGCTACAGACCAAACAAGGGCTACAGCATTTCACTGCACACATTCTGCTGTGCAGGACCAGTCTAGAATAAACCTTCCAAGTAGCTCTACTATCAGTTTGTCAGACTCACGGAACAGGGTAAGCTGTCTGTCATTTCTAAAGCTTGCTAAGCTTAGTTTAGCTAACTTAAACTGACAACCTGGTTTAAGCTTATAGTTTATAAGCTGGTTTGGCTTAGCTTAAAAGGAAACTTGAATGATGAGCATATTTTATATTTGAAGGGAGCATAGCTTCGCCTAGGCTGTGACTTTGGTGCTTGAAGGACCAGCTTAATGTAGGCTAAGACTTTTCAACACATAGATAATCTTTTGACCAATTAGTTTACTTCTTAATCAAATGATACGCTGACTCAAACTAAGGCTAAAGCTATATATCTAAAGAGTAGGCTAAGTTTGCCAAGGAGTAAGCTAAGCAGTCAAGACTGTCTTAAAAAGTCTTAGCCAATGTTAAGCTGATCCTTCAATCCCCCAATCCCCCAAACTAAACTCCAAGCCCCAACCCAGGCAAAGCTATGCTCATAAGCTTACCCTTCAAATTTAATATAAGCTATCATTTAAGCTTCCTTAAGCTAAACCAAAGCAGCTAATAAATAAGGTTGTTAGCTAAACTAAGCTTAGCAAGCTTTAGAAATGAACAGAGTACTAGCCATGTTCTGCATGTCTGATGAACTGACATCAGAGCTACCTGGGAAGGTTTATCCTAGACCGGTCCTATACAGCAGAATGGTTTCAAAGTGAAATATTGTAGCCCTTGCTAGGTCTGCAGCAGATGCTGGAGCTAGTCAACAGTTGTTTAATCAGTCAGCTTCATCTGCTCCTCTATTTCTTCGAGGCTGGTATTATTATAGAGGGCCTTTTACCGAAGAACGAAGATATGAACAGTACAAGAAGTGATAGGCTATCAAACGACAAAGAAACTGGAGAACGAAGCCAATTGAACTTGAAGCACGAGGCTGATGAACGACCACGCAAATGAGGACGAGCAAATTGAATCACGAACCAGTTTGAAATGGATTGAAAATCCCACCAAAAAATTATTCTCCAATGGAATGGAGTCGTTATTTAATGGTATTCGAACAACATTGCTTAAAAACGCCAACGGAATATTAATGCATGCAGCTGGAATGTTTTTTGGCTCCTACATGTACTATAAGTGCATACTGGTATCATGACTAATGCCACATATACAGCTGCTAGATTAGACAAGGTGGGCACACATAGGGGCATGATATCGTCATATTGTGGACGGTTCACAATATAACAATATGGAAGCAATCTTAAACTTCGACCTTGACTCCAATCATCAATGGGCAGCAGCGACTACAGATCCAGCTGGACTACCATTATGGTGGTTGAGATGCTATAGCTATGTACAGTAACATCTCTAATATACACCTGCACCAATTAGCAAGCTAACAAGTCACACTACTAAAAGATAGCTAGCTACAGCGCCACAAGCTAGAAAACAACTTTTACCTAACTATGAGCTATACCCCAGTGCTCTAATCTGATTGGTTGAAAAGCCACTACATGAGTGGGTGAAGCTACATGAAGAAAAGTTGATTGTGGGAGTTAGGGAGTTTCAGTGCCCACCTAGGGATCCTTTCCAGCAAGGGCCGCTATAGAGACCTAAGGGCAAAGGAAAATGTGTGGAAGAAGATTGCTAGAGATGTAAGTGCAGGAGTATGCGGTGGCTACTGTAAATTATCAGGTCATACTACCACAGATATAATGCTAGTAATGTACATTGGAGGAGGAGTGAGAGTTATGGATTGTGTGAGAAAATGGAAGAACTTGAGAGACCACTTCATGAGGGAGATGTGAAAAGGAAAAATGATGCTGAGTTTTGGAAAAGCTCCACCCTATGTATCTAGGAGGCTCTATTTCAAAGCGATGGAGTTCAGCAATGATTCAGTTTGGAATGTTCAAGTTTTGATCATATCTGTTACATATCTACAGTACTATGTGTTTTTTCCTTTCAAGAACTGCCTCAAACTTAGGCAAGGATAGCAAGACCATTACAGAGGCTACACAGAATGAAGATACCCACTTCACTATGGAGGCCAATCAGGACTAAGACAATCTCTTGGAGGGAAGGTAACTACATGGATTCCCTTTTGATATGTTTTATGGTTGTATCATATTGTAAGATCCAGAGCCATCCAGGCTTGCCACTCATTAGCATGCTACAAACTGGCCCACCTCTCCCTCCAACTCTCCTCCCCAGACTACACCAAGGCAAGCTTCGTGCTGAGGAAGCTGATGTTGCACTTCTGCACAAACTTGGTGTGCTAGTAACAGGACCGAACAGAGACACTTATCCAGACACCCACTTCTGTCTAGAAATAACATCCCACCTGAATAGGCATCTAGGCAGAACGCTGTGGCAAAAATTATACAACACGCCAATCTGTCATCATCACTCGAGCTATCTCTTTCATCCTTCTTGCTACAGCACAGGCCCCCCAAAAATGTATGTACTCTTTCCGTTGGGCTTACGTTCAATGCACAAACATTTAATAAGAAATGCTCGAGCAATGGTCAAGCAACGTATTGCGAATGCAATGCTCGAACCATTATTTAAATATCCAAAACATGCAATCAACATTTAAGGTAACCTACACTACGTGTTAGAGAGGGTGCATCAAGTCAGTCAGCCTTCAGTTGATTGGATTGTAGCATTTTGTTGTAGCTTCTACTTCTGCGAATGGTCTTAGATGAACTCAGGCTGCTACCTTCGCTAGTATAATACTAGGTAGAACTCCAGCTCTAGTGCTTACCTATAGTAGTAACCCAGCCTTCACTTCAGTGTAGGCCTATAGTAGTGACCCAGCCTTCACTTCAGTGTAGGCCCATAATAGTGACCCAGCCTTCACTTCATGGTAGGCCTATAGTAGTGACTCAGCCTTCACTTCAGTGTAGGCCTATAGTAGTGACCCACCCTCACTTTAGTGTAGGCCTATAGTAGTGGCCCAGCCTTTGTAGGCCTATAGTAGTGACCTAGCCTTCACTTCAGTGTAGGCCTATAGTAAGTAGTGACCCAGTAGTGATCCAGCCTTCACTTCAGTCCTATAGTAGTGATCCAGCCTTCACTTCAGTGTAGGCCTATAGTAGTGGCCCTGCCTTCACTTCAGTGTAGGCCTATAATAGTGACCCAGCCTTCACTTCAGTATAGGCCTATAGTAGTGACCCAGCCTTTACTTCAGTGTAGGCCTATAGTAGTAACCCAGACTTCACTTCAGTTTAGGCCTATAGTAGTGACCCAGCCTTCACTTCAGTGTAGGCCTATAATAGTGACCCAGCCTTCACTTCAGTGTAGGCCTATCCAGCCTTCACTTCAGTCCTATAGTAGTGATCCAGCCTTCACTTTAGTGTAGGCCTATAGTAGTGACACAGCCTTCACTTCAGTGTAGGCCTGTAGTAGTGACCCAGCCTTCACTTCAGTGTAGGCCTATAGTAGTGACCCAGCCTTCACTTCAGTTTAGGCCTATAGTAGTGATCCCAGCCTTCACTTCAGTGTAGGCCTATAGTAGTGACCCAGCCTTCACTTCAGTGTAGGCCTATAGTAGTAGTGACCCTGCCTTCACTTCAGTGTAGGCCTATGGTAGTGACCTAGCCTTCACTTCAGTGTAGGCCTATAGTAGTGACCCAGCCTTCACTTCAGTGTAGGCCTATAGTAGTGACCCAGCCTTCACTTCAGTGTAGGCCTATAGTAGTGACCCAGCCGGCCTTCACTTCAGTGTAGGCCTATAGTAGTGACCCAGCCTTCACTTCAGTTTAGGCCTATAGTAGTGACCCAGCCTTCACTTCAGTATAGGCCTATAATAGTCACCCAGCCTTCACTTCAGTGTAGGCCTATAGTAGTGATCCAGCCTTCACTTCAGTCCTATAGTAGTGATCCAGCCTTCACTTTAGTGTAGGCCTATAGTAGTGACACAGCCTTCAGTTCAGTGTAGGTCTATAGTAGTGACCCACCCTCACTTCAGTGTAGGCCTATAGTAGTGGCCCAGCCTTTGTAGGCCTATAGTAGTGACCCAGCCTTCACTTCAGTGTAGGCCTATAGTAGTGATCCAGCCTTCACTTCAGTCCTCCTATAGTAGTGATCCAGCCTTCACTTTAGTGTAGGCCTATAGTAGTGACACAGCCTTCACTTCAGTGTAGGTCTATAGTAGTGACCCAGCCTTCACTTCAGTGTAGGCCTATAGTAGTGGCCCATCCTTCACTTCAGTGTAGGCCTATAGTAGTGACCCAGCCTTCACTTCAGTGTAGGCCTATAAAAGTGACCCAGCCTTCACTTCAGTGTAGGCCTATAGTAGTGGCCCTGCCTTCACTTCAGTGTAGGCCTATAATAGTGACCCATCCTTCACTTCAGTATAGGCCTATAGTAGTGACCCAGCCTTTACTTCAGTGTAGGCCTATAGTAGTGACCCAGACTTCACTTCAGTTTAGGCCTATAGTAGTGACCCAGCCTTCACTTCAGTGTAGGCCTATAATAGTGACCCAGCCTTCACTTCAGTGTAGGCCTATCCAGCCTTCACTTCAGTCCTATAGTAGTGATCCAGCCTTCACTTTAGTGTAGGCCTATAGTAGTGACACAGCCTTCACTTCAGTGTAGGCCTATAATAGTGACCCAGCCTTCACTTCAGTGTAGGTCTATAGTAGTGATCCAGCCTTCACTTCAGTCCTATAGTAGTGACCCAGCCTTCACTTCAGTGTAGGCCTATAATAGTGACCCAGCCTTCACTTCAGTGTAGGCCTATAGTAGTGATCCAGCCTTCACTTCAGTCCTATAGTAGTGATCCAGCCTTCACTTTAGTGTAGGCCTATAGTAGTGACACAGCCTTCACTTCAGTGTAGGTCTATAGTAGTGACCCAGCCTTCACTTCAGTGTAGGCCTATAGTAATGGCCCATCCTTCACTTCAGTGTAGGCCTATAGTAGTGACCCACCCTTCACTTCAGTGTAGGCCTATAAAAGTGACCCAGCCTTCACTTCAGTGTAGGCCTATAGTAGTGACCCAGCCTTTACTTCAGTGTAGGCCTATAATAGTGATCCAGCCTTCACTTCAGTGTAGGCCTATCCAGCCTTCACTTCAGTCCTATAGTAGTGATCCAGCCTTCACTTTAGTGTAGGCCTATAGTAGTGACACAGCCTTCACTTCAGTGTAGGCCTATAGTAGTGACCCAGCCTTCACTTCAGTGTAGGCCTGTAGTAGTGAACCAGCCTTCACTTCTGTGTAGGCCTATAGTAGTGACCCAGCCTTCACTTCAGTTTAGGCCTATAGTAGTGACCCAGCCTTCACTTCAGTGTAGGCCTATAGTAGTGACCTAGCCTTCACTTCAGTGTAGGCCTATAGTAGTGACCCAGCCTTCACTTCAGTGTAGGCCTATAGTAGTGATCCTGCCTTCACTTCAGTCCTAAAGTAGTGATCCAGCCTTCACTTTAGTGTAGGCCTATAGTAGTGACACAGCCTTCACTTCAGTGTAGGCCTATAATAGTGACACAGCCTTCACTTTAGTGTAGGCCTATAGTAGTGGCCCTGCCTTCACTTCAGTGTAGGCCTATAATAGTGACCCAGCCTTCACTTCAGTATAGGCCTATAGTAGTGATCCAGCCTTCACTTTAGTGTAGGCCTATAGTAGTGACACAGCCTTCACTTCAGTGTAGGTCTATAATAGTGACCCAGCCTTCACTTTAGTGTAGGCCTATAGTAGTGACCCAGCCTTCGCTTCAGTGTAGGCCTATAATAGTGAGCCAGCCTTAACTTCAGTGTAGGCCTATAGTAGTGACCCAGCAGTGTAAGCCTATAGTAGTGACCCAACCTTCACTTCAGTGTAGGCCTATAGTAGTGACCCAACCTTTACTTCAGTGTAGGCCTATAGTAGTGACCCAGCCTTCACTTCAGTGTAGGCCTATAGTAGTGACCCAGCCTTTACTTCAGTGTAGGCCTATAGTAGTGACCCAGCCTTCACTTCAGTGTAGGCCTATAATAGTGACCCAGCCTTCACTTCAGTGTAGGCCTATAGTACTAAGTAGTGACCCAGCCTTTACTTCAGTGTAGGCCTATAGTAGTGACCAAGCCTTTACTTCAGTGTAGGCCTATAGTAGTGACCCAGCCTTTACTTCAGTGTAGGCCTATAGTAGTGACCCAGCCTTCACTTCAGTGTAGGCCTATAATAGTGACCCAGCCTTCACTTCAGTGTAGGCCTATAGTAGTGACCCAGCCTTCACTACTTCAGTGTAGGCCTATAGTAGTGACCCAGCCTTCACTTCAGTGTAGGCCTATAGTAGTGACCCAGCCTTCACTTCAGTGTAGGCGTATAGTAGTGACCCAGCCTTCACTTCAGTGTAGGCCTATCCAGCCTTCACTTCAGTCCTATAGTAGTGGCCCAGCCTTCACTTCAGTGTAGGCCTATAATAGTGACCCAGCCTTCACTTCAGTGTAGGCCTATAGTAGTGATCCAGCCTTCACTTCAGTCCTATAGTAGTGATCCAGCCTTCACTTCAGTGTAGGCTTATAGTAGTGACCCAGCCTTCACTTCAGTGTAGGCCTATAATAGTGACCCAGCCTTCACTTCAGTGTAGGCCTATAGTAGTGATCCAGCCTTCACTTCAGTCCTTTAGTAGTGATCTAGCCTTCACTTCAGTGTAGGTCTATAGTAGTGACCCAGCCTTCACTTCAGTGTAGGCCTATAGTAGTGGCCCATCCTTCACTTCAGTGTAGGCCTATAGTAGTGACCCAGCCTTCACTTCAGTGTAGGCCTATAAAAGTGACCCAGCCTTCACTTCAGTGTAGGCCTATAGTAGTGGCCCTGCCTTCACTTCAGTGTAGGCCTATAATAGTGACCCAGCCTTCACTTCAGTGTAGGCCTATAGTAGTGACCCAGACTTCACTTCAGTTTAGGCCTATAGTAGTGACCCAGCCTTCACTTCAGTGTAGGCCTATAATAGTGACCCAGCCTTCACTTCAGTGTAGGCCTATCCAGCCTTCACTTCAGTCCTATAGTAGTGATCCAACCTTCACTTTAGTGTAGGCCTATAGTAGTGACACAGCCTTCACTTCAGTGTAGGCCTGTAGTAGTGACCCAGCCTTCACTTCAGTGTAGGCCTATAGTAGTGACCCAGCCTTCACTTCAGTTTAGGCCTATAGTAGTGATCCCAGCCTTCACTTCAGTGTAGGCCTATAGTAGTGACCCAGCCTTCACTTCAGTGTAGGCCTATAGTAGTAGTGACCCTGCCTTCACTTCAGTGTAGGCCTATGGTAGTGACCCAGCCTTCACTTCAGTGTAGGCCTATAATAGTGACCCAGCCTTCACTTCAGTCCTATAGTAGTGATCCAGCCTTCACTTTAGTGTAGGCCTATAGTAGTGACACAGCCTTCACTTCAGTGTAGGTCTATAGTAGTGACCCAGCCTTCACTTCAGTGTAGGCCTATAGTAGTGACCCAGCCTTCACTTCAGTGTAGGACTATAGTAGTGACCCAGCCTTTACTTCAGTTTAGGCCTATAGTTGTGATCCTGCCTTCACTTCAGTGTAGGCCTATAATAGTGACCCAGCCTTCACTTCAGTGTATAGGTGACCCAGCCTTCACTTCAGTGTAGGCCTATAGTAGTGACTCAGCCTTCACTTCAGTTTAGGCCTATAGTAGTGACCCAGCTTTACTTCAGTGTAGGCGTATAGTAGTGACCCAGCATTCACTTCAGTGTAGGCCTATAGTAGTGACCCAGCCTTCACTTCAGTGTAGTTTTTAGCATTATTTAGTACAGTTTGGTAACGTTGCTGGAAAATAAAAGCTATCACAGTAACTTTAATTGATTCTTATACAGACTATTATTTGATCTTTTGGCAGAATGAAAATTCTGTGTCACTGTACTAAGCAGCAATGCCTTAGAAGACTCCTCAGTGGGAGCCAACTGTGAGGTCAAGGCAGGGTGTGTGATATACAAAGGCAAAATTTCAGCTTTTGATAAATTTGACAGAACATTCTTTAAATCAAATTCGCCTGTGATTTATTATTTTGAAATGTGTAGTTACCAGGAAGACATGGAGGAGCTAGAAGGAAGGATTCAATCCCATCATGGAAGACGATGATAATATAGTTCTTTGCTCTCTAGCATCTGTGCGGTCAGTGGGGGGGTCTCTGTCAGGACTGGACTTGTTCGTTAACTAGATAACTGTTGTTTTGAAATTATCGTTATTTTCTTAATTAAAAAATAATAAAACACCTCGAGTGTCTTCCAAACACAACAATTTTTTTGCCAACTTGAACGTCAGAAACACTATAATCACCTTCTCAATAATCAAATTCTAATTGTCGTTTCGACTAGATGCTCTAGCCTGCATCAGGAATAATGAGATATTAAGGCTCGCATAAGCCTGCTACATACCAGTAGCTAGCTATCCACCACGTGCCAGTACACGTGCCTACATGAGCACAGGATGTAAGAATAATGGTAATAATAAATCAACTAATTAAATATATATATATATATATAATAATAAAATAATTTTAATAAAAATACTAAAATAAATAGATAAAAATAGTAAATAAAGAATAAATAAATAAAACAAACAAACAAACAAACAAATTATAAATAAATTAATAAACAAAGAAAGAAACAACAAACAAACAAAAAAATATAATCAATCAAACAAACAAGCACACAAACAAACAAACAAAATAATCAAACAAACAAACAAACAAAATATAAATAAACAAATAAACAAACAAACAAACAAACGAAACAAAAAAAGCAAGCAAGAAAAGAAAGAGAGAGAGAAAGAAAGAAAGAAAGGAAAGAAAGAAAGAGAAAGAAATAAAAAAGGAAGGAAGGAAAGAAAGAAAGAAAGAAAGAAAGAAAGAAAGAAAGAAAGAAAGAAAGAAAAAAGAGTGAGAGAAATAAATAAACAGAGAAAGAAAGAAAGAGAGAGAGAGAGAAATAAAGAAAGGAAGAAAGAAAGAAAGAAAGAAAGAGAGATAGAAATAAGAAAGAAAAAAAAGAGAGAGAGAGAAAGAAAGAAAGAAAAAGAAAGAAAGAAAGAGAGAGAGAGAGAGAGAGAGAGAGAGAGAGAGAGAGAGAGAGAGAAAGAAAGAAAGAAAGAAGAGAAGAAAGAAAGAAAGAAAGAAAGAAAAGAAAGAAAGAAAGAAAGAAAGAAAGAAAGAAAGAAAGAAAGAAAGAAAGAAAGAAAGAAAGAAAGAAAGAAAGAAAGAAAGAAAGAAAGAAAGAAAGAAAGAAAGAAAGAAAGAAAGAAGAAAGAAATAAGGAAAGAGAAAGAAAGAAAGAAGGAAAGAAAGAAAGAAAGAAAGAAGGAAAGAAGGAAAGAAAGAAGGAAAGAAGGAAAGAAAGAAAGAAAGAAAGAAAGAAAGAAAGAAAGAAAGAAAGAAAGAAAGAAAGAAAGAAAGAAAGAAAGAAAGAAAGAAAGAAAGAAAGAAAGAAAGAAAGAAAGAAAGAAGGAAGGAAGGAAGGAAAGAAGGAAGGAAGGAAGGAAGGAAGGAAGGAAGTAAGGAAGGAAGGGAGGGAGGGAGGGAGGGAGGGAGGGAGGGAGGGAGGGAGAGAGAGAGAGAGAGAGAGAAAGAAAGAAAGAAAGAAAGTAAGAAAGAAAGAAAAGTAACGAACCAATGAACGAACAAACAAAGAAACAAATAAACAAATAAATAAACAAAATATAAACAAAAAACAAATAAAACAACAACGAAAATAATAATAGTAGTGGTAGTAGTAGTAGTAGTAGTAGTAGTAGTAGTAGTAATAATAATAATAATAATAATAATAATAATAATAATAATAATAATAATAATAATAATAATAATAATAATAATAATAATAATAATAATAATAATAATAATAATAATAATAATAATAATAATAATAATAATAATAATAATAATAATAATAATAATAATAATAATATTATTATTATTAATAATAATAATAATAATAATAAATTATTAATAATAATAAGATTAAAAAATAAATGCATAAACAAACATTAAAAATAGAATAACAATAATAATATAATAAATAATAAAATAAATCAACTGTACTGCTCACACTTTGGTGCTAGGCTGATTTGCAATACTACTTAACTAGAAATTCTTTTTGTCTTCTGGCCTGGTCCAAGATGGTGGCTACCTCCCACCAAATAGGATGTCCATTATCCATGCATGCTCAGCAATTGCCGACTTCTCTTTAGTACACTTTCTTATGCATCTTGATGTTCTTTCACTTTGGTTTCCAGTCTTCTGATGGTCTCCCTTATGTAGTATTTACCACACAACACATGAGTGCATATTGGGATAAAAAAGAGGTGAAAATATACTTCTAAAGAACATATAATCTTGGCATTTTTAATTTCACAGCAACCTGCCTATGAATGCCTAGAAGTCAACTTTGACTCCCACAGTTGTAGAGTTAGCCGATCCTCTTCAACTACTGCTCACCCATTGTGTTAAGTTTGGCTAGCATTAGATATTCATGTTGTGAGCTACTAAAAATTATGGACGGAGAAAATCTACAAAGGAATTCGTAAAAGCAGGAGGAGTATCAGGAGTTCGACTGCTGCAACTGAGTGCTTCAATGTCCAAACGTATATTGACATTGTGTAAATTTGGGTCTATGATTAACAAAAATTAATAAAGAAGGAAAAAAGTTCATTTGCATAATTAGGCAACCCAACTTTTCAAACTTGTGCAATGAATTGTTCTATATCTGCTTCTCCTCCCCCCCCCCCCCCCCCCCCCCCACACACACACTCACACACCCACCTTTCCCTCCCTAATCCTCCCTATTTGACTATGCCCAACCTCCCATCCTTACAAGGGCAATTTCTTCCTTCTTGGCAGCTGGCAATGTGGTTGAGGACATACTTCATGTCCTTGCAGTGAGGAACAGAGCAAGGCCTGTCCTGTTGCCTTCTCTTGCACTTCTGCACATGTAGAAACAGGACCCGTTGTTGTTGTTGGATCTGCTTCAGCTTCTCAGGGTTGGAAGTACCCATGCCCCCAGGGTTCTGGGGCTTTCCCCTGATGGAAGAGGCCTGTAAGTTATCCGAGTATCGAAAGAGACCACTGCTTCCTACTCCTCCACCCATAATTGTACTGTTAGTCTCATCCCGACTTCTTCTATTTCTCCTCTTCCGGAGACAGTAGGGGTGATTCCTGAGATCATGGGACTGTTCCCTACTTCCAGAGAGAGAGAATGATTGGAAGGTGGCTGGTGGCTGAGGTAAAGTAGATGTTTCGTTGCTACCAGGAACGATGACATTAATACCTAAGCAAGCCAGAGAGAGAGAGAGATTATTATAAGCAATATCACCCTCTACAATTGTTGTTTGGGGCTATCTATTACAAATTATTACTTTTCTCATTATCAAAACTTGCTACTTTAAACCAAACAGCAATACTTCCCAAATTAAATTATACAGAGAGCAAGGCTTTTAGTCAGGTAATGGTAAAGGGTAGTACTTGTCCCCATCGTATTGGGGAGAGTGGGTCGAGGATTGGCACTATGTATCATCAAGTTGGCATGAGACTGCATGTGATCTATGGCCCCTCCCAGAGGTGGAGTCATATTCACCATTCCTTGAGGCACCTGCTGTGGAGGCTTCCCAGCTCCCGGACCCCCATCATAGAGTACATCCCAGTGTGTCTGGCAGCCACTGGATGGGAGTGGTTCTGGTGCTGGTACGTACTGTTGTGCTCCTACCATGAGCATTTGCCTCATGCTGTGAGGGGGACCGACCACCTGATAATAGCCCATCATGGGGCCCATCGTCATGTCATGCAGTCTCATTCTGCCTGCCATCGGCATTTGGTTTTGTGGAACGATCATCCCCTGAGGAGAGTGGCTGGGCATCTCGACTCGCATAGGACCAGCCATTCCATGAGCAACTTCCATCCACATGCCATGTTGCTACTGCTGCTGATCTGTGCAATGGCTGCCATTCTGGGCCCACTGGGGGCCCATTGTTGGCTACTATGTGTCAGGAAGCCCCTTGCCCTGCCAAGATTGCCCCACCTCCTCCTCCTCCCATTGAGAAAGAAAGATACGTATAGCAAAGGGATGGAGGGAGTGGTTCTGCAGGGGCTGGTGGTGCATGGAGTCAGCAAAAGATGTCATGGGGAGGGATACATTTTGTGTGTAGCCTTAGCAGGCCATGTTGAGCATGGGAGTCAAGATAGTAAGGGTGGGTTTTCCCAAGGTACTAATCGAAGGAGGAGGAGGCTGATGACTGGGAACTGAGCCTTGATGCCAGGTTAGAATAATACTGTTCGGAATTGAGTTTCTTGGCGGCTAAATAGGTTGAGGGGTGGTATTGGTGGAGCTTTGCTGCTGCTGTTGTAGAGGAGTGGGACCTGCTGTTTGCTAGAGTTAATGCTGTTGATCATGAGTTTGTTGCCGGTAGCATTAGTAGTGTTAATTGCAGCAGCAGCAGAGTTCTCTGACGAGGGACCAGGAACAAGAGATGTTCAGGTCCTCTGAAATGAGGTATTCTGACTCATCAGTAAAATCGTTCAATAAATATAATAGACCTACATCTATACACACATATAGATACATATATACCCCCCCCCCCCCCTCCCCCCTCCCCTTCAATAGAAAAAGATCCACAGCTCCAGCAGAACTCAAGTCTACATGATGGTATATACACTACACACAAACCACAGAACGAGGCATACATGTAATTCTAAGTAAAACTTTCTCATAGCTAGCTTGCTTTGTGCTCGAGCTAAATCAAGTAGAAAAAGCAGTAAAAAAATAATAATAATGTCAAAACTACGTGCACAGTACACTAATCCAGCCTAAAACTTTCTCACCTGAATTCCTCTCAATTCTTTGTTTTTTCATAGGTGGCGTCACTTCATGCTCCAACGCTGATTCGGATAGCAAACTAGACATTAGCACACCCTCTTTTTCAGTAGGATAGCACTCGCGAACCTTCCTTTTATACATTTTAGGCGTCTCGCATTGCAGCCCCAAAAAACCCAGCCCCTCAACAACGCGCATGCGCGTGTGCTCGTTCGTATTCTTCAGGACCCCGCAACATATTCTAATTTCACTTGATCTCTTCACTCTCTCCGGTTTTGGCCGTACCACTTTTGGTAACATGCTGCGCATGCTCGATTTGGACCCTTGCTAGCTATTGTATTTGCCTTTGGGACGGTCCGTGGCTTCGAGCTTTGGTGTAGCGTCTGAAGTGAGCGATAACCTTCCTGAAGTTCCCTGTCATCCGCCCGAATCCTTCGAAAGAGCTTTCAGGAAAAAGAAGGTAGTGGAGAGATCTTGCCAAGCGAGCTGGTTCCGTACGTGGTCTTGGCTACATTATAGACAAGCCAGAGATTCTCTGCACTGCTACCTCTGCTGCAAAGCTGTTAAGGCTAAGCATATAACAGTGAAGCCAGGAGCTACCGATGCTGCTTTTGTAAGTTTAGCGACTTCCTCATAGATCTTTTAACTTAACTTTTAAAGTTTATAGTACTATTCACTTATTTAGAATGCTTTATATTGTAGTTACCTCGGGATTTACGAACTGGAAAGATGCCATACTAGGTATCCGACAGCATGAGAAAAGTCAGTGCCACAAGATAGCAGTTGAGAAGCTAATTACAGTACCAACAACTACACGAGATGTAGGTGAGATGCTCTCTAGTACTATGGCCCAAGATGAGCCAAAAATCGGCACTCTTTACATGATCCCAATTACCTTGGAGTCCTCTTCACTCATGAGATCAGTTGAAACAGATTTCCATCACCACGATTATCATGACCACGTATCCCACATCCCTGCCTTGCCAAAAACTTTAGACAGCAGATCTCATGAGTGAAGAGGACTCCAAGGTAATTGGGGTCATGTAAAGAGTGAGACTCCGGAAGTCGAAAAATCCATGCACGTCAATTGTTTTTGCAGTATATATTTAAAAACACACTTTTCCCTGCTTATCTTAAATGTGCGCACCATGTAGGTCCTTTGAATTTGATGGAGCGTTCAGAAGGCATCAAGAAAGGATACTCGAAGTAAGTTACAAATACCCCTGGACAGAACAATATTCATTAGCAGCAATACATAACAAAAAATTAGCACAACTTCACATTAACACGACTTCATAAAACAACAAATGCAGCATCGACTTTGAGACCAAAAAAACAACAAAACATCAGAGGGCTTATACTGTGTACTGTGTTTTGATTGCATGTAGGATGCTGCCAAAAGCCTCAGCAGTTGTGCAAGCATTCCTCTCCCTCCACCTAAATTCATCACGGAATGGAGGAAGTTGATGACGATGAACCCCCTTCATCCTTTTAAACTTTATCTTCGCCTGCAATACATTATAGTATATTTGTGTATTATATATAATGTGTATTTGGTACCTTTATTACCTTTATTTAATGAATCTCTATTATTAACTGTGCAATTTAATTTAAATGTGAAAATGAAAAATCTGTCACGTTTTGACCACACCAAACCACACCCACATCCTGGCCTGACCACCTCAAAATTGGCGGAGCCACCCCTGCTAAGTGTGAATAATATAGCAATATAGCTTTTGCTGCTATATGGCATGCGATCGCACTCGTCACATTACTTCAAGTGTTTGGTATAATGGGCATTATTCTCAGTGGTAAATAACCATATCTTGCCAAATAACTCATAATGTGTATCACAATTCAAGAGATGTATTACATTTTATATTTGTTGACTAGTTGATTGACTTGTCTAATTATTCTTAATATTTTACAGGCCTTTGTCCTTTGATAAGTGGTATTCTTTCATATAGGTTAGGTTCCAACTGGGACCTTTGGGAAAGGTATATAGTAATTTTTTTATCTGGAAAACCCTGCTAAGATGGTGTCGCATCTTGTTCTGATCAAAGGATTGCATAAAGCTGTTGCAATTGCAATAGCAAATGACCTCAATCATTGCCTCTAGCCTGTCTCTGTATTTCTGGTTTCTCAATGATAAGATAGGTTCCAGCGTAATGCTCCATCCAGGCAAGGCCTTTCAGTGTATCTAATTCTGCCAATGATAAGAACAGATATATTGAAGCATAAGACACATGTATTAAGGTGTAATATCAAATATTACTATACATAGTCCTCAACTCCATTCACCCAACTTGAAGAAAATATGTCAAACGATTTTAAAAATAAATAAATAAATAAGACACCGGACATAGTTTAAACACAATGACTTATGGTTCTAGTAGGGAGGCTGTCATATAATAACACTGTTCCCTTGGATGCCCATATATGTCATGGGCGGCGTGGGCAGTACGGCCAGTACGGCCATGGCCGTACTACTTTTCAGTTCACTAGAGGGAGGGAGGGAGGGAGCACTCCCTGTATTAGTTCTCTAGGAGGGAGGGAGCACTCCCTGTATTAGTTCACTAGAGGGAGGGAGGGAGCACTCCCTGTATTAGTTCACTAGAGGGAGGGAGGAAGCACTCCCTGTATTAGTTCACTAGAGGGAGGGAGGGAGTGAGGGAGCACTCCCTGCAAAAGTGATGGGTGTGGTTTATATTTTTAACTGCGAATGTTAGCTCAGAAATCGTCTCTTTAACGGATGCGGTGGAAGATCTTCCAGATTCTCCTCACCAGCCCGATTCTTTCTCTTTCCCTAAGAGAGCATTTGGCACGAAGGGAATCTCGAGAGCTTGTCAAGCAAGTTTGTTTCGTTCTTGGTCCTGGCTGCACTACAGTGAAGCTAAGGACTCAGTAGTTTGCCACCTCTTTTGCAGACTATTAGAGAGAAGCATATCACTGTGAAAACTGGAGCTACCACTGATCCTCATGGTGTCTTTGTACGTTATTGTTTTATGTTTTAGCTATGATAATAATTATTATTACTGTTTGCATTTTTAACCACTGTGTAGCTTGGTCGAGGTTTTACAAATTGCAAGGATGGGACAGTAGTATTTCGTAAGCATGAGTCTGTCACAAAATTGCTGTGGAGAAGCTCATCACATTGCCAGCGTCTACTCGGAATGTGGGGGAGATGCTCTCCAGTATATTAGCTACTGACAAAGCCAACAATCGTCACTGCCTTCTGAAGATTTTGAGTGCTTTGAAATTTCTTGCCAGGCAGGGTTGTGGAATCCGAGGGCATGATGACAAGTATGAGGGCAATCTGATTCAACTCATGAAACTTATTAGTGAAGATGATTCGAAGGTATTTCATGTTAGCTATTATTGTTGTCATTATAATAAACAGACACCCAGCATCATGCCTCTAAACACTATACTTTATTATACACTTGACCCAATACAGTGTCAGGAATGGTTAACGAAGAAGACTGAGGTTTATCTAAGTCATGATAACCAGAATGAGTTATTGAAGTTAATGGCACTGAACATACTAAGATCAATATCGAGAAATCTTCAAGTGACAGAGTTCATTACCATCATGATGGATGAGTGTACCGATGTCACTAACAAAGAGCAGGTATTGTTAATATCTAACTATTAATATTCTAACAGTTAATAAGAGTTATATTATATATTGCATCAATCTGTAGGTTGTCGTTGTAATACGATGGGTAGACGATGAACTTCAGGTCTACGAGGAATTTATTGGGCTCTATGAAGCTCTACTATAGAGGCTAAATCCCTAGTTGCAGTTATCAAGGACACACTGCTTCAGTTAAATATTTCACTGATGAAAGTGAGGGGTCAGTGCTATGATGGAGCAAGTAATATGAGTGGGATAAGACAGGGAGTGGCAACTCTTATTCAGACCGAACAGTCTAATGGGTTTTTTACGCATTGTTATGGTCATAGTTTGAATTTGGCAGTGTCTGACACCCTGAAGAAATCGTCTACCATGAAAAAGGCATTAGAAACCACTCATGAGATCACCAAATTAGTGAAATTTTGCCCACGAAGAGAAAACACTTTCAAGAAGCTGAAGGATGAAATGGCACCTGGTAGTCCAGGTATACGTGTGTTGTGTCCTACTAGGTGGACTGTACAGGCAGACTCTATGCAGAGCATCCTTCGAAATTATTCAGGAGGTTTGGGATCAAGCAGTTGCTTTGGTTCATGATACTGAAGTGATCGCTCGTATCGGGGATGTTGCTGCTTAAATGCAGCTGTTTGAGTTCTTCTTTGGTCTTGTTCTGGGTGAAAGTCTACTTCGTCATTCTGACAATTTAAGTAGGACTCTACAAAAGAAGAATTACTCGGCAGCTGAGGGCCAATTAATAGCTGAACAAACTAAGAGGACACTTCAGAGCATTAGAAACGAAGAAAGCTTCAATAATTTTTGGGACAAGGTGAAATCATTGGCATCCGATGTCGAAGTGAATGATCCTGTCTTGCCAAGAAGAAGGAAAGTTCCAAAACGGTTTGAACAAGGGAGTGCTCCATCCGAGTATCCTCCCAGTCCAAAAGACAAGTACAGGCAGGTATATTATGAAGCTCTGGATCTTTTGGTGCAAGCAATAGAGGATAGGTTTGATCAACCTGGATATAAGATTTATTCTTGCTTGGAAACTGTTCTTGTTAAAGTAGTCCTGAAGAAAGATTATTCGGAAGAACTTAGGAGTGTGCTTGAAGTATATAAGGATGACCTCAATGAGACCAATCTGGCCACTCAGCTCTGCATACTCAGCTCCACCATACCTGAGGGGGAAAATAATATTTCTGAAATATTGTCATATCTACAGAATATTTCACAAGGAGAAAAGGATTTGATGAATGAAGTTACTATTTTGGCTAAGCTTATATTAGTGATGCCAGCTACAAATAGTACTAGCGAACGTTCATTTAGTGCCATGCGTCGAGTCAAGTCATATCTGCATTCCACCATGCTACAGGAAAGATTGAACAACTTGATGGTGTTACACGTGCACAAAGACCTCACGGACAAAATTAATTTGTGTGATGTTGCCAATGACTTTGTAAGTAAAGGTGAACGTAGACTACAAGTATTTGGTGTATTTTGACCACTTCTTTTTGCTTTATTTGCTGTAAAATGTAACAACAAACGTGTTCATATACAGAACTATATATACATGTATATGTAACTTGTTCTTCTTGAATATGACCGTAAAAGTCACACCCACTTCCTGGCCTGACTGCCTCAATATTGCCCGAGCCGCCCCTGCATTTCATGCATAAACCCAGTGGCTGCCAATATTCATGATCTTCACAAAATTCTCTACTAGATTTCCAGTAAGTGAGCCTCCACTGCTTGGTGCCAAATATTGAACTGGTTGAAGGCCACCCTTCTTTGGAAATTGTATATGAAGTAGGGCATGTGCTTCATTAATGTGGGTATCCTCCAACCATGCTCCTGATTGGAAAGTTACGAGAAAGTCTCGGGGTAACTCTCTGCAGCTGTCCAGCTGTTTGCATGGTAGGCATTTGGCATTTACTCTCAGTAGAGTCTTGGTCGCCAGTCACAAAACAATCTGTTTTAATCTGTAAAGATTCCATTGAAATGCCCATCTTTTCTTATTGTTGTTGGTCCTGGTCCACAGTGTGTGTGGGCAGTTGGACTGGCTGTAGAATGACAGTGCCTTGTTTCTCAGAATGGTCAAGAAGTGGTTTGTTGAGATGTAGGCTAGGAGTTGAAACCACACCAAGGTTTGCTGTGAACTGCCTGTTCTTGCTGGATTCCTTTCTGCAATATGCTATATTCACAGTGGCTTCCTGGATACTAGTATATTCCACAATCCAAGTCACAATCAAGGTATTGTAGGTCAGAGGGAGGGAGGGGTGAGCTTGTCTGTAAACTTGCATAGCCACTCTGATTTGCACGTTGGTCGGAATACATTACCTACAAGGTTGTCTCGAAACATGGTTTTGTAACTTGGTATATTACGGGTCAACTAAGGCTTGGTGTCCTGATTTGACCTTGCTTTTCATATCATTGCCAATACCATCCTGCAACATGCAGTGTCCCATAGAAGTGACGTCAGTAATTTCGTAAAGCCCCAAACAGTCTTGTGCTAACCTGCCACCTTTCTTTGATACTTTTCATACGTCCTTCTTCAAGACATGGTCTCCTACAGCAGACAACAAATATTTTTATATGCTTATCTTCAAGCCTAAACTTATGCCTGCAATTTTGGAAGGACATAAAATGAATTGGAAATAACCAAAATGTCTTATACTTTGAAACTAATTTTAACTCAACAATAATAATGATTAACTGCCCTCCTCTCTGTATCACACAAGAGCAGTATATGGCACCCTAAATATCTTAATTTTGGTCATATAAATTATCACTCTAAGCATACCATTGTGGAAAAGTGAAGTGGGACATACAAGAATGGATATTGGAGTCCACCAATTTAGGTTCTAGACACACATACGTAGTATTTATGACTATAATCATCACCACAACCAGCATATCTTAAATAAACCCTCAGTCTATATGTGATGTCCTCATTCCATCCACAACCTGTTGATTGATAAATACCATGCACATACTTCATTGCACATACTTCCATGCACACATACTTCCATGCACATACTTCCATGCTTCTTATTCTGCAACAAAAAATAAATAAAATGTCTCATGTTGAGACACATGGAACTTGTAGTTATGACCATGTGCTAGCTGTGAGAACCCATGGACAGCTACAGTGTAGTGACAAGCCATGGACAGTTGCAGTGCAGTGACAAGCCATGGATAGTTGCAGTGCAACACAAGCCAAGTAAGGCTGCAGTGCAACACAAGTCATGGACAGCTACAATTCAATGATAAGCCATGAACAGTTGTAGCAATGACAAACCATGGATAGCTGCATGCAGTGACAAGCCATTGATAGTTACAGCACCACACAAGCTGGACAGCTGCAGTGCAGTGACTTGGATATAAGCTGGGCCACTTATTATATCAGTAAACAACAAAATGGGCACTTAAAACTGAGCAACTACATGACAGTGAGGGGACAGAGCTTATGCATTATATGAAATCCCTGATTGTTATTTCTTTGTCTACTGTTTCTGCACCTGTATGCATGACAGCTAGAGAATTAGTCTCCCAACCTTCAGGACTTCTGTCAGAGCACACCCTGAACTATAGTTTGAGGTCATCATATATATACAGTAACACGGAGATTTGGTGACCATATGATGGAGAAAGATCAAGGTGGAGAGACAGGATGGTGGGCTTTTGGTGGACAGATGGGTGAGTTTAATAAATACATCTCGACATCAGCTTTTGACCTTGATGGGCACCATTGATGTAATGGCAAGACCTCCTGCTGCTCATCGATTGAGTAGGATAAAGCATTTAACCTTCTCATTTGGATGGATTTTTTCTGGTTGTTTGTAGAACATTGCCAAACTAAAGAACCAATTGATCGACAACAACAAATCTAAGATGCCAAGGTCATGAAGAAGGATGCAATATCAAGTACCATCGTGCTATATGTGATGAAATCATAGTAGAAGCTCCAGGGAATAAGCCTGGGCCCTTCGATTCAATGCGATGGATTGAAATAAGCAGTCATACACAGAGGTGGCAGAGATTTAGTAAAAGGAGATTGTTTATAAGAAATAAGCAGTGGTACACAGAGGTGGCAGGGACTTAGTAAAAGGAGATTGTTTATAATAAATAAGCAGTGGTACACAGAGGTGGCAGAGACTTAGTAAGAGGAGATTGTTTATAAGAAATAAGCAGTGATACACAGAGGTGGCAGAGGCTTAGTAAGAGGAAATTGTTTATAAGAAATAAGCAGTGGTACACAGAGGTGGCAGAGACTTAGTAAGAGGAGATTGTTTATAAGAAATAAGCAGTGATACACAGAAGTGGTAGAGACTTAGTAGGAGGAGATTGTTTATAATAAATAAGCAGTGGTACACATAGGTGGCAGAGACTTAGTAAGAGGAGATTGTTTATAAGAAATAAGCAGTGATACACAGAAGTGGCAGAGACTTAGTAAGAGGAGATTGAAATAAGCAGTGATACACAGAGGTGGCAGAGACTTAGTAAGAGGAGATTGTTTATAAGAAATAAGCAGTGATACAAAGAGGTGGCCACAGACTTAGTAAGAGGAGATTGTTTAAGAACTAAGCATGTATTTTGACTTCATTAGAGAGATTGGGAGGCAAGTCAGGCAGTGATACAGTTTAGGTCTTTCTGAAAGAGAGAATGGGAATTGATACGAAAAAGAAGGATATCTTCACATAATGAATAATCTTCGATGAGGCAGTCAAGGGCACATCACACACACCATTGATAAAGGTGAGAGGACCTATTATAGATCCCTGAGGGACACAGAAGAACCAGTGGCAGATGAAGAGGTGGTGCCTGTGGCGATCACTTGTTGTGAACATGCTGAAAGATAGGAAGGAAAGAAGATAAATCACTTTGTGAGGAACAGAATCAAAGGCCTCTTTGAGATCTGGAAAACAAGCACCAACCAATTTATTAGTTTGAAGAAGAGAGTGAAAGGAAAGGTTGGCCAAGAGAAGGGTTGATGAAGTGTACCGATGAGGAAATTGAGAATTTAAACTTGGTACACTTTCTAGTAGGAAGGGGAGAAGGAAGGTGATTTCCGTTAAGATACTATTATGATCAGAGGAGGATACGGGTGGTAGAACAAAATAAGAATCATGAACATGTGATGGAACAAAGACAAGGTCTGTGATAGTGGTTGAACCAGAATGAAAGGTGTGTGTAGAATACGAGTTGCTTGAGGAATCAAGAGAGTGCAGAAAGTTGAAGATTGAGGCAGAGATGAGTAGGACACGTCAACATTGATGTTGAAGTCTCCAGTAAGGATCAGGCCAGATAGCACATTGTGCGAAAGAGCGTTAAGAGTGTCTTAAAGGAGGGATACATCATTTAAGGAAGAATAGGTCTATAAAAAGCTCCAAATGTTAAAGTAAATTCCTGTACCTGGATGAAGTTCAATGCTATTATGGAAATTCAAAGGAACAGCATGTAAAGAAGAGTGTAGCGTAAGTCACCATTTATCGGCCGAGGTTTGCGCCTTGGCTCATAACTTAGCCTTGGATCACTTTCAGAACTTGGTTCTAGGTTGTAATCAAAGACTGTAGCCTCTTTAATTAGTCTATAAACTTAACAGTGATTTTCCTTTGGTTAGTAGGGAAAGAAGTCCATAAAGCAGTTAGCTTAGTGGTAGTTCATCATTTATCGTCACGAGCATCAATTGTCAGCTTGGCATACATTTTACAATACCATAATATCGGCCACTTGAGCAAATTGTGCCATACCTAATTTCCGGTTGAAAAGGTGTTCAAAACGAGCACAAGTCAACTCAGCAGGAGTAACTACTCCTTTGGCAATTTTCATTAAATCCTTATGTCTCAATTTACAGGAGTGATTTACATCAGCATAGAGGACACACTTTATTACTGGTATAATCGATATCAAGATAATCTACACATTCCTTATGGGTCTGTCAGCCTTGCGAATAGCACAGCCATTCTCTTCCAGTGTCTATGTCATCATCATAACAGCCAAAGCAGATAATAATTATAACACAGGTCAGTATGAATAGTCTCATCTATCTCATCTCTGGGGTTTCTTTTGCTTTGGTCAAATGCTGTGACTAACCGCAGTGGGAACCGCTGATGCTCCTTCCACTGACTTCTGCTTCTCTGCATTCTTGGTTTCCCTCTCAGCAGCCTTGCAAGCCTTTTCGACTGCTTTGTGCGACTTTTCCTGATCCCTCCCACCTCCTGCAGCCTGAGATCCATCTCCACCACTACCAACATCTCTTTCTACCAGGTCACTACTACCACCGTTTCTCTCACCTGAATCATGTTTTTAGATTAAAAAAATTTAAAAAATTTTTTTTAATGAGCTAAGTAGCAAAATGTATTTAGAGCCTTACATACATGATAACATGATAGGTAGAAAAATGATTGAAGTTAGGCGTAGAATTGTTTAATAAATCATTTGAAGGAAGAGAGTGAGGATGAGGATCCAATGGAGGTTGGCAGTGAGTTCCAGTAAATCAAGTGACGAGATCAAGGGGAGTACTATTGAGGACTAATACAGTGGAGTATGGGGATGCGAGGGGTTTACGAGAGATCATCATGTACTTGCTCTTATTAGGTTAATTATTAGGAGACAGGAAGATAGCCTTGATGATATAATGTCAATGTCTGATTGCAATGAATCTAAGGAAGCTGTTGAAGAGAATAGATGGGAGAGGAGGATGTCATCTGCATAGAGAGTAAGTGTAGAAGATGTCGAGAGTGGGAGGTTTGCAATGTCATTAATGTAAAGAAGAGGACCAAGAATAGATCCTTGAGGTACTCTAGAGGATGCATGACTTGAAGAAGAGATAGCACCAGAGATAGCGACACTCTGTGACCAGGCTGTAAGATAGGAAGTGAGCCAACAGAGGAGGTGAGAAGGAATATTAAGTAAGGACAGAGTGTTTAAGAGTGGTCTATGCAGCACAGAGTCAAAAGCTTCTTGATGTCTAAAAAGATGCACAGAGAGACTTGTGGGCATCCAGGGAAGCAAACCAAGATTGAGTTACGCTATTTCAGTAGACAGATCTGGGCTAAATCCGAACTGAACATTTGACAAAACATCCTGTATGGTGATAAGTTTGAATAGCAATGTGTGTGTGTGTGTGTGTGCGGTATTATGTGTATGTGTGTGTATGTTATCTGAATTTAAAAAAAAGTTAATAGCAGTGAGTGTATGTGGGCATTCACATGTCTGTATCAGTCTAAGCATTATTACATTTTTAATTGCATTATTTTGGACATGCCTTATTACTGAGTCACACAATGAAAGTGTCTTAAATGCTCATGTGCATGATTGGCATGTGAGTGTGTGTGTGTGTGAGGCAGTGTGAGGAACAGAGAACTTACTGAGGTCTCCTCCACTGCAAGTATCATCACTGCCTGCAGATCTGTTGTCATAGAGTTGCACCGCATCTTGATTAAATGGAAATATTCCAGCCTTCGTAAATCCACCGTAGATGTTTGCAGTGGTGATAGCACGTAGCCAAGCATTCTGAAACACGCAGCAGAAGTTAACACTTAGCGGACCGTACCACGTTAATTGAAATGTCAACGCGAGATTATTCAATTCGAACGCGCATCTATTCCCAGAGACCGGGCGTTTAACGGTGGGCAATATTTAGCTTTCCTCGTGTTCCAAGCTTGATAGACAGCTTCTAGGTGTGCTACTCCTCTCTATGATTACTTACTGGTATTCATTACTCAAATCTCAAAAGGTTTTTCAAGTATATGAGCTGATAATAATAATAAAAAAGTAAAGCGAAGAACTCTTGTTACCAAGGTGAGTAAGTAACTTTACTTCAGCTAATATAAACCTAGTGGTTTCTTTTATGACTGTTAGATCAAGCTAAATAGTGTATGAATAGTAAATAGTTTAGCTAGCGCATCTAAATAGTGTAGGAATAGTAGCTAGCGTAGCTAAATAGCTAGCTAGCCCACCCTTGTAGCTAACGAGCTAGCGCTTCATGTAGCTAGCTAGCTATCGGACCCAAGTAGCTAACCAGCTAGCGCTCCCATATAGCTAGCTGGCTAAAGCATCCAAGTAGCTAGCAAGCTAGCGCCCCCATATAGCTAGTTAGCAGTTAAATGGCTATCTAGCTTAGCTAAATAGCCTTTTCTTTCCTGAGAACACTGTGTGATTTTGTTATATAGTCCTTGCTCACATTCAGTTGTTCACTTATTAATATATTTTACATATAGGATTGCAGCAACATCTGTGATGAAGCAACATCTGTCATGTAATCATAACCATGAAACTAGGATGAAGGTATACTTATATAGATTCAGTCTTCTGTTTTATATGTCCTCTGTAAGTGGTAGGTGTGGAGTGTGTTAGGCAGGCACCACATCTATACAGGATGAGGTGTCTGGTGCCATCCTGCCATTGCAGAAAGCACAGTCACACCTCTGACTTCCTCACACTTGGTAATGGTGTCCCTTGCCATTCAGCCTGTTTGCCCTTCAGCTGTTCATGGGCACACTTCAGCTCGGCATGTGCATTGGTCCTGTCAATGGTAAACTTTAGCATGGTTGGACCAAAGAATAGTTGAAAACAATCTTCTGCACTTTGGCAGGATGGAGGAACATTAGGTCCTGGTTGAAGGATGTATGGGCTACTCTGCAATGTCATCTAGAATTTAAAAAGAAATAATAATGGTTTATATGTAAAGTTTGCTTGATATAAAACATTTGTCTGTGTAATACCTAATAATATTAATTGTTATTGTTCTTTTATTCCAGGAATGTCATACCTTCCCCAGCAGTTGTCCACATATATTGGCTAGCATCCACACGGCTGGTTCCACTTCCAACTGATCTTCCTCTCCTCTGCTGTCCTCTTCCTGTAGCTCTTCCCTTCCTCTGCTGTCCTCTACCTGCAGCTCTTCCCCTATTACGATGACCTCCCATTGACATCTGCTGACTTAGTCCTATCACTGTATCTCTCCCCCTATTTCCACTTGCTCCAACATCCATACTTGCACTCTCATCCTTGGTCTCATAAAAATTGCTACTCATATCTATTTCATCATCCCCACAACTATTTGAGTCTATGTACAATGCCATCTGGGTATCATAACCACAGGCCATTCATAGCTAACAACCACGAACCGTAGTAAAAAACCCTTCGTGATCAAAATGAAGTGGCAATTACTACTGTACCGAATACGTGACAATGGTCTTATAGATACGCCTGCGCGTGTCACGAATTCGTGACAGCGGTCTGCTAAGTGTTAAGCTTAGATATGACTGCCAGGATTATTTTGATAAGTTTGGAAGAGAGAGAGGGGAAGGTGCTGTGTAGTGGGCCTGATTTTGTTGGGGATAACCATTGTTGATGTCAGGTGGTGCCAATCTCTTATACGAGGGGAAAACCTTTGGGTAGGTAAGGGATTAATGGGTAGTATATAGAGCTTTCTGTAATTTCTGCAACTTATTCCTTGGGTGCTCCTCTTCCTTAACGGTGTTCTGATTTTGAAAAGCTGCCCACCATTTCTGTAATGTTTCTTAAAATGGGCAGGTGCAGGTTGTAGTGTTATCGACCGAGAACGAGAACGGCCAAAAACACCTGAATTGTTTCACTCAATCCTGTTGGAGGAATGCTGTCTACAAATTCTGGTTAAATAACTAGAAGGTAGAAGAATTTGTCAATTATATTACAGTCCTAGGTTAACACTTAGCGGAACATCCTCATGAATTCATGACAGGACCATTATCACATAGTGACAGATGCCTTCAACTTTTTTTACCACCATTAGTTGCTCTCTTTGTGGTTGTAAGCTATGAATGGCTTGTGGTTATGATACCCTATTATAGATGTTATCTGATATGGAGACTGATAATGGGATAGTTTATACATTGACTCAAATAGTTGTAGTGATGATGAAATGGATACAGTAGCAATTTTGAAGAGAGTGAGGATGCGAGTGCAAGTTTGGATGGAGCAAGTGGAAATAGGGGGAGATCTATAGTGAGAGGATTGAGGCAGCAGATGTCAATTGGAGGTAGTGGTAACAGGGGAAGAGCTGCAGGTAGAGGACAGCAGAGGAGGGGAAGAGCTGCAGGTAGAGGACAGCAGAGGAGGGAAGAGCTGCAGGTAGAGGACAGCAGAGGAGGGGAAGAGCTGCAGGTAGAGGACAGAAGAGGAGGGAAGAGCTGCAGGTAGAGGACAGCAGAGGAGGGAAGAGCTGCAGGTAGAGGACAGCAGAGGAGGGAAGAGCTGCAGGTAGAGGACAGCAGAGGATGGGAAGAGCTGCAGGTAGAGGACAGCAGAGGAGGGGAAGAGCTGCAGGTAGAGGACAGCAGAGGAGGGGAAGAGCTGCAGGTAGAGGACAGCAGAGGAGGGGAAGAGCTGCAGGTAGAGGACAGCAGAGGAGGGAAGAGCTGCAGGTAGAGGACAGCAGAGGAGGGGAAGAGCTGCAGGTAGAGGACAGCAGAGGAGGGGAAGAGCTGCAGGTAGAGGACAGCAGAGGAGGGAAGAGCTGCAGGTAGAGGACAGCAGAGGAGGGGAAGAGCTGCAGGTAGAGGACAGCAGAGGAGGGAAGAGCTGCAGGTAGAGGACAGCAGAGGAGGGAAGAGCTGCAGGTAGAGGACAGCAGAGGAGCGGAATCAGCCGTGTGGATGCTAGCCAATATATCTGGACTCCTGCTGGGGAAGGTATGATATTCCAGCAATAACATTACTGGCTACTACAGACAAATGTTTTTATATCAAGCAAACTTCTACCGACAAGTATAAACCAAATTCTCGATGACATTGCTCCACAGAGCAGCCAATACAACCTTCAACCTGGCCCACCATGCTAAAGTTCATCATTGACTGCATAATTATGCTGAGCCGAAGTAGGCCCAATCTGGCTGAGGAGTACCCCAACAGGCTGAATGTGGACTATTACCCTGTGAGAGGAAGTCAGTGGTGTAACACTGCTGTCTGCAGTAGAAGGCAGGGTGGCATCAGACACCTCACTCTGTATAGATGTGGTGCCTTCCCAAACAAACCCACTCTGTGCAGAGCTGTCTGCTTCCAGACTACCACACACAGAGGACATATCAAACTAATGACGAAGTTGATATAAGCATACCTTCATCCTAGTTTCATGGTATGATTACATGACAGATGTTGCTTCATCACAGATGTTGCTGCGATCCTATATGTAAAATATATTCCAAGTGAAAAACTGAATGTGAGCAAGAACTCTGTAACAAAACCAGCACAGTGTCCTCAGTAAAAAAAGCTAAGCTAGCTAGCTACTTGGGAGGGCTAGCTGGGGCTTAGCTACTTGGGTGCGCTAGCTAGCTTAGCTAGTTGGTGGGTGCGCTAACTAACTTTGCTACTTGGGTCTACTGGAGCGCTAGCTAGCTTTTCTACTTGGGTGCGCTGGCTAGCTTAGCTACTTGGGTGCGCTGGCTAGCTTAGCTACTTGGGAGCGCTGGCTAGCTTAGCTACTTGGGAGCGCTGGCTAGCTTAGCTACTTGGGTGCGCTGGCTAGCTTAGCTACTTGGGAGCGCTGGCTAGCTTAGCTACTTGGGTGCGCTAGCTAACTTTGCTACTTGGGTGCGCTAGCTAGCTTTTCTACTTGGGTGCGCTAGCTAGCTTAGCTACTTGGGTGCGCTGGCTAGCTTAGCTACTTGGGTGCGCTTAGCTACTAAGTAACTTGGGTGCGCTGGCTAGCTTAGCTACTGGCTAGCTTAGCTACTTGGGTGCGCTGGCTAGCTTAGCTACTTGGATGCGCTGGCTAGCTTAGCTAGTTGGGTGCGCTAACTAGCTTGGGTGCGCTAGCTACTTGGGTGCGCTAGCTACTTGGGTGCGCTAGCTAGCTTAGCTACTTGGGAGCGCTAGCTAGCTAAACCATTTATTATTCTTGCACTATTCAGACTTGGTCTAACAGTCATAAAAGAAACTGAGTTAACTGAAGTAAAGTTAGTTACTCACCTTAATCACAAGAGTTCTTGGCTTTGTTATATATAATTATTTTCAGCACTCTTCCCCCCCCTTTAAAAGTCTATACTCAGGCTATAGGAAAGAGCGGTCACCACTTTAAGCTTATAACCTAGAACAATAACATCACAAGGGGTTACTTTTAGAAGCGGAATGGCTTATTAATATTATATTCATAGTGCATACTTGTGACCTAGCGACTTTAGTCGGTTCTAAGGTCACTGGTGGTCCATCCACAACAGTGTAGCTTATGGCTAGTTCACTTCCAGTGTCAGTGTTGGGACCTGAAGGGCCACCTATGAAGAAGAAAAAAAGAACTGAGAAGGATTCAGGTGAGTAACATTGGAAAGTTTTAGGCTGTGCAGTATATATACATTTTTTAAATATTTTTAAAACTATTTTTGCTATTGAGTTAGCTCGAGCATAAATAAAGCTAGCTGTGTGACTTAGAATTATCCCTCGTTCTGTGGTTTGTTTAATAGGCTGTCATGTAGAGTTCTGTAGGAGCTGTGGATCTTTTCGTGTTTTTTTTAATATTGAGGGGGGGGGGGGGGGGGGCAAGGTTCAGTAGTTAAGCTCAGAGAGAATTGTTAATCACCCATTATAACTTGCAAGAAATGGTGAACATGACTCCACCTCTGGGAGGGGCCATGGGTCACATGCAGTCTCATGCAAACTTGATGATACACAGAGCCAATCCGATGACGACAGGCACTACACTTTACCATTACCTGACTAAAAGCCTTACTTACTGTATAATATGGGAAGTATTGCTTACTTTAGCAAGTTTTGATAATGAGAAAAGTGATAATTTGCATTTTTACCTTGGAAATAATAGACAATCCCAAGCAGCAACTGTAGAGGGTGGTATTGCTTACCATAGTCTCTCTCTCTCTCTCTCTCTTGCTTGCTTCTATATAGGTACTAATGCTCAAATCATTGTTCCTGGTAGAAACTACCCTAACCACACATCTACTTCCCCGTAGCCACGTTCCAATCCTTCTGTCTCTCTGGGAGGAGGGAACAGTCCTGAAATCTCAGGAATCACCCCTACAGTCTCCGGAGGAGGAGAAATAGGAGGAGTCGGGATGACTAACAGTAAAAGTATGTGTGGAGGAGTAGGAAGCAGTAGTGTCTCTGGATTCGTGGGTAACTTACTGGCCTCTTCCATCGGGGAAAAGCCCCAGAACCCTCCTGGGGTCATGGGTACTTCTGACCCCAAGAAGCCGAAGAGGATTCAACAGCTATTGGTCCTGTTGCTACACACGCAGATGTGCCAGAGGAGGGAACAGGACATGCAAGTGAGTGGGGATTACACACCTTGCTCTCTTCCTCACTGCAAGACGATGAAGAAAGTCCTCAACCTTATGACCATCTGCCAGGCAGGAAGAAATTGCCCTTGTAAGGATGGGAGGTTGGGTATAGTCAATGTTATTCTGCGGGAGGGGTAGGTGGGTGGGAGAGGAAGGGGGGGGGGGGGGGGGGGGGGGGGAGGAGGGGGGAGGAGCAGATATTGAGCAGTTCATTGCAGAAGTTTGGAAAGTTGTGTTGCCTAATTATGCAAATGAACTTTTTTCCTTCTTTTTTTAATTTTTGTTAATCAGTAGCCAAAATTTGCACCATGTCAATATTCATTTGGACATTGCCATGGCAGCAGTCAGACTCCTGATACTCCTCCTGCTCCTACGAACTCTTTGTAGATTTTCATCATCCATAATTTTTTAAAGATACTGTAAGCTGAAGCTCCGAATATCTAGTGCCAGCCAAACTTAACACAATGGGTGAGGAGTAGTTAAAGAGTGTCAGCTAACTCTACAACTGCGGGAGTCGGGATTGGTTGACTGCTAGGCATTCGTAGGCAGGTTGCTGTGCAACTTAAAATGGCAAGATTACATGTATATTCTATAGAAGTATATATTCATTATTATTAATTTTTTTTGCATGTCATAAGTTTTGCTTTATTTACATGTTACCATTACTTGCCGTGGTTTGAGTGCTCTATTCGCTGGTGTGTGTGCTCATTTTTTTAGATCCACATTGTGCGTCCTCGAGGCAGCTCATCGCTCATTGGAAGAACTGAACCATTGCAGACTGCTGGGTCTGTCTTCCTCTCATGCTTGCCTCTGCACGCAAAACAGCAGGTGTGTGTATGGGTGTGCATATTGTTGTGGAGGCCTATAGCTGCTCTATAGGTATCCGTCACCAAGCAAGTTTTAGACTCCACCATGCAGTGCAGAGGGTTGTCTGCTGATTAGCTTGACATTGATAGCATTATGTACATTTCTCCCTCCCCACCGCCCCTCAAATTTCAGAAGGGGGGATACGTGTGTTCCCCACCTATCCAATGCAGCTATACTGTCATGGTTTTTACAGAGAGGTGGACGGTGGACCAAAATGAATTTTTTTGTCTTCTTTACTCCTCCTTCCCTTTGCCAGAAATAAAAATGTTAAAGAATTTTAAGATGGCTTTTTAGCAGGAATCAGAGGCAATGTGGCGCAGCTGATTTGTAGGGGGGTCACTTGCAGGTGTGCTTGTATTGAATTTTTTTTATGCAGCTTGATCTCTATGACTGTCTTCGTTAGGCAGTTAATAATGTGCACGCATTTAACATGTTTCCAAGGGAATATTCTGTACGAAGTGCTCTAACTGAAACAGGGTCGTTTTGCAAGTAGCCCCAATGCCATATTCTGTATGAAGTGTTCTTTAATAGGATAAATAGTTGTGTTACAGTAGGCTCCAAGGCCATATTCTATATGAAGTATTCTTTAATAGAGCATTTGTTCTTTAAAAGAGCATTTGTATTGCAAAAGGCCTCAGAGGCCCCATGGCCATATTCTATATGAAGTGTTCTTTAACTCTTTAGGGACAAAAATTAAAAGAACATGACACACGTATGCCTGAATTTGATTTAAAGTCATGTGATGTAGTCATGTGACTCAATCATGTGACATAGTCACAGCAAGAGTCTACTGCCTTTTTCAAGGCTTGAAGGCTCTGTCAGGTAAGCTGTTGATACAGTAGGAGACCAAAAAAATCCAGTTCCATTCCATTAATTTTTCGTTGGCATTTCTGAGCAAATAATTCCAATGCTGTTAAATAAAGACCCCATTCCAATGGCGAAGAATTTTTTTTTGCATTTCAAATCATTTGCGTTCAATACCCTCGCCTTGTTCGCACGAACTTGTGTGGCTTAATTCAGTCGGCTTCGTAGCTGCTTCTAGTTTGTTTGTCGTTCAGTGTCGGGGAAACAACCTAACCAACTTCAGGAAACCACTAACCAACTTAAGGAAACCACTCAGTCACCCCAGGAAACTACTATGGCTTCAAAGTCTTCAAAGACCCACAGACCACAGCACGAGGAAGAGTAGTCTTGAAGAGTAGTGGCAGACCACAGCACGAGGAAGAGTAGATAGTTATAATTACTTATATCTTTATATGGAATTATTGACCTAATGTATAGATAGTTTTATGTAATATATAAGAACTGGGCCAACGCCTTGATATCTTTGTAATATAGATATACATGATAAGCAAATAACCCTAGAAGTTACCATGCGTTCATCATTTACCGTGACAAACAATTTAACAATTTCAATAAGATCCAAATCATCAGTTCTTTCTTTCATAACATGACAAATTAGCACATTGTTCATTCTTTGCTGGGTCACTGTGCTCCTCAGGGATGTCTTTATTCTCTTCAGAACGGAATTGGTTCTTTCTGATGTTGCTGATGTTGCTGGCATAGTGAGGTATAGCTTGATAAGTTTGTGGACTTCACTCGATAGCTTCTGGATGACTGGTTCAGCACGCAAAGCCTGGCATATTGTTGAAATACTGGTGACTTGTCTTACCTTGTCATCTTGCTTTATGACATCTGGTAGCAGTTTTAATTGCAGTTCAAGGCACTGGAAGTCCAGGTCATCGTTGTGCAACTCCTTGATCGATTGTGTTATTTCAACTTCTTGGTTGTTGGCTGATTGGATCAATACATCTTCTACATCTTGTGAGAGCTTCACAGAATGCTGGTCAAATCTTCTCTCTACTTCCCCTATAAGTGAGTCCAAGACTTCAAAGTACTGAACTTTGTAGTACTGCTTAATAGAATCAAAGCGTGTTGGTTCTGACCCTCTATCAAGTCTCTGTGGTGCTCTTTTATATCTGGGCATTGCTGGTTCTTCAGTTTTCCCTGTAGCCTCAGTGACAGCAGCATCATATAACCTACTAAAGGCAGCATCTGTACGTTGAGCTCGGTAGAAGTCCTTGGTTAGACTGGCTGCCTTTACAGCATCTTATTGATGTTTAACAGTCTTGGAGAGTTGTCAGCTGCACCAAAGACGACAGTATGTGTGACAGTTTTAGTCCAAAGAATGTACTGATGTTTTCCATCAATGCCAATAACCCACCACCTCGCTTTGCATACTCATCATATCCTGTGCTGACTTCTTCAAGTGTGTTAACAAGAGTAGTGTAGTTCTTCAGTACCGAGTCCACACCAGCAGTCCTTACAGTCCATCTAGTTCGGCACAGAGGTTTGAGGGATGGCATTAGGCATGCCCATTTGCATATCTTTGAATAGATGTGCACGCTTTGGAGAAAACTTTATGAGTTTTGTAATCTCTGCCACCAAATCAAGAGCATCACGCACAGGTTTGCATTTCGTGATGTGTCTTGCAAGCACAAATTGATGCAATGTGCAAGACAGTGAACTTTGATGGCTGCCTTTTCTTCCTGTAGAATTTGTGTAGCTAGACCTGTTCTGTGTCCTTGCATGTTACTAGCATCATCATATGCTTGACCACGGCAATTGTTGATAGGACAGTGAAAATCTGATCAGAACATCCTTCAATATTTGACAAAGGGTATCACTTGCTATTGAAGGGACTTGAACAAATCCAAGAGGCTCTTCAAAGACTTCATAATTGTTATTAACATACCTTTATTGATGTGTTGAACTGCTCGGTGTTTGTTATATCTGACACTTCGTCTGCAGTGATGCTATACCAAGTTTGTTTATTCATGTCACTTAGAAGTGAGCTGAGTACTTGGTTTCCAAGTAGTGTGATCAGCTCATTGATTGGAGGGGACGTGTATTTTTTATCCTTGAACCATTGCTCCAATTCTGGAATTTCGGACTGGCGAAGCAGGAGTAGCTGAATCAAGTTCCCTTCAATTTCCTCATGTCCCCTGATGCAAAGTCCTTGCCTCAAAAGAAATCTGAGGGATTCTATTTGAATCAAAAGTGCTTTGCGATGATCCATCTGTGCTCTTTTATGTTGCTTACTAAGTACAACACCAACATTCCTCTTCTCTGCAGTCAACTTCAGCACAGACTCTCTATGTGCAGAGCACTGTGTGTAGTGTTCTCGGAATTTTTCAGTTGAGTGACTGAATCCTACTGTTGTGAAAGCTTGTTCAGCATTCTTGCTGAAACAATTACGGTGTCTTCTCTGTGCTGTCCGACAGAGATAGCAGAAGGTTCTGTTTGTTGTTGTACAGAAGGTCAGCCATAGGTGATCATTATTCCACTTTGCAATGAATGTTCTGTTTCTAGAGGCACCATTTTTTTTAATGAACTTCCTCTTTGATTTGCAAAGGACAGCATCATCTGTTGGCTGATAGGCCTTGTTGTCGACTTGGCAGCAGATAGCTTTGTAAGATTGTGGCTGTGCATTAGTAATCATAAGGTTTGATTCTTCATCTCCACTTGTATTGCCTGGTTCCAAATTTATAGTGTCGTCATCACGACCTTGTTTTGAAGACGTGCTTGTCTGATCAAACAGATGGTACTGTACATTAGGATGGCCCAGCTAATGACGAACTGGATTCTGTTGCTAAAGATCCAGTTTTGAAGAAAGATCTGATTGCACTTTGGCCATGTCCTTCAAGATGCTTCTTGCATTTGGTCTTTTTTCCTTTGATGGTTGCACCAGCTCCACTGTCTCTGGACAATGAACCAGAATCATCATCGTATTCATCATCCTTCCCCTTAAAGTTTCTTGGTAATGCCCTCTTCATTCTTGTCAGATCTGTCACAATTTATAATCAGTCACCATCAGTCACCAGTATATGCCATTACTTTACATAAGCTACTGGAAAATAAGCAAGCGCCACCACCAGTATTGTATTGTATTGGGAAACTTGGGGGAAACATACCTTAACTTTCATTCCATGGCATCATGCTGCAATGCTGATGTAGATTCTGTTCCACAAATAAAATTGGAAAATCCCAGAGATTCTCCCTGAAGTCCCCTTGTCCTCAATTTTACATGAGGCACCATATAAGGATATTTACAGTACAAGTGGGGTGTTATGAAAACTACACTTCTTAGAGCTATGCCCAAAAGTGGGGGGGCTAAATGATATGATGGTTGAAAGTGCAGGGGCCATGGTCCCCCCGCTTCCTACGCCACTGACTAGCCATGTATATCTTCTACCCAGCAGTGGCTTCTCTCTGCAGCTACTAGCCATTTATATCTGCTAGCCAGCAGTGGCTTCTCTCTGCAGCTACTAGCCATTTATATCTGCTAGCCAGCAGTGGCTTCTCTCTGCACCTACTAGCCATGTATATCTGCTAGCCAGCAGTGGCTTCTCTCTGCTACTAGCCATGTATATCTGCTAACCAGCAGTGGCTTCTCTCTGCTACTAACCATGTATATCTTCTACCCAGCAGTGGCTTCTCTCTGCAGCTACTAGCCATGCTAGCCAGCAGTGGCTTCTAGCCATGTATATCTGCTAGCCAGCAGTGGCTTCTCTCTGCAGCCTCTGGGAAGTTGTGGCACTGTGTCCCAGTAGCCTACATGTGATCTGCTAGTGATGTGTTAACTACCTTGCCAAGAATGTACATATTTCCAAAGTTGCTTGCCAGTCGAGATGGGGGAGGATGGAAGGTTGCATGCATATCATGTGCTCGCAGAGATTCATATGCGTAACTTTCCCCACAATAAAAGACACTGGATCAAATCCACATTGGGTGGAGGCAGGTTAAAGTAGGTTGGCAATAGCTACTCTGGGCTGAGGCAAGTTGATTAGAATGCTCATCTAGCAAGCTTCATGTTGTTGTTGTTGTTATCTGTAGCGTACGTTAAGACAAGGCCCATTAGTTTGCTCGGGTATGGGGACGTTGGAATTCCCGGTCTTCTGGTCACCCTCTGTCTGAAGTTTGACCTTCAGACCCAAGCCAAGAAATGGGTGAAATACTACTTCTACACTGGTGGAGTTGGTAAGTACGTAGTCATAACTACTCTTAAACTACTGTTGTGTTCGTTACACTCTTAACCTACTGTTGTGTTCGTAACACTCTTAACCGATTACACGCCGTATTCCTAGTACCCGCGGGCAAATTATTCATGAACTAACGAGGTATTTTACTTATTATTTTTATATCTTCCGTTCTGCAGGGACTCCACCCATGAAACTTGGGTCATATTAAGCCACATGATAGCTCTACTTCCTGTAAAAAAATCGAGCCTTCCTTACCAACTGGGCAGAACTAACCAGCATTATAAAACCTTGTCATCTTCTTGGGGGTGAATATTTTCATATTTTCACACTATTATACACACATTATAATGCCAACACAAGATGGAGCATCTATTTACAAACCCTCTACCATATGCAAAGCCAGTGGGTTGTTTTCCCCATCAAAATGCTAACAAATAATAATACAAAAAACAAATTATAAGAGAGTGAAAATGCTAACACATACTAGAATAAAACCATAATATAAAACACAATTATGTAAGGGAGTGTCTTGGGTAGAGCTCCGGTCTTGCTGTCACGGGTAGAGTAGAACTTGCTCAGTCTTGGGTATAGCTTGCTTGGTCTCCGGCATGATATTTCACCATGTTTTTATTCTACACAAACATGAGATACCAGGATAAGAATAACACTTGAATACTGGAGAGACGAGAGAAGTAGACGAAGGGACAGGGAACGAGAGAAGTAGACGAAGGGGCAGGGAACAAGAGAGAAGTAGACGAAGGGGCAGGGAACAAGAGAGAAGTAGACGAAGGAGCAGGGAACAAGAGAGAAGCACAGAAAGGAGCAGGGGGTGCATAAACATTACTGATAGTCCACCAAGGTATGGTATTTACGAAAACAGTCACGGCCTGTTGATCCACCACACAAAGGAACCTTACAAAAACAAAAACAACACTGGGACCTTGCCTCATGCCTGTAACCTTTACAAATGCAAACTACACATCGCTTCTTTGCACAGCACTGTGGGAAATGACCTAGTTTTAAATTGAGGCGATCTAGCCGACTATTTGCCTGACTACAACGTTGACCTGCACGCTGCCGAGAAGAGAAAGAACCAATCAAAGATTTAGCTAGAACAATCCTAGCTTCTAGATAATTACCCTTCCTTACTGATATTGGAGCTCGGAGAGAAGAAAACAAAATAAATGAATTCAATAAACAAGCTTCTATCAAATACGAAAAAACCCTTTTCCACCATCTCCTAGACTTTCTACCCAAATTATAGTAGCCTATTCTCTGATCTGCTCTGTCCACACCTCTCATGAATGACTGAAGCGATCTAGCTGACTATTTGCCTGACTACAACGTTGACCTGCACGCTGCCGAGAAGAGAAAGAACCAATCAAAGATTTAGCTAGAACAATCCTAGCTTCTAGATAATTACCCTTCCTTACTGATATTGGAGCTCGGACAGAAGAAAACAAAATAAATGAATTCAATAAACAAGCTTCTATCAAATTTGTAACCAACAAACCATCAATAGAATTTACATGTACATAACGCATTAGCTCCAAAAACCGAGTCCTAGGCATTACTTTACGAACCAAAGATCCAGACAAATCCGAGTGATTAGTGGACCAGTACAATTCTAAGTATGGAAGTGTGGAAACTCCCATTATTATCAACATTCTCCTACAAAAGCTTTCATTTCCTCTATATTAGTATCTACCCATGGCCTGGAGAGACTAGCCATCCTAGAAACGTAACTGTTCGTCTCTGCTACTAGGAGTTCCCACACTTCAAGAGTTAAAAAAAGGTAAAATGCATCTAAAAATGTACTTGATGCACCAAGCAATGAAGAAGTTGGACCAGCTGTTGCTGTATAGTCCAATTTCAAAGGAGTTGGCTCCTTTATTTCCCACTTACCTGTGACCTCAGTTAGCCTAGAACCAGTGCCAGATGCTTGGGCAGAACCAGTGCCAGATGCTTGGGCAGAACCAGTGCCAGATGCTTGGGCAGAACCAGTGCCAGATGCTCGGACAGAACCAGTGCCAGATGCTCGCACACGCCTATAACCTCTGGCCCGCCTACTACCAGTACCTTTTGGAGGACCACTAGCAACACTTACGACTCCACTACCACTTGAGCTGCTTCCCCCTTGGCCAGTACTCCCTCGCCCGCCTCTCCCTCGCACAACTCCAGCACCAGTCGTGTTCCCACGCCCTGTAGAGACTTCAGGCAAGGCTTCCTCATCCTCCAATGTAACAAAAGGAGTCATAGATGCCTCATCTCCACTCTCATCATCTGATGCTGTAAGAAAAGTAGTGGGGAGGGTGGGAAAAACAAGATATATATATATATCAAGTTTGTGGTCAACATTTGAAAATTCAAATGAAAATGAAAATCAACTCAACAACTCCAACCTACACTCTTAGCTATAACTTTTTTCCTATAACTATCCTGTCTGAATTTGGAATACCAACAGAATAAGCTAGTATTTGGCAATAGTACACTCTCAGTTGACTATGGTAAACAAAGGCTATGAAGCGCTATGAAGCGCTAAGGTTAGAAGAAACTTACAATCGAGAAGTCCATCCAAGCGCGCCTCTTCTCTTAGAGCAACTGGATCCAGAGTGTTTCCTCGGTATGCATAGATGTCTTCACCTTCTTCCCCAAATGAATCTGACCCAGAATCGCCAGAATCGTCGGCTAAAAGTTGAGAAATAACGTCCTCACAGGAGAGCATCTTTGAGCAGTTAAAAAAAAAGCTCGACCAACAAAAATGGCGTTCAACCGCAGGATTTTTGTTGCACGATGCATCAACCGGAAATAATCATTTTTGTGACGTTCTCTAGTCTACTAGGCATGTGCAGAACCCAACCGGGGCTGTTAGCTCGTAACGGTTCATTTTATATATTTTTGTGTGGCGAAGGATGTAAGGTCTCGCGCCATATGGCGCTTACGGCGTTTAATCGGTTAAACTACTGTTGTGTTCATAACACTATTAAACTACTGTTGTGTTCATAACACTCTCAAACTACAGTTGTGTTCATAACACTCTTAAACTACTGTTGTGTTCATAACACTTTTAAACTACTGTTGTGTTGAACGTGCTAATGCCAACTTTTCTTTGTTATTTTCTCATTTTTGATATAATAGATTAACAATAGCAGCTGACGAACCTTTACCTATTAATATAAATGTGTTATAATTTATTCCTTTTTCTTCCCCAGCCAACCACCTACAAGAAGTTAATCGTGTAACATGAGAACTAACCAATCCTATTTACCATGTTTATTATTAAAGTAGATACACATGCGTTATATGGTAATGAATGCTAGGCATTGAGTGGCAAGTGAAGAAAAAAGCTCGAGAATGTTAATGAACCGAGTAACTGTCCATCATCCCTTCTTGTCGGCCATGCAAGCCCTTTCGTATCTGCCAGTGCAGCAAAAAAATAATTATTTTTTATTTATAGGTCATGAGGGCCTGTGGGAGAGGAGGTTTCGAGGGCATGTGGGGTGCTATTAGGGTCTTGGTTTGTTGTTTGTCCTGTTTCTGGCTGGCTTATTTTGGTAATGGGAGTTCAGCTATTAAACCTTGCAAACCCGTTCTCACTTACATAGCGCAGTCAGACATGTTTATACTAAGAAGTGCCAAAGTGAGTTTTAGCCGAGGTATAAGCTTCGGTCTATTTGGCCTCCATTTTAAAGCAGGGGTCATACCAAATAGGGAGTGCACTAGTACTCCCAGATATTTATATATATATAATAGGTCTTGTGGTCACATGATTACTATTGGTATTGTTACTCCCATGATGTAGCATACTTGGTAGGTCTTGTGGTGACATACATTGCCCTGGCATTGATGGAAACAGCACAGCCGGCATTACTCTATTTAGTGCCCTCTACCCTTGGCTCTGTCTCTAATTAGAAGAGAGTTCTTCTTGTTCACTGGCAAACAGATCTGTAAGTGACAACTTTCAAGAATACATGCATATACATATGAATATGTTTAACCACATGGAGATCTGTAAGTTACAGCTTTTGAATTTTGACACATGACACATATAGCTATGAATATGCTTATACCACAATCTGTAATTGGCAACTTTCAAGTACATTCATCTATGAATATGTTTAAACTGGACAACTAAGTCCTGAGCTCGATTTGACTTGTGGGCATTCATTGTTTATCCATGATTTGCAAATCACTCAACTTTGTCTAGTAATGGACAATATGGAGTAATGGACAATATGGAGTTCATTACAGTGAATGGAATTAATGAGATTCATGATTTAATATTTCTCTCAGACCAAACTCGAAGCTAACTCTGAAACGTGAAGCAGACACTGTTGTGAATCCGGAATCAGACAATGAGAATGAGAACGAGACTACTGACATACTCATACGTAAAGAAAATGAACCACTGATTAGAAATAATATGTAATAATACTTATAGCATTGAAATTTTGTATTAGTAACTGTATTTTATATCATCAGGTCAATTTTTTTCAGTCTTTTTCTATTTTGATGACCTTCACATCGCATCTTCAAATAGCACTTTGTCTTTGTTATAATTGTGTGATGCAAATGAATGTGTTGATAATTTCTTTTGAATAGAAGTCTAAGGAAGTTAGGAGTTAACATAGAAGCGAGGATGTCGTGTGCATGGCAGTACAAGTTGGGGGGGGGATTGGTTGGCTCAGCTAAAAGGACGGTTGCAGACTTACCAACCTGTGAACACTCATTGGCAAGGACAAAATCTAGCATTTTGCAGGATCTTGCTAATTTTTGCAGGACCACAACATGGCCAGGCAAAAGTGGCCGTGGGTCTCAAAAATTTAAGGTATTGTTGTTCCCTCTACACACTCACTCCCCCTCCACATCAATCTTGTGGAGAGAGGAGCTACTTAATGCGCCTCTGCAACCCCACCTAACAGTGTAGTTCTTCTATAATATTATTATAATGAATATTGAAATCAATGAATCAGAGTCTCAGATGCATGATTGTGAGGTAGAGATGATGATATGCTATATACTTGTAGTTATGAGTGTAGGCTTTTCATGGTGGTAGCATGGCTTACCATTATTTATTTTAACACTCAGCAGGTCACACACTGTGGATGGATCAAACTGCTGTAGTTCTTCCATCTCGATCTTTCTCACCATGCTAAAAAGGTGTTCTGGATATGCGGAAGTACGAGCAAAATCTGTGCAAAACTGGACAAGACCCCAAAACGAAATTGTTCCAAATCCAAGATTGAATGAACTTTCGCCATCACAGATGCCAGAAGTTATCTATTGCTCCAGCTTCTTTTGCATCAAATGTGGGAAGTTGGTCCAAGGGTGAAGCACGAAAATCACGAAATTCCATACTCAAAGTGTCCAATTCATCAGGAGAGAAGGATGTAAAGCGCTTTGCCAATTCAACAAGGGGGTCCACTACCCCCCAATTTTTTTTTGTTGTTGTTGTTTCCCCCCCACCCAAAATATGATGACAGTACATGCAAGATTCTGCCTTCCAAATTGGAGAAGATTTGGATGCTCCATTCTGGACTTATACTAACTTGAGTACTCGTGATTTGCGAAGAAGGTGCTTCACGTAATAGTGAGTTTCAATGGCCGTGGAGACCAACAAGGGAAGTAAACCAGTGATTCTGGTCATCCCCCTAGGAAGCGGGACAGACCAAACTTACCCTCCCTATTCTTGATTTTTCAGTATGTATAATTATGTATATATACCACTTTTGGTGTTTTTTTTAATGGTATGGTCAATTCAACCATTGAAATATTATACTAGTCCTTAAAATGCCTGTCCCGAAAAAGTTGTTTTTGGGGCCAAGGACGGTTCTCCCTGCTTCATATTTGGAGTAATCAGACAAAATTATATAGATTCTGTTTCCTCTCAATGAGAGCTACAATATGACATTCTCTGTTTTTAATTTTAAGCAAGTAGCTATATATGATATCAACAGGTACAAAAAAATTATGATAATGCTACCAAAAAATTGCAATAGTTTTTAAAAACCATGATCACACTATTAAAAAAAACCCATTGTGTTTCATACTTTGTAATTTCCCCTGTGGTAAGTTGTAAAATCCCAAAGTAATAATAATAATAATAATAATAATAATAATAATAATAATAATAATAATAATAATAATAATAATAATAATAATAAAAATAATAATAATAATAATTGAATAGTAATAGTAGTAGCAGTAGTAGTAATAATAATAATAATAATAACAATAAAATTAAAATAAACTAACAACAACAACAACAAACAATAAAATGTAATAATAATTATTATGTTGAATACAAATTTGTGTAGGAGAGAGTGAACATGTTTTTCTTTCAAGCAGCAAACTAACTATAGAGAGAATAAGGAATTGTGAGAGGGATTGTCAAGATTAGATGAACATTTAAGAATGGGAATAATGAAGGAGTTTTTCCAATCACATGGAAGACATACTTGAGACAAGGATAAGTTAAAGATATATGTAAGGGGAGCAACTATGGATAGGCATGTAGATTTAAGCATTCTACAGGAGATCAAATAAGCTGTGGAAGAAGGTAAACGAGAATTGAGGCAAATAACATTAGGTTCAGTACAGAGAGAGTCAGGAGGACAGGGTGGGTGGGAATTCTGGAAAGGAAGAGGATAGGATACAAGTGGAGATTATGAATTGAAGCATTCAGAGAAAACTTATTATTTCAGCCTTATCACGGCTAGAGGAGAATGTGTTGCCATTGGATACAAGAGTTGGTACCAAAAATGGACTTTTTGAGCAGGTTTTTTTTCACGTAAGAAAAGATTGTGATTTTTTAAAATAATTTTTTGAAGGTTATTATTAATCCAAGGGTGCCAAGTAGTGAGTGAGATAAATTTAGAGGAGACACACAAGCTGATGAGTTCTAAAAATCTAAATTAAATGCTTTCAAGGAGAAATCAAGGTCTGAAGAAAGGAGTTGATCCCAGGGAAAGCAGAAAAGAAGGTGGGTACCTCTGTCCAAGTCTTTGACATGATACAACCAAAATTTAAACATGGTACACTTTCTAGTAGGAAAGGGAGAAGGAAGGTTGATTTCCATTAAGACACTACAGAAGATGATAAGTGTAGTAGAGCCAAAGAAGAAGCATGAACATGGGATGGAACAAAAAGAAGGTCTATGATAGAGGTCAAACCAGAATGAGAGGTGTGTGTAGGAGAGATACAAGCTGCCTGAGGTAGAATAAATCATAGAGAGTGCAGAAAGTTGAAGATATAGAGGCAGAGGGACACATCACCATTGCCGTTCAAGTCTCGAGTAAGGATTAGGCCAGATAGCATATTGTGCAAAAGAGTGCTAAGAATGTCTTAAATGAGGGATACATCAGAAGTTCAAAGGAACAGCATGTAAAGAAGAGTCTACATAACTAGCAACCCCACCACCATAGCAATTTTTATCAAGGCGATAAAGTTGAAAATATTGGTAAAGAAATCTCACGTCTGTTGAGGGCTAAGTTTGCAAGAGAGAGTTGGAAAGTTGTTTTAAAGTGGGCCTGGAGGCGAATGATTTTGTTGGGGAAAACTATTGTTGATGCCAGGTGGTGCCAATCTCTTATATGAGGGGAAAACTCTTGGGTAGGTAAGGGATTAATGAGAGTACCCAGTAGAGCTTTTTTTTTTACTTCTGCAAGTCATTCCTTGGATGCTCCTCTGATGGTGTTCTTATTTAGAAAATCTTCTCACCACTCCTGTAATGTATCTTAACCTAGGACCATAATAAAATTTACTTATTAGAGAAGTAAATTTAATCAAAATTTGTGGAGAGCATTCCTCCAACTGGATTGAGTGAAAGATTCAGGTGATTTTGACTGTTCTGGGTCAAATACACGACCTGCATCTGGCCATTTTAACAGCAAACTTATTCGTAATCAATTCCTATACTATATTTTCCTACCAGTGTCATGATAACTACAATTCTCCTCCTCCTCCTCCTCCTCCTCCTGGTTCATTTCAACTTCTACTCCACTAACACTGCAAACTCTTCTTTTCAGTTCTGATCATAGAATTTAAGCCTAAGCCTCCATCCTACGAAGGTTTGTCAGGGCCTTGTCACAGGAGTAGCACAGAATAGCCACTGGATCCTTGTCTCAACTAAATTTGCCAAAAGTAGACTAGAAATTTTTCTCAGCATTGTATGTTAAAGTACAACCAGAATATTTTCTGCCTCCAGTGGTCAGAAGGCGCTGCATCTTAGCACAAACAAAAGTTCAACATGGCACATACAAGTCTGTCACCGATACGTGATCTTACCGGTTCACGGTGTGGCAATGTGCATGTATATCGTGGCAACCCTGATCAGAATGCTCTATGAAACTTGGCCAAGCTCACTTCTAACATGCTCTCCCGTTCAAATCTGAGAGTCTGGCTAGTGAGACTGACCATAGCTGTGGACACTTTTGTTAACCTGGAAATAGCACTTGCTGCTAAGATGGTCACTCTCAATATTGAGAATATTTGAGCTCGTTCTCTATATAGTCCTATCCCTGCAGTTTGAAATCTGTCTGGAATATACTATTCTTAACTACTTCTGCATATCACAATCCAAGTTATGTCATCAATAATCGTATCTCAAAACCCCACACACTAACTGGACCTTGATTGTAGATCACATCATCTATCTATGTCAGAGGAGGAGTGGTAAACAGCTTGTATGATAGATTCATGAAATTAGTGACAAGAGGACGACCTATGGAAAGTAGTGAGAGATGAACATCATTTGATTAGGGCCTTTATAGAGAATAGTAATCTGCGAGCCTTCATCAACCGTTCGTCTGTAGATATATAGATCTAAATGCAGGAAGCAAGATAAGTACATCAATACAGGCAATCAGGGGTCTTAAAAAAAGGATCTTAAGGTAGTAATTCCTTTGTAGCAGGGATGGGTGAAGACTTCAGGAAGGTCTGCAGGAAGTTCAACATCTGAGTTGATTTTAGATCAGGAAGAACTCTGAGGGCACAACTGAGCAGATAATTACCAGCTAGTATGTCTTTGCATTGTGTACAACAACCCTTGCAGCTGTGGGAAGTACTACATATGAGACGGCAACAGAAGCAGGAGACAAGAGTAAGAGAACATCAGGATGCCTGTAGAAAGTGTTCTAAAGAGAAATCTGGAATTGCTGAAAATGCATGGTATAATTGACATCCTGTTTTGTGGAAGGAAGTTGACCAGACCAGGGGACAGAAGGAATTGCTAGTATAGGAGGCATTGCACATCAGCCTAGCCCAGAGTGTGACCGGTTCAATCAAGGCTATGGACTTGCCTGGCTGCTAGGGGGCCACTTTCAAGAACTTGAAGCCATGACCACCATGTTTTTTTTGTCTTCCCCCATTCATTGCGCTATTGGATAGGTACACACTAATGTACCCCCCCCCCTCCCCCCCCCCATTCATTGGTGTGGCTATATTATGATAGGTACACACCAATGTACCCTCCCCCCTCCCCCCTCCCCCCCCCCCCCCCCCCCCATTCATTGGTGTGGCTATATTATGATAGGTACACACCAATGTACCCCCCCCCCCATTCACACACCAATGTACCCCTCCCCCCCCCCCCCCCCATTCATTGGTGTCTCAGTTATTTATCTTTCTTAGCTGGTGTTTTAATATTAAGCATGCCTTTCTATTTTATTATTATTATTTATAATTTTTTTAAATTGTAATTGTTAATATTTATTTTATAATTGGTTCGTGTGTATATCATTTCTATTCACTATTATTAATAATTCTGCATGTGCTGGATGTATGTGTCAGGGTGTGGTTTGCTTCATGTGCTGGGTAGCTAGCTAACGGTAAGAGTCTTAGAATCTAATTAAGGCTATATAGAGCATCTATTGATATAAGTAAAATTCAAGTTGATTACTGAGAAGCGAAATTTATATTTTAAGTATTACTTACGGTTGTGACAAACTTAAGCAGGTTATCACATTTATTACAGACATATACAAAAATAATTGCAAAAAAAAATACAAAAATATACACAAAAAGTGTGGAAACTGATTCCATAGGAGATTGTGGTGGAGAGATAAAATATTTTAGTTCGATAAATCTGTTTCCAGGTCATCTGCTAATGCATTGAATTCCCTACTTTGTAGAGCTGCCACAAATGTTCTCCATGTGATAGGCTTGCTCCCCATGCCACTCAGCCACTTTTCCATGGTCGTGCTGCATTTCTCTTCAAAATTGCCACCAGGTACTTCCCATAAAATATTTAGTACATCAGAAGAGATATGTAACATAATACCAAGTACCTTGCAGTCAGTGCCAACATGTTGTATGATTTTTAAAGTGTCCGATTTATGATAGCATTGAAAGCTATGCATTTCATGAATGAGTGGTTTAGAATCCATGGTCCTTGTTCGAGGCTCTACTGATAACTTGTCAGATGGTGACCCTAGAATCACACCAGAATAAAATAGTAGTCATCACACTCCCACATTTTTAACAAAACACAAACTAATTTAATGGGGATCTGCATTGGTATGTTAAAATGTGGTCCACTCCTACTTATGGAACTCATGCACTCCTGCATTATATATTGCAGTGTTCCCTTTAGGATGGATATGCAGTGGCGGATCCAGGAATATTGGAGGGTGGGGAGGGGGGGGGCGGGGGGGTTCCTGATTGAGGTAGACAACATTGGATGTGCTAAGAGAAGTCGGCATGGTTGCCGAATAGAATATTCTTTGATCACCTCCATGGGCTCTAGAGGAATATATTGATGAAAATACATCATTGCTATAATAAATTATAGTACATTTATAACCCGGCTTGTCATTAAAAAGTAATGCATAATTATGGTCTCTTTGTCACTAGTGAAGTGTTAACAGTTTTGTAAACCACCAGAAGTAGCTCAGGAATATGATGTAAAAAAAATGGAAGGGGGGTCCTGTGACCCCCAGGATCCTCCCCCCTCCCCTGGATCTGCCCTTGATATGGGCATGTTGTTGTTGGAGTAGAGTACTAATAAACTGTGAAGTGTTTTGTGTGTATTCTTTATTGTGTTCACAGGTTGCAGGAGGTACACTGGACTAGATATAATATTGCCACATGTCAAAGGCCTATGAATCAATATAGCATCTCGCACTGAGCAGTGCATAATATGATTGACGTTCATGTTCTACAGAAGCCTGAATGAACACCTAATGGTCAATATAAATATCTTGAAATATTTCATGTTTGAAGCAACTGTTGTCTTACTGTTTCCATTGAGGATTCTGGTAAAAATTATTTCATCAGCAGGGAGGAAAAGGAGAGTTGCGTAGGTGAAAAATGAGGGCTAAGTTACAATCTCTCCTAGACACTGCACTCTTTCCAAGCCCAAGTCAGCCTCCATCTTAACTGCTGAGATGTTTCTTCACTAAGCTCTGCCTTGTTACGAGTCGTACAGTACTCAATCCAGGTTACTTGGTCGATGGCAACTTTATTAGCATGCAATTATGTTTTTGGCAGAGTAAACATGCCATTCCCTTGCCTATCTTCCAACTCGAATATAAACAGCAAGTCCAATTTCCTTTTTGGATTAATTTTAGCCTTGCTATGCTTGTTTGAGCTGCTAGAAATACCTCATTAGGAGGTCCAACATTTAGCATGTCCAGCTCGTGAGACAAAAACTACTGTAGGACTAGAATTGTTGCAATTTTTTCATCAACTGCACCGACAAAACGTCAATGAAATTGAATCAATTTTACAAAATCAACTTTGAACTACTTGAAGGGATAGTTCACTAAATGCTCGGGATAGAATTCTGCAGTATACAGGAAAGGATGGAAAGCTCATAAAACTTGACACAATGTAATAGCAGGGTTTCATTTGCCACCCCCGCCCCCCTCCTGTTACAGTTCAGATTAGTGGAGGTCGAGGGTGTTGTTAGTACTGAGCTGACCTGTTAACTTGCTGCTTCCCTGCTATTGCAGTACCTCTTGCATTTCAACCAATTATTGAGTTCCATTATGAAAGTGGTCGAGGCCCAAGTCCATTTGCTGTTTCTCTAGCAACATCTTCTGCTCTAGACAAAGGGGTCGACTGCCACCTGGCAATGAGTTCTGAGCAGCAAGTTCACAGGCAGTCCCAGTGCTAACAACATCCTTGACTTCCACTCCTCTCTCCCAAACAAGAACTTGAAGGAACGTGACAGATTGTATGAACTTTCCAGCCCTTCATAATTCAGGAGCAGTGCTCATGGAGTTCATCACAATCACAAATGACATACATTCCCCCCCCCCCCCCCCCCCCCCCTCAGAAAACATAAGTGGGCATAGCTGAACGTACATAAGTCGGGAAGAAACCGGTCTCTGCTCATTGCTGCCAGCAGTCCCTTGGCTGCTGTGAAGCTCTCCACTATACCTCGAATAACACCAGGTCTATCAACTACTGACCACTTGAGTGCACTCTCAAACATTTTAAGAGTGACTGGTTAGTGGCTGCGTAAGATCCATTCTCAGAGAATGTTGGTTAGAGTAATAGTATTTTACTGCTACCTATGCAGCATATGCGAATGTGGTTAGTCAGCCCTAGGTCTTGGGTATTTCATCATCCACTTCAGCAAGGCTCTTCATTAGTATGCTAGCATCATGTTCTGTAACATGAACTGAACTCACATAGATCAGTCTGTCTTTGGCGGGACATCTTTAGTGACAGATAAACATGCATTGTCAAACTGGATCAGGTAGTAAACCAGAAAGATACCAGTTCACAAAGTTTGAGATAGCTGCTATATGTTAATTTCCTAGCTCAGACTAAGGGCTGCTACCAAATAAAGGCTGGAGGCATGCACCATATATTTTGGTGTCCACAGAAACAATATGTGAAATGTCCGTGGGTACTAGTGAGTTAATGTCCAGTGTTTCCACATTTACTGTGTAACAAGCATTGTAATGCAGGTTTTCTTACAGAGGGGTTGCTAGGGGTTGGATGGGTAGGTAGCGAGAAAGATATATTGACGGAGCTTGAAATTATTTCCTAATTGCCTTGTCTACATGCTGATAGTAATAATGTAGTCATCTGAATGGTTGCCATGCAGAGTGCAGCTTAGCCATAATGTGTGTGTGTGTGTGTGTGTGTGTGAGAGAGAGGTTCTGGTCTTGCGGCCCAGGCATAGTGACACATGCATCTGATTACTAGAGCCACATCTCCACATGCCAGGGCCAGGTACGGGATGGTCATGACATAATCCAATCAGTCATTGTCATGTCAGATAAATAAAATAATTGTGTGTGAGTGAATAATTATTGAGTTCCATGACAGATATTTTATACTTGGTCACGTAAATAATGCATGTTAGAGCCGCTACCAAGAGTGAAGCAGGTGCCTGGCTCCATGCCCTCCCTATGTCTGCAGTTGGTTTGAGGATGGATGACGATGTGATTCGTGTTGCCACAGGTCTTTGTCTTGGTGTACCGCTTTGTAGTCCTCACCAGTGTCTTCAGTATGGAGCTCCAGTTGACCAGCAGGGTACTCATGGACTCAATTGCAGAAAGAGTCAGGGCTGCCACTCTCGACACGCTGCTATTAATCAAGTGATCCAAAGATCTCTATGTTCCGCCAAAATCCCCTCTTACCTGGAACCAGTAGGCTTGGATCGTGATGATGGCAAACGTCCTGATGGTGCCACAGTTGTGCCTTGGAGGAATGGGAAGGTTCTGGTTTGGGATGCCACATGTTCAGACATGTTTGCTCCCTCTTACGCGGATTTGAGGTCTGGAGATCCTGGAACGGTTGTCAACAGAGCTGAATTCCTGAAGAAACAAAAGTATCATTCAATAAGAGAGACCCACTATTTCATTCCTCTGGGCTTTAAGACCACGGGTGTATTTGGTGATGAGGCCATGTCCTTTATTAAGGAGTTGGGCAGGAAAATTAAGGAGGAGACTAGGGAGGCTAAGGCCCATTTCTACTTGCTCCAACGGTTGTCTGTAGCAATACAGTGTGGAAATGCTGCTGCTGTGCTGGGAACATCTCGGGTGCAGGAAACATCCGACTACTTTTAATTATTGTTATAAATTGTTTTTTTAATTTATTTAATCCATAATTATGTTGTTGCTATTGATATAATAATAAAAATTAATAATAATAATAATAATAATACAATAATATAGTAACAATAATAATAATAATAATAATTAATAATAATAATAATAATAATAATAATAATAATAATAATAATAATAATAATAATAATAATAATAATAATAATAATAATAATAATAATAATAATAATAATAATAATAATAATAATAATAATAATAATAATAATAATAATAATAATAATAATAATAATAATAATAATAATAATAATAATAATAATAATAATAATAATAATAATAATAATAATAATAATAATAATAATAATAATAATAATAATAATAATAATAATAATAATAATAATAATAATAATAATAATAATAATAATAATAATAATAATAATAATAATAATAATAATAATAATAATAATAATAATATTAATAATAATAATATTAATAATAATAATAATAATAATAATAATAATAATAATAATAATAATAATAATAATAATAATAATAATAATAATAATAATAATAATAATAATAATAATAATAATAATAATAATAATAATAATAATAATAATATTAATAATAATAATAATAATAATAATAATAATAATAATAATAATAATAATAATAATAATAATAATAATAATAATAATAATAATAATAATAATAATAATAATAATAATAATAATAATAATAATAATAATAATAATAATAATAATAATAATAATAATAATAATAATAATAATAATAATAATAATAATAATAATAATAATAATAATAATAATAATAATAATAATAATAATAATAATAATAATAATAATAATAATAATAATAATAATAATAATAATAATAATAATAATAATAATAATAATAATAATAATAACAACAACAACAACAACAACAATAATAACAACAACAACAAGAACAACAACAACAACAACAATAATAATAATAATGAATAGTAATAGTAGTAGCAGTAGTAGTAATAATAATAAAAACAACAAAAACTAACAACAACAATAACAAAAACAATAAAATGTAATATTATGTTGAATACAAATTTGTGTATATAGGAGAGAGTGAACATGTTTTTCAATCAGCTTACTAACTATAGGGAATTGTGCTATATAGTAGTGAGAGGGATTGTCAAGATTAGATGAACATTTATGAATGGGAATAATGAAGGAGTTTTTCCAATCACATGGGAAGACAGACTTGAGACAAGGATAATTAAAGATATATGTAAGGGGAGCAACTATGGATAGGCATGTAGATTTAAGCATTCTAGAGGAGAACAAATAAGCTGTGGAAGAAGGTAAACGAGAATTCAGGCCAATAACAGTAGAGAGAGAGTCAGGAGGACAGGGCGGGTGGGAATTCTGGAAAGGAAGAGGATAAGATACAATGGAGATTATGAATTGAAGCATTCAGAGAAAACTTTATTATTTCAGCCTTATCACGGCTAGAGGAGAACGTGTTGCCATTGGATACAAGAGTTGGTACAAAAAATGTTTTTTTGTGCAGGTAAATCTAGTTTTTTTCACGTAAGAAAAGATTGTGATTTTTAAAAATATTTTTTGAAGGTTATTATTAATCCAAGGGTGCCAAGTAGTGAGTGAGATAAATTTAGAGGAGACACACAAGCTGATGACTTCTAAAAATCTAAATTTAAATGCTTCAAGGAGAAATCAAGGTCTGAAAAAAGGAGTTGATCCCAGGGAAAGAAAAGAAGGTGGGCACCTCTCTCCAAGTCTGCGACATGATACAACCAAAATTTAAACTTGGTACACTTTCTAGTAGGAAAGGATTAAGGTAGGTTGATTTCCGCTAAGACACTATTATGACAGAAGAGGATAAGGGTAGTAGAGCCAAAGAAGAAGCATGAACATGGGATGGAACAAAGAGAAGGTCTATGACAGAGGTCGAACCAGAATGAGAGGTGTGTGTAGGAGTGGATACAAGCTGCCTGAGGTAGAATAAATCAGATAGTGCAGAAAGTTGAAGATATAGAGGCAGAGGGACACATCACCATTGCCGTTCAAGTCTCGAGTAAGGATTAGGCCAGATAGCATATTGTGCAAAAGAGTGCGCTAAGAGTGTCTTAAATGAGGGATACATCAGAAGTTCAAAGGAACAGCATGTAAAGAAGAGTCACTAGCAACCCCACCACCATAGCAATTTTTATCAAGGCGATAAAGTTGAAAATTTTGGTAAAGAAATCTCACATCTGTTGAGGGCTAAGTTTGCAAGAGAGAGATGGAAAGGTGTTTTATAGTGGGCCTGGAGGCGAATGATTTTGTTGGGGAAAACCATTGTTGATGCCAGGTGGTGCCAATCTCTTATATGAGGGGAAATCTCTTGGGTAGGTAAGGGATTAATGGGAGTAACCAGTAGAGCTTTTTTTAACTTCTGCAAGTCATTCCGTGGATGCTCCTCTTCCTTGTGATGGTGTTCTTATTTAGAAAAGCTTCTCACCACTCCTGTAATGTATCTTAACCTAGGACCATAATAAAATTTACTTATTAGAGAAGTATATTTAATCAGAATTTGTGGAGAGCATTCTTCCAACTGGATTAGTGAAAGATTCAGGTAATTTTGGCTGTTCTAGGTCGAATATACAACCTGCATCTGGCCATTTTAAATACCGCAAACTTATTCATAAACAATTCTTATACTATATTTTCCTACCAGTGTCATGATAACTACAATTATCATGTAGCTATCTACTCCACTCATAGAGAATAGTACAAATAGAACTACTGTGATATTTTACCATATCGCGTACTTGTTATTACCTATACGATATGCGCATGCTCAGTAAAGGTTTGCGCATCCTCACTCCCATGATAAATACATTATTAAATTGATAGGGTGAAATATCACTCGTCTGATTGGCCGGTATTTTCACTCGTGCCTGCGGCACTCGTGGAAATACTAGCCACATACTCGTGATATTTCCCCGTATCAATGTAATAATGTATATTTCTCCTCCTCCTCCTCCTCCTCCTGGTTCATCTCAACTTCTACTCCACTAACACATGCAAACTCTTCTTTTCAGTTCTGATCATAGAATTTAAGCTTAAGCCTCCATTCTACGAAGGTTTGTCAGGGCCTTGTCACAGGAGTAGCACAGAATAGCCACTGGATCCTTGTCGCAACTAAATTTGCCAAAAGTAGACTAGAAAGTTTTCTCAGCATTGTATGTTAAAGTACAACCAGAATATTTTCTGCCTCCAGTGGTCAGAAGGTGCTGCATCTTAGCATAAACAAAAGTTCAACATGGCACATACAAGTCTGTCACCGATACGTGATCTTACCGGTACACGGTGTGGCAATGTGCATGTATATCATGGCAACCCTGATCAGAATGCTCTATGAAACTTGGCCAAGCTCACTTCTAACATGCTCTCCCGTTCAAATCTGAGAGTCTGGCTAGTGAGACTGACCGTAGCTGTGGACACTTTTGTTAACCTGGAAATAGCACTTGCTAAGATGGTCACTCTCAATATTGAGAATATTTGAGCTCGTTCTCTATATAGTCCTATCCCTGCAGTTTGAAATCTGTCTGGAATATACTATTCTTAACTACTTCTGCATATCACAATCCAAGTTATGTCATCAATAATCGTATCTCAAAACCCCACACACTAACTGGACCTTGATTGTAGATCACATCATCTATCTATGTCAGAGGAGGAGTGGTAAACAGCTTGTATGATAGATTCATGAAATTAGTGACAAGAGGACGACCTATGGAAAGTAGTGAGAGATGAACATCATTTGATTATGGCCTTTATAGAGAATAGTAATCTGCGAGCCTTCATCAACCGTTCGTCTGTAGATATATAGATCTAAATGCAGGAAGCAAGATAAGTACATCAATACAGGCAATCAGGGGTCTTAAAAAAAGGATCTTAAGGTAGTAATTCCTTTGTAGCAGGGATGGGTGAAGACTTCAGGAAGGTCTGCAGGAAGTTCAACATCTGAGTTGATTTTAGATCAGGAAGAACTCTGAGGGCACAACTTAGCAGATAATTACCAGCTAGTATGTCTTTGCATTGTGTACAACAACCCTTGCAGCTGTGGGAAGTACTACATATGAGACGGCAACAGAAGCAGGAGACAAGAGTAAGAGAACATCAGGATGCCTGTAGAAAGTGTTCTAAAGAGAAATCTGGAATTGCTGAAAATGCATGGTGGTATAATTGACATCCTGTTTTGTGGAAGGAAGTTGACCAGACCAGGGGACAGAAGGAATTGCTAGTATAGGAGGCATTGCACATCAGCCTAGCCCAGAGTGTGAGCGGTTCAATCAAGGCTATGGACTTGCCTGGCTGCTAGGGGGCCACTTTCAAGAACTTGAAGCCATGACCACCATGTTTTTTTTGTCTTCCCCCATTCATTGCGCTATTGGATAGGTACACACTAATGTACCCCCCCCCCTCCCCCCCCCCATTCATTGGTGTGGCTATATTATGATAGGTACACACCAATGTACCCTCCCCCCTCCCCCCTCCCCCCCCCCCCCCCCCATTCATTGGTGTGGCTATAATAGGTACACACACCAATGTACCCCCCCCCATTCACACACCAATGTACCCCTCCCCCCCCCCCCCCCCCCCCCCCCCCCATTCATTGGTGTCTCAGTTATTTATCTTTCTTAGCTGGTGTTTTAATATTAAGCATGCCTTTCTATTTTATTATTATTATTTATAATTTTTTTAAATTGTAATTGTTAATATTTATTTTATAATTGGTTCGTGTGTATATCATTTCTATTCACTATTATTAATAATTCTGCATGTGCTGGATGTATGTGTCAGGGTGTGGTTTGCTTCATGTGCTGGGTAGCTAGCTAACGGTAAGAGTCTTAGAATCTAATTAAGGCTATATAGAGCATCTATTGATATAAGTAAAATTCAAGTTGATTACTGAGAAGCGAAATTTATATTTTAAGTATTACTTACGGTTGTGACAAACTTAAGCGGGTTATCACATTTATTACAGACATATACAAAAATAATTGCAAAAAAAAATACAAAAATATACACAAAAAGTGTGGAAACTGATTCCATAGGAGATTGTGGTGGAGAGATAAAATATTTTAGTTCGATAAATCTGTTTCCAGGTCATCTGCTAATGCATTGAATTCCCTACTTTGTAGAGCTGCCACAAATGTTCTCCATGTGATAGGCTTGCTCCCCATGCCACTCAGCCACTTTTCCATGGTCGTGCTGCATTTCTCTTCAAAATTGCCACCAGGTACTTCCCATAAAATATTTAGTACATCAGAAGAGATATGTAACATAATACCAAGTACCTTGCAGTCAGTGCCAACATGTTGTATGATTTTTAAAGTGTCCGATTTATGATAGCATTGAAAGCTATGCATTTCATGAATGAGTGGTTTAGAATCCATGGTCCTTGTTCGAGGCTCTACTGATAACTTGTCAGATGGTGACCCTAGAATCACACCAGAATAAAATAGTAGTCATCACACTCCCACATTTTTAACAAAACACAAACTAATTTAATGGGGATCTGCATTGGTATGTTAAAATGTGGTCCACTCCTACTTATGGAACTCATGCACTCCTGCATTATATATTGCAGTGTTCCCTTTAGGATGGATATGCAGTGGCGGATCCAGGAATATTGGAGGGTGGGGAGGGGGGGGGCGGGGGGGTTCCTGATTGAGGTAGACAACATTGGATGTGCTAAGAGAAGTCGGCATGGTTGCCGAATAGAATATTCTTTGATCACCTCCATGGGCTCTAGAGGAATATATTGATGAAAATACATCATTGCTATAATAAATTATAGTACATTTATAACCCGGCTTGTCATTAAAAAGTAATGCATAATTATGGTCTCTTTGTCACTAGTGAAGTGTTAACAGTTTTGTAAACCACCAGAAGTAGCTCAGGAATATGATGTAAAAAAAATGGAAGGGGGGTCCTGTGACCCCCAGGATCCTCCCCCCTCCCCTGGATCTGCCCTTGATATGGGCATGTTGTTGTTGGAGTAGAGTACTAATAAACTGTGAAGTGTTTTGTGTGTATTCTTTATTGTGTTCACAGGTTGCAGGAGGTACACTGGACTAGATATAATATTGCCACATGTCAAAGGCCTATGAATCAATATAGCATCTCGCACTGAGCAGTGCATAATATGATTGACGTTCATGTTCTACAGAAGCCTGAATGAACACCTAATGGTCAATATAAATATCTTGAAATATTTCATGTTTGAAGCAACTGTTGTCTTACTGTTTCCATTGAGGATTCTGGTAAAAATTATTTCATCAGCAGGGAGGAAAAGGAGAGTTGCGTAGGTGAAAAATGAGGGCTAAGTTACAATCTCTCCTAGACACTGCACTCTTTCCAAGCCCAAGTCAGCCTCCATCTTAACTGCTGAGATGTTTCTTCACTAAGCTCTGCCTTGTTACGAGTCGTACAGTACTCAATCCAGGTTACTTGGTCGATGGCAACTTTATTAGCATGCAATTATGTTTTTGGCAGAGTAAACATGCCATTCCCTTGCCTATCTTCCAACTCGAATATAAACAGCAAGTCCAATTTCCTTTTTGGATTAATTTTAGCCTTGCTATGCTTGTTTGAGCTGCTAGAAATACCTCATTAGGAGGTCCAACATTTAGCATGTCCAGCTCGTGAGACAAAAACTACTGTAGGACTAGAATTGTTGCAATTTTTTCATCAACTGCACCGACAAAACGTCAATGAAATTGAATCAATTTTACAAAATCAACTTTGAACTACTTGAAGGGATAGTTCACTAAATGCTCGGGATAGAATTCTGCAGTATACAGGAAAGGATGGAAAGCTCATAAAACTTGACACAATGTAATAGCAGGGTTTCATTTGCCACCCCCGCCCCCCTCCTGTTACAGTTCAGATTAGTGGAGGTCGAGGGTGTTGTTAGTACTGAGCTGACCTGTTAACTTGCTGCTTCCCTGCTATTGCAGTACCTCTTGCATTTCAACCAATTATTGAGTTCCATTATGAAAGTGGTCGAGGCCCAAGTCCATTTGCTGTTTCTCTAGCAACATCTTCTGCTCTAGACAAAGGGGTCGACTGCCACCTGGCAATGAGTTCTGAGCAGCAAGTTCACAGGCAGTCCCAGTGCTAACAACATCCTTGACTTCCACTCCTCTCTCCCAAACAAGAACTTGAAGGAACGTGACAGATTGTATGAACTTTCCAGCCCTTCATAATTCAGGAGCAGTGCTCATGGAGTTCATCACAATCACAAATGACATACATTCCCCCCCCCCCCCCCCCCCCCCCTCAGAAAACATAAGTGGGCATAGCTGAACGTACATAAGTCGGGAAGAAACCGGTCTCTGCTCATTGCTGCCAGCAGTCCCTTGGCTGCTGTGAAGCTCTCCACTATACCTCGAATAACACCAGGTCTATCAACTACTGACCACTTGAGTGCACTCTCAAACATTTTAAGAGTGACTGGTTAGTGGCTGCGTAAGATCCATTCTCAGAGAATGTTGGTTAGAGTAATAGTATTTTACTGCTACCTATGCAGCATATGCGAATGTGGTTAGTCAGCCCTAGGTCTTGGGTATTTCATCATCCACTTCAGCAAGGCTCTTCATTAGTATGCTAGCATCATGTTCTGTAACATGAACTGAACTCACATAGATCAGTCTGTCTTTGGCGGGACATCTTTAGTGACAGATAAACATGCATTGTCAAACTGGATCAGGTAGTAAACCAGAAAGATACCAGTTCACAAAGTTTGAGATAGCTGCTATATGTTAATTTCCTAGCTCAGACTAAGGGCTGCTACCAAATAAAGGCTGGAGGCATGCACCATATATTTTGGTGTCCACAGAAACAATATGTGAAATGTCCGTGGGTACTAGTGAGTTAATGTCCAGTGTTTCCACATTTACTGTGTAACAAGCATTGTAATGCAGGTTTTCTTACAGAGGGGTTGCTAGGGGTTGGATGGGTAGGTAGCGAGAAAGATATATTGACGGAGCTTGAAATTATTTCCTAATTGCCTTGTCTACATGCTGATAGTAATAATGTAGTCATCTGAATGGTTGCCATGCAGAGTGCAGCTTAGCCATAATGTGTGTGTGTGTGTGTGTGTGTGTGAGAGAGAGGTTCTGGTCTTGCGGCCCAGGCATAGTGACACATGCATCTGATTACTAGAGCCACATCTCCACATGCCAGGGCCAGGTACGGGATGGTCATGACATAATCCAATCAGTCATTGTCATGTCAGATAAATAAAATAATTGTGTGTGAGTGAATAATTATTGAGTTCCATGACAGATATTTTATACTTGGTCACGTAAATAATGCATGTTAGAGCCGCTACCAAGAGTGAAGCAGGTGCCTGGCTCCATGCCCTCCCTATGTCTGCAGTTGGTTTGAGGATGGATGACGATGTGATTCGTGTTGCCACAGGTCTTTGTCTTGGTGTACCGCTTTGTAGTCCTCACCAGTGTCTTCAGTATGGAGCTCCAGTTGACCAGCAGGGTACTCATGGACTCAATTGCAGAAAGAGTCAGGGCTGCCACTCTCGACACGCTGCTATTAATCAAGTGATCCAAAGATCTCTATGTTCCGCCAAAATCCCCTCTTACCTGGAACCAGTAGGCTTGGATCGTGATGATGGCAAACGTCCTGATGGTGCCACAGTTGTGCCTTGGAGGAATGGGAAGGTTCTGGTTTGGGATGCCACATGTTCAGACATGTTTGCTCCCTCTTACGCGGATTTGAGGTCTGGAGATCCTGGAACGGTTGTCAACAGAGCTGAATTCCTGAAGAAACAAAAGTATCATTCAATAAGAGAGACCCACTATTTCATTCCTCTGGGCTTTAAGACCACGGGTGTATTTGGTGATGAGGCCATGTCCTTTATTAAGGAGTTGGGCAGGAAAATTAAGGAGGAGACTAGGGAGGCTAAGGCCCATTTCTACTTGCTCCAACGGTTGTCTGTAGCAATACAGTGTGGAAATGCTGCTGCTGTGCTGGGAACATCTCGGGTGCAGGAAACATCCGACTACTTTTAATTATTGTTATAAATTGTTTTTTTAATTTATTTAATCCATAATTATGTTGTTGCTATTGATATAATAATAAAAATTAATAATAATAATAATAATAATACAATAATATAGTAACAATAATAATAATAATAATAATTAATAATAATAATAATAATAATAATAATAATAATAATAATAATAATAATAATAATAATAATAATAATAATAATAATAATAATAATAATAATAATAATAATAATAATAATAATAATAATAATAATAATAATAATAATAATAATAATAATAATAATAATAATAATAATAATAATAATAATAATAATAATAATAATAATAATAATAATAATAATAATAATAATAATAATAATAATAATAATAATAATAATAATAATAATAATAATAATAATAATAATAATAATAATAATAATAATAATAATAATAATAATAATAATAATAATAATAATAATAATAATAATAATAATAATAATAATAATAATAATAATAATAATAATAATAATAATAATAATAATAATAATAATAATAATAATAATAATAATATTAATAATAATAATATTAATAATAATAATAATAATAATAATAATAATAATAATAATAATAATAATAATAATAATAATAATAATAATAATAATAATAATAATAATAATAATAATAATAATAATAATAATAATAATAATAATAATAATAATAATAATAATAATAATAATAATAATAATAATAATAATAATAATAATAATAATAATAATAATAATAATAATAATAATAATAATAATAATAATAATAATAATAATAATAATAATAATAATAATAATAATAATAATAATAATAATAATAATAATAATAATAATAATAATAATAATAATAATAATAATAATAATAATAATAATAATAATAATAATAATAATAATAATAATAATAATAATAATAATAATAATAATAATAATAATAATAATAATAATAATAATAATAATAATAATAATAATAACAACAACAACAACAACAATAATAACAACAACAACAAGAACAACAACAACAACAACAATAATAATAATAATGAATAGTAATAGTAGTAGCAGTAGTAGTAATAATAATAAAAACAACAAAAACTAACAACAACAATAACAAAAAACAATAAAATGTAATATTATGTTGAATACAAATTTGTGTATATAGGAGAGAGTGAACATGTTTTTCAATCAGCTTACTAACTATAGGGAATTGTGCTATATAGTAGTGAGAGGGATTGTCAAGATTAGATGAACATTTATGAATGGGAATAATGAAGGAGTTTTTCCAATCACATGGGAAGACAGACTTGAGACAAGGATAATTAAAGATATATGTAAGGGGAGCAACTATGGATAGGCATGTAGATTTAAGCATTCTAGAGGAGAACAAATAAGCTGTGGAAGAAGGTAAACGAGAATTCAGGCCAATAACAGTAGAGAGAGAGTCAGGAGGACAGGGCGGGTGGGAATTCTGGAAAGGAAGAGGATAAGATACAATGGAGATTATGAATTGAAGCATTCAGAGAAAACTTTATTATTTCAGCCTTATCACGGCTAGAGGAGAACGTGTTGCCATTGGATACAAGAGTTGGTACAAAAAATGTTTTTTTGTGCAGGTAAATCTAGTTTTTTTCACGTAAGAAAAGATTGTGATTTTTAAAAATATTTTTTGAAGGTTATTATTAATCCAAGGGTGCCAAGTAGTGAGTGAGATAAATTTAGAGGAGACACACAAGCTGATGACTTCTAAAAATCTAAATTTAAATGCTTCAAGGAGAAATCAAGGTCTGAAAAAAGGAGTTGATCCCAGGGAAAGAAAAGAAGGTGGGCACCTCTCTCCAAGTCTGCGACATGATACAACCAAAATTTAAACTTGGTACACTTTCTAGTAGGAAAGGATTAAGGTAGGTTGATTTCCGCTAAGACACTATTATGACAGAAGAGGATAAGGGTAGTAGAGCCAAAGAAGAAGCATGAACATGGGATGGAACAAAGAGAAGGTCTATGACAGAGGTCGAACCAGAATGAGAGGTGTGTGTAGGAGTGGATACAAGCTGCCTGAGGTAGAATAAATCAGATAGTGCAGAAAGTTGAAGATATAGAGGCAGAGGGACACATCACCATTGCCGTTCAAGTCTCGAGTAAGGATTAGGCCAGATAGCATATTGTGCAAAAGAGTGCGCTAAGAGTGTCTTAAATGAGGGATACATCAGAAGTTCAAAGGAACAGCATGTAAAGAAGAGTCACTAGCAACCCCACCACCATAGCAATTTTTATCAAGGCGATAAAGTTGAAAATTTTGGTAAAGAAATCTCACATCTGTTGAGGGCTAAGTTTGCAAGAGAGAGATGGAAAGGTGTTTTATAGTGGGCCTGGAGGCGAATGATTTTGTTGGGGAAAACCATTGTTGATGCCAGGTGGTGCCAATCTCTTATATGAGGGGAAATCTCTTGGGTAGGTAAGGGATTAATGGGAGTAACCAGTAGAGCTTTTTTTAACTTCTGCAAGTCATTCCGTGGATGCTCCTCTTCCTTGTGATGGTGTTCTTATTTAGAAAAGCTTCTCACCACTCCTGTAATGTATCTTAACCTAGGACCATAATAAAATTTACTTATTAGAGAAGTATATTTAATCAGAATTTGTGGAGAGCATTCTTCCAACTGGATTAGTGAAAGATTCAGGTAATTTTGGCTGTTCTAGGTCGAATATACAACCTGCATCTGGCCATTTTAAATACCGCAAACTTATTCATAAACAATTCTTATACTATATTTTCCTACCAGTGTCATGATAACTACAATTATCATGTAGCTATCTACTCCACTCATAGAGAATAGTACAAATAGAACTACTGTGATATTTTACCATATCGCGTACTTGTTATTACCTATACGATATGCGCATGCTCAGTAAAGGTTTGCGCATCCTCACTCCCATGATAAATACATTATTAAATTGATAGGGTGAAATATCACTCGTCTGATTGGCCGGTATTTTCACTCGTGCCTGCGGCACTCGTGGAAATACTAGCCACATACTCGTGATATTTCCCCGTATCAATGTAATAATGTATATTTCTCCTCCTCCTCCTCCTCCTCCTGGTTCATCTCAACTTCTACTCCACTAACACATGCAAACTCTTCTTTTCAGTTCTGATCATAGAATTTAAGCTTAAGCCTCCATTCTACGAAGGTTTGTCAGGGCCTTGTCACAGGAGTAGCACAGAATAGCCACTGGATCCTTGTCGCAACTAAATTTGCCAAAAGTAGACTAGAAAGTTTTCTCAGCATTGTATGTTAAAGTACAACCAGAATATTTTCTGCCTCCAGTGGTCAGAAGGTGCTGCATCTTAGCATAAACAAAAGTTCAACATGGCACATACAAGTCTGTCACCGATACGTGATCTTACCGGTACACGGTGTGGCAATGTGCATGTATATCATGGCAACCCTGATCAGAATGCTCTATGAAACTTGGCCAAGCTCACTTCTAACATGCTCTCCCGTTCAAATCTGAGAGTCTGGCTAGTGAGACTGACCGTAGCTGTGGACACTTTTGTTAACCTGGAAATAGCACTTGCTAAGATGGTCACTCTCAATATTGAGAATATTTGAGCTCGTTCTCTATATAGTCCTATCCCTGCAGTTTGAAATCTGTCTGGAATATACTATTCTTAACTACTTCTGCATATCACAATCCAAGTTATGTCATCAATAATCGTATCTCAAAACCCCACACACTAACTGGACCTTGATTGTAGATCACATCATCTATCTATGTCAGAGGAGGAGTGGTAAACAGCTTGTATGATAGATTCATGAAATTAGTGACAAGAGGACGACCTATGGAAAGTAGTGAGAGATGAACATCATTTGATTATGGCCTTTATAGAGAATAGTAATCTGCGAGCCTTCATCAACCGTTCGTCTGTAGATATATAGATCTAAATGCAGGAAGCAAGATAAGTACATCAATACAGGCAATCAGGGGTCTTAAAAAAAGGATCTTAAGGTAGTAATTCCTTTGTAGCAGGGATGGGTGAAGACTTCAGGAAGGTCTGCAGGAAGTTCAACATCTGAGTTGATTTTAGATCAGGAAGAACTCTGAGGGCACAACTTAGCAGATAATTACCAGCTAGTATGTCTTTGCATTGTGTACAACAACCCTTGCAGCTGTGGGAAGTACTACATATGAGACGGCAACAGAAGCAGGAGACAAGAGTAAGAGAACATCAGGATGCCTGTAGAAAGTGTTCTAAAGAGAAATCTGGAATTGCTGAAAATGCATGGTGGTATAATTGACATCCTGTTTTGTGGAAGGAAGTTGACCAGACCAGGGGACAGAAGGAATTGCTAGTATAGGAGGCATTGCACATCAGCCTAGCCCAGAGTGTGAGCGGTTCAATCAAGGCTATGGACTTGCCTGGCTGCTAGGGGGCCACTTTCAAGAACTTGAAGCCATGACCACCATGTTTTTTTTGTCTTCCCCCATTCATTGCGCTATTGGATAGGTACACACTAATGTACCCCCCCCCCTCCCCCCCCCCATTCATTGGTGTGGCTATATTATGATAGGTACACACCAATGTACCCTCCCCCCTCCCCCCTCCCCCCCCCCCCCCCCCATTCATTGGTGTGGCTATAATAGGTACACACACCAATGTACCCCCCCCCATTCACACACCAATGTACCCCTCCCCCCCCCCCCCCCCCCCCCCCCCCATTCATTGGTGTCTCAGTTATTTATCTTTCTTAGCTGGTGTTTTAATATTAAGCATGCCTTTCTATTTTATTATTATTATTTATAATTTTTTTAAATTGTAATTGTTAATATTTATTTTATAATTGGTTCGTGTGTATATCATTTCTATTCACTATTATTAATAATTCTGCATGTGCTGGATGTATGTGTCAGGGTGTGGTTTGCTTCATGTGCTGGGTAGCTAGCTAACGGTAAGAGTCTTAGAATCTAATTAAGGCTATATAGAGCATCTATTGATATAAGTAAAATTCAAGTTGATTACTGAGAAGCGAAATTTATATTTTAAGTATTACTTACGGTTGTGACAAACTTAAGCGGGTTATCACATTTATTACAGACATATACAAAAATAATTGCAAAAAAAAATACAAAAATATACACAAAAAGTGTGGAAACTGATTCCATAGGAGATTGTGGTGGAGAGATAAAATATTTTAGTTCGATAAATCTGTTTCCAGGTCATCTGCTAATGCATTGAATTCCCTACTTTGTAGAGCTGCCACAAATGTTCTCCATGTGATAGGCTTGCTCCCCATGCCACTCAGCCACTTTTCCATGGTCGTGCTGCATTTCTCTTCAAAATTGCCACCAGGTACTTCCCATAAAATATTTAGTACATCAGAAGAGATATGTAACATAATACCAAGTACCTTGCAGTCAGTGCCAACATGTTGTATGATTTTTAAAGTGTCCGATTTATGATAGCATTGAAAGCTATGCATTTCATGAATGAGTGGTTTAGAATCCATGGTCCTTGTTCGAGGCTCTACTGATAACTTGTCAGATGGTGACCCTAGAATCACACCAGAATAAAATAGTAGTCATCACACTCCCACATTTTTAACAAAACACAAACTAATTTAATGGGGATCTGCATTGGTATGTTAAAATGTGGTCCACTCCTACTTATGGAACTCATGCACTCCTGCATTATATATTGCAGTGTTCCCTTTAGGATGGATATGCAGTGGCGGATCCAGGAATATTGGAGGGTGGGGAGGGGGGGGGGCGGGGGGGTTCCTGATTGAGGTAGACAACATTGGATGTGCTAAGAGAAGTCGGCATGGTTGCCGAATAGAATATTCTTTGATCACCTCCATGGGCTCTAGAGGAATATATTGATGAAAATACATCATTGCTATAATAAATTATAGTACATTTATAACCCGGCTTGTCATTAAAAAGTAATGCATAATTATGGTCTCTTTGTCACTAGTGAAGTGTTAACAGTTTTGTAAACCACCAGAAGTAGCTCAGGAATATGATGTAAAAAAAATGGAAGGGGGGTCCTGTGACCCCCAGGATCCTCCCCCCTCCCCTGGATCTGCCCTTGATATGGGCATGTTGTTGTTGGAGTAGAGTACTAATAAACTGTGAAGTGTTTTGTGTGTATTCTTTATTGTGTTCACAGGTTGCAGGAGGTACACTGGACTAGATATAATATTGCCACATGTCAAAGGCCTATGAATCAATATAGCATCTCGCACTGAGCAGTGCATAATATGATTGACGTTCATGTTCTACAGAAGCCTGAATGAACACCTAATGGTCAATATAAATATCTTGAAATATTTCATGTTTGAAGCAACTGTTGTCTTACTGTTTCCATTGAGGATTCTGGTAAAAATTATTTCATCAGCAGGGAGGAAAAGGAGAGTTGCGTAGGTGAAAAATGAGGGCTAAGTTACAATCTCTCCTAGACACTGCACTCTTTCCAAGCCCAAGTCAGCCTCCATCTTAACTGCTGAGATGTTTCTTCACTAAGCTCTGCCTTGTTACGAGTCGTACAGTACTCAATCCAGGTTACTTGGTCGATGGCAACTTTATTAGCATGCAATTATGTTTTTGGCAGAGTAAACATGCCATTCCCTTGCCTATCTTCCAACTCGAATATAAACAGCAAGTCCAATTTCCTTTTTGGATTAATTTTAGCCTTGCTATGCTTGTTTGAGCTGCTAGAAATACCCATTAGGAGGTCCAACATTTAGCATGTCCAGCTCGTGAGACAAAAACTACTGTAGGACTAGAATTGTTGCAATTTTTTCATCAACTGCACCGACAAAACGTCAATGAAATTGAATCAATTTTACAAAATCAACTTTGAACTACTTGAAGGGATAGTTCACTAAATGCTCGGGATAGAATTCTGCAGTATACAGGAAAGGATGGAAAGCTCATAAAACTTGACACAATGTAATAGCAGGGTTTCATTTGCCACCCCCGCCCCCCTCCTGTTACAGTTCAGATTAGTGGAGGTCGAGGGTGTTGTTAGTACTGAGCTGACCTGTTAACTTGCTGCTTCCCTGCTATTGCAGTACCTCTTGCATTTCAACCAATTATTGAGTTCCATTATGAAAGTGGTCGAGGCCCAAGTCCATTTGCTGTTTCTCTAGCAACATCTTCTGCTCTAGACAAAGGGGTCGACTGCCACCTGGCAATGAGTTCTGAGCAGCAAGTTCACAGGCAGTCCCAGTGCTAACAACATCCTTGACTTCCACTCCTCTCTCCCAAACAAGAACTTGAAGGAACGTGACAGATTGTATGAACTTTCCAGCCCTTCATAATTCAGGAGCAGTGCTCATGGAGTTCATCACAATCACAAATGACATACATTCCCCCCCCCCCCCCCCCCCCCCCTCAGAAAACATAAGTGGGCATAGCTGAACGTACATAAGTCGGGAAGAAACCGGTCTCTGCTCATTGCTGCCAGCAGTCCCTTGGCTGCTGTGAAGCTCTCCACTATACCTCGAATAACACCAGGTCTATCAACTACTGACCACTTGAGTGCACTCTCAAACATTTTAAGAGTGACTGGTTAGTGGCTGCGTAAGATCCATTCTCAGAGAATGTTGGTTAGAGTAATAGTATTTTACTGCTACCTATGCAGCATATGCGAATGTGGTTAGTCAGCCCTAGGTCTTGGGTATTTCATCATCCACTTCAGCAAGGCTCTTCATTAGTATGCTAGCATCATGTTCTGTAACATGAACTGAACTCACATAGATCAGTCTGTCTTTGGCGGGACATCTTTAGTGACAGATAAACATGCATTGTCAAACTGGATCAGGTAGTAAACCAGAAAGATACCAGTTCACAAAGTTTGAGATAGCTGCTATATGTTAATTTCCTAGCTCAGACTAAGGGCTGCTACCAAATAAAGGCTGGAGGCATGCACCATATATTTTGGTGTCCACAGAAACAATATGTGAAATGTCCGTGGGTACTAGTGAGTTAATGTCCAGTGTTTCCACATTTACTGTGTAACAAGCATTGTAATGCAGGTTTTCTTACAGAGGGGTTGCTAGGGGTTGGATGGGTAGGTAGCGAGAAAGATATATTGACGGAGCTTGAAATTATTTCCTAATTGCCTTGTCTACATGCTGATAGTAATAATGTAGTCATCTGAATGGTTGCCATGCAGAGTGCAGCTTAGCCATAATGTGTGTGTGTGTGTGTGTGTGTGTGAGAGAGAGGTTCTGGTCTTGCGGCCCAGGCATAGTGACACATGCATCTGATTACTAGAGCCACATCTCCACATGCCAGGGCCAGGTACGGGATGGTCATGACATAATCCAATCAGTCATTGTCATGTCAGATAAATAAAATAATTGTGTGTGAGTGAATAATTATTGAGTTCCATGACAGATATTTTATACTTGGTCACGTAAATAATGCATGTTAGAGCCGCTACCAAGAGTGAAGCAGGTGCCTGGCTCCATGCCCTCCCTATGTCTGCAGTTGGTTTGAGGATGGATGACGATGTGATTCGTGTTGCCACAGGTCTTTGTCTTGGTGTACCGCTTTGTAGTCCTCACCAGTGTCTTCAGTATGGAGCTCCAGTTGACCAGCAGGGTACTCATGGACTCAATTGCAGAAAGAGTCAGGGCTGCCACTCTCGACACGCTGCTATTAATCAAGTGATCCAAAGATCTCTATGTTCCGCCAAAATCCCCTCTTACCTGGAACCAGTAGGCTTGGATCGTGATGATGGCAAACGTCCTGATGGTGCCACAGTTGTGCCTTGGAGGAATGGGAAGGTTCTGGTTTGGGATGCCACATGTTCAGACATGTTTGCTCCCTCTTACGCGGATTTGAGGTCTGGAGATCCTGGAACGGTTGTCAACAGAGCTGAATTCCTGAAGAAACAAAAGTATCATTCAATAAGAGAGACCCACTATTTCATTCCTCTGGGCTTTAAGACCACGGGTGTATTTGGTGATGAGGCCATGTCCTTTATTAAGGAGTTGGGCAGGAAAATTAAGGAGGAGACTAGGGAGGCTAAGGCCCATTTCTACTTGCTCCAACGGTTGTCTGTAGCAATACAGTGTGGAAATGCTGCTGCTGTGCTGGGAACATCTCGGGTGCAGGAAACATCCGACTACTTTTAATTATTGTTATAAATTGTTTTTTTAATTTATTTAATCCATAATTATGTTGTTGCTATTGATATAATAATAAAAATTAATAATAATAATAATAATAATACAATAATATAGTAACAATAATAATAATAATAATAATTAATAATAATAATAATAATAATAATAATAATAATAATAATAATAATAATAATAATAATAATAATAATAATAATAATAATAATAATAATAATAATAATAATAATAATAATAATAATAATAATAATAATAATAATAATAATAATAATAATAATAATAATAATAATAATAATAATAATAATAATAATAATAATAATAATAATAATAATAATAATAATAATAATAATAATAATAATAATAATAATAATAATAATAATAATAATAATAATAATAATAATAATAATAATAATAATAATAATAATAATAATAATAATAATAATAATAATAATAATAATAATAATAATAATATTAATAATAATAATATTAATAATAATAATAATAATAATAATAATAATAATAATAATAATAATAATAATAATAATAATAATAATAATAATAATAATAATAATAATAATAATAATAATAATAATAATAATAATAATAATAATAATAATATTAATAATAATAATAATAATAATAATAATAATAATAATAATAATAATAATAATAATAATAATAATAATAATAATAATAATAATAATAATAATAATAATAATAATAATAATAATAATAATAATAATAATAATAATAATAATAATAATAATAATAATAATAATAATAATAATAATAATAATAATAATAATAATAATAATAATAATAATAATAATAATAATAATAATAATAATAATAATAATAATAATAATAATAATAATAATAATAATAATAATAATAATAATAATAATAATAATAATAATAATAATAATAACAACAACAACAACAACAACAATAATAACAACAACAACAAGAACAACAACAACAACAACAATAATAATAATAATGAATAGTAATAGTAGTAGCAGTAGTAGTAATAATAATAAAAACAACAAAAACTAACAACAACAATAACAAAAACAATAAAATGTAATATTATGTTGAATACAAATTTGTGTATATAGGAGAGAGTGAACATGTTTTTCAATCAGCTTACTAACTATAGGGAATTGTGCTATATAGTAGTGAGAGGGATTGTCAAGATTAGATGAACATTTATGAATGGGAATAATGAAGGAGTTTTTCCAATCACATGGGAAGACAGACTTGAGACAAGGATAATTAAAGATATATGTAAGGGGAGCAACTATGGATAGGCATGTAGATTTAAGCATTCTAGAGGAGAACAAATAAGCTGTGGAAGAAGGTAAACGAGAATTCAGGCCAATAACAGTAGAGAGAGAGTCAGGAGGACAGGGCGGGTGGGAATTCTGGAAAGGAAGAGGATAAGATACAATGGAGATTATGAATTGAAGCATTCAGAGAAAACTTTATTATTTCAGCCTTATCACGGCTAGAGGAGAACGTGTTGCCATTGGATACAAGAGTTGGTACAAAAAATGTTTTTTTGTGCAGGTAAATCTAGTTTTTTTCACGTAAGAAAAGATTGTGATTTTTAAAAATATTTTTTGAAGGTTATTATTAATCCAAGGGTGCCAAGTAGTGAGTGAGATAAATTTAGAGGAGACACACAAGCTGATGACTTCTAAAAATCTAAATTTAAATGCTTCAAGGAGAAATCAAGGTCTGAAAAAAGGAGTTGATCCCAGGGAAAGAAAAGAAGGTGGGCACCTCTCTCCAAGTCTGCGACATGATACAACCAAAATTTAAACTTGGTACACTTTCTAGTAGGAAAGGATTAAGGTAGGTTGATTTCCGCTAAGACACTATTATGACAGAAGAGGATAAGGGTAGTAGAGCCAAAGAAGAAGCATGAACATGGGATGGAACAAAGAGAAGGTCTATGACAGAGGTCGAACCAGAATGAGAGGTGTGTGTAGGAGTGGATACAAGCTGCCTGAGGTAGAATAAATCAGATAGTGCAGAAAGTTGAAGATATAGAGGCAGAGGGACACATCACCATTGCCGTTCAAGTCTCGAGTAAGGATTAGGCCAGATAGCATATTGTGCAAAAGAGTGCGCTAAGAGTGTCTTAAATGAGGGATACATCAGAAGTTCAAAGGAACAGCATGTAAAGAAGAGTCACTAGCAACCCCACCACCATAGCAATTTTTATCAAGGCGATAAAGTTGAAAATTTTGGTAAAGAAATCTCACATCTGTTGAGGGCTAAGTTTGCAAGAGAGAGATGGAAAGGTGTTTTATAGTGGGCCTGGAGGCGAATGATTTTGTTGGGGAAAACCATTGTTGATGCCAGGTGGTGCCAATCTCTTATATGAGGGGAAATCTCTTGGGTAGGTAAGGGATTAATGGGAGTAACCAGTAGAGCTTTTTTTAACTTCTGCAAGTCATTCCGTGGATGCTCCTCTTCCTTGTGATGGTGTTCTTATTTAGAAAAGCTTCTCACCACTCCTGTAATGTATCTTAACCTAGGACCATAATAAAATTTACTTATTAGAGAAGTATATTTAATCAGAATTTGTGGAGAGCATTCTTCCAACTGGATTAGTGAAAGATTCAGGTAATTTTGGCTGTTCTAGGTCGAATATACAACCTGCATCTGGCCATTTTAAATACCGCAAACTTATTCATAAACAATTCTTATACTATATTTTCCTACCAGTGTCATGATAACTACAATTATCATGTAGCTATCTACTCCACTCATAGAGAATAGTACAAATAGAACTACTGTGATATTTTACCATATCGCGTACTTGTTATTACCTATACGATATGCGCATGCTCAGTAAAGGTTTGCGCATCCTCACTCCCATGATAAATACATTATTAAATTGATAGGGTGAAATATCACTCGTCTGATTGGCCGGTATTTTCACTCGTGCCTGCGGCACTCGTGGAAATACTAGCCACATACTCGTGATATTTCCCCGTATCAATGTAATAATGTATATTTCTCCTCCTCCTCCTCCTCCTCCTGGTTCATCTCAACTTCTACTCCACTAACACATGCAAACTCTTCTTTTCAGTTCTGATCATAGAATTTAAGCTTAAGCCTCCATTCTACGAAGGTTTGTCAGGGCCTTGTCACAGGAGTAGCACAGAATAGCCACTGGATCCTTGTCGCAACTAAATTTGCCAAAAGTAGACTAGAAAGTTTTCTCAGCATTGTATGTTAAAGTACAACCAGAATATTTTCTGCCTCCAGTGGTCAGAAGGTGCTGCATCTTAGCATAAACAAAAGTTCAACATGGCACATACAAGTCTGTCACCGATACGTGATCTTACCGGTACACGGTGTGGCAATGTGCATGTATATCATGGCAACCCTGATCAGAATGCTCTATGAAACTTGGCCAAGCTCACTTCTAACATGCTCTCCCGTTCAAATCTGAGAGTCTGGCTAGTGAGACTGACCGTAGCTGTGGACACTTTTGTTAACCTGGAAATAGCACTTGCTAAGATGGTCACTCTCAATATTGAGAATATTTGAGCTCGTTCTCTATATAGTCCTATCCCTGCAGTTTGAAATCTGTCTGGAATATACTATTCTTAACTACTTCTGCATATCACAATCCAAGTTATGTCATCAATAATCGTATCTCAAAACCCCACACACTAACTGGACCTTGATTGTAGATCACATCATCTATCTATGTCAGAGGAGGAGTGGTAAAGAGCTTGTATGATAGATTCATGAAATTAGTGACAAGAGGAGGACCTATGGAAAGTAGTGAAAGATGAACATCATTTGAGTAGGGCCTTTATAGAGAATAGTAATCTGCGAGCCTTCATCAACCGTTCGTCTGTAGATATATAGATCTAAATGCAGGAAGCAAGATAAGTACATCAATACAGGCAATCAGGGGTCTAAAAAGAAGGATTTTAAGGTAGTAATTCCTTTGTAGCAGGGATGGGTGAAGACTTCAGGAAGGTCTGCAGGAAGTTCAACATCTGAGTTGTTTTTAGATCAGGAAGAACTCTGAGGGCACAACTGAGCAGATAATTACCAGCTAGTATGTCTTTGCATTGTGTACAACAACCCTTGCAGCTGTGGGAAGTACTACATATGAGACGGCAACAGAAGCAGGAGACAAGAGTAAGAGAACATCAGGATGCCTGTAGAAAGTGTTCTAAAGAGAAATCTGGAATTGCTGAAAATGCATGGTATAATTGACATCCTGTTTTGTGGAAGGAAGTTGACCAGACCAGGGGACAGAAGGAATTGCTAGTATAGGAGGCATTGCACATCAGCCTAGCCCAAAGTGTGAGCGGTTCAATCAAGGCTATGGACTTGCCTGGCTGCTAGGGGGCCACTCTCAAGAACTTGAAGCCATGACCACCATGTTTTTTTGGTCTTCCCCCATTCATTGCGCTATAGGATAGGTACACACTAATGTCCCCCCCCCCCCATTCATTGGTGTGGCTATATTATAGGTACACACCAATGTACCCCCCCCCCCCCCCCCCCCATTCATTGGTGTGGCTATATGATAGGTACACACCAATGTCCCCCCCCCCCCCTTTCATTGGTGTGGCTATATGATAGGTACACACCAATGTACCCCCTCCCCCCCACCCCCATTCATTGGTGTGGCTATATGATAGGTACACACCAATGTACCTCCCCCCATTCATTGGTGTGGCTATATGATAGGTACACACCAATGTACCTCCCCCCCCCCCATTCATTGGTGTGGCTATATGATAGGTACACACCAATGTACCTCCCCCCATTCATTAGTGTCTCAGTTATTTATCTTTCTTAGCTGGTGTTTTAATATTAAGCATGTCTTTCTATTTTATTATTATTATTTATAACTTTTGTTTATTGTAATTGTTAATATTTATTTTATAATTGGTTCGTGTGTATTTCATTTCTATTCACTATTATTCATATTTCTGCATGTGCTGGATGTATGTATCAGGGTGTGGTTTGCATCATGTGCTGGGTAGCTAGGTAAAGGTAAGAGTCTTAGAATCTAATTAAGGCTAGAGCATCTATTGATATAAATAAAATTCAAGTTGATTACTGAGAAGGTCATTGCAAGGAAATTTATATTTTAAGTATTACTTACGGTTGTGACAAACTTAAGCAGGTTATCACATTTACAGACATATACAAAAAAAACATTGCAAAAAAATACAAAAAAATACACAAAAAGTGTGGAAACTGATTCCATAGGAGATTGTGGTGGAGAGATAAACTATTTTAGTTCGATAAATCTGTTTCCAGGTCATCTGCTAATGCATTGAAATCCCTACTTCGAAGAGCTGCCACAAATGTTCTCCATGTGATAGGCTTGCTCCCCATGCCACTCAGCCACTTTTCCATGGTCGTGCTGCATTTCTCTTCAAAATTGCTGCCAGGTACTTCCCATAAAATATTTAGATGATCAGAAGAGATATGTAACATAATACCAAGTATCTTGCAGTCGGTGCCAACATGTTGTATGATTTTTAAAGCGTCCGATTTATGATAGCATTGAAAGCTATGCATTTCATGAAGGAGTGGTTTAGAATCCATGGTCCTTGTTCGAGGCTCTGCTGATAACTTGTCAGATGGTGACCCTGGAATCACACCAGAATAAAATAGTAGTCATCACACTCCATTATTTCACCACATCTTTAACAAAACACAAACTAATTAATGGGGATCTGCATTGGTATGTTAAAATGTGTGCACTCCTGCATTATACATTGCAGTGTTCCCTTTAGGATGGATATGCAGGGGCGGATCCAGGAATATTGGAGGGTGGGTGGGGGGGGGGGTGTTCCTTTTTATCAAAAAATGTTAATCGATAGGATTTGGTAGGAGAAGTCGGCATGGTTACCGAATAGAATATTCTTTGATCCACGTCCATGGGCTCTAGAGGAATATATTGATGAAAATACATCATTGCTATAATATAGTACATTTATAACCCGGCTTGTCATTAAAAAGTAATGCATATGGTCTTTGTCACTAGTGAAGTATTAACAGTTTTGTAAACCACCAGAAGTAGCTCAGGAATACGTAAAAAAGTAAAAAAGATGGAAGGGATGGGGGGTCCTGTGACCCCCAGGACCACCCCTCCCCCCCTGGATCCGCCCTTGATACGGGCATGTTGTTGTTGGAGCAGAGTACTAATAAACTGTGAAGTGTTTTGTCTTGTATTCTTTATTGGGTTCACAGGTTGCAGGAGGTACACTGGACTAGATATAATATTGCTACATGTCAAAGGGCTATGAATCAATATAGCATCTCGCACTGAGCAGTGCAGACGTTCATGTTCTACAGAAGCCTGAATGAACATCTAATGGTCAATATTAATATCTTGAAATATTTCATGGTTGAAGGAAGTGTTGTCTTACTCTTTCCATTGAGGATTCTGGTAAAAATGATTTCATCAGCAGGGAGGGAAAGGAGAGTTGTGTAGGTGAAAAATGGGGGCTAAGCTACAATCTCTCCTAGACACTGCACTCGTTCCAATCCCAAGTCAGCCTCTATCTTAATTGCTGAGATGTTTCTTCACTAAGCTCTGCCTTGTTAGAGTCGTACAGTGTAACTCAATCCAGGTCACTTGGTCGATGGCAACTTTATTAGCATTTTTGGCAGAGTAAACATGCCATTCCCTTGCCTATCTTCCAACTCAAACATAAACAGCAAGTCCAATTTCCTTTTTGGATCAATTTTAGCTTGTTTGAGCTGCTAGAAATACCTCATTAGGAGGTCCAACATTAAGCATGTCCAGCTCGTGAGACAAAACTACTGTAGGACTAGAATTGTTGCAATTTTTTCATCAACTGCACCCACAAAACATCAATGAAATTGAATCAATTTTACAAAATGAACTTTGAACTACTTGAAGGGATAGTTCACTAAATGCTCGGGATAGAATTCTGCAGTATACAGGAAAGGATGGACGCTCATAAAACTTGACACAATGTAATAGCAGCGTTTCATTTGCCCCCCCCCCCCCCCCTCCTGTTACAGTTCAGATTAGTGGAGGTCGAGGGTGTTGTTAGTACTGAGCTGACCTGTTAACTTGCTGCTTCCCTGCTACTTTGCATTTCAACCAACTATTGAGTTCCATTATGAAAGTGGTCGAGGCCCAAGTCCATTTGCTGTTTCTCTAGCAACATCTTCTGCTCTAGACAAAGGGGTCGACTGCAACTTGGCAATGAGTTCTGAGCAGCAAGTTCACAGGCAGTCCCAGTGCTAACTACATCCTTGACTTCCACTCCTCTCTCCCAAACAAGAACATAAACACTAAACTAGTTGTGACAAATTGTATGAACTTTCCAGCCCTTCATAATTCAGGAGCAGTGCTCATAGAGTCCATCACAATCACAAATGACATACATTCCCCCCCCCCTACACAAGTGAGCAGGCCTAGTCGGCCAGAGCGGTGACTCAACCAAGCAATAATTTTATTTTTTTATTTTTAAGTTACACTAGCAATTATTGAACGCCAGAGCTCATTCTACTCATTTGATGCCAGCGCACTTACAAGGTCAATTAATACTTAGAAATGAACTAAAAAAATCCCAACTCGAAACAAGCCCATCATAAATATATGACCATGTTTAAACTTTGCAAAGATATCCGAAAAAAGCCCATGCTTGAAAAACTTCGACCCATTGCAGTATTTTGTTATGTAATCACTCACTAAGTTCTTCATGCATGTGAGTCAAGTTCGTCTAAAATATTTGTAAATTGGATGAAAGGAGAGGAAGGAAATATAGAGGACGTTAAAAAAAGGCAAGATTGTAAAAGAATTTGAAGCGGGGTGCAATGAAATGTGCCAAATAACGTTGAAAGTTAACTAGCCTCGTCATATAGTATAGTAAGTTATATTACCTGCAGAGTCATAGATGGTTTGTATTGTATGTTTATTCTTGCCCAGTATTTTTTATTCCCCCAACCAGCCCTGCATGTGAGCTTCAGAACCTCCTGAGATTGAAAGACATTCCCTAACTTATTTATTGTTGTGTACACTGCACATATCAACACATGCCATGTCTTGTTGCTATTGTTGATGATACTCATGTAGGGTCGGCTACAGACAGACAACCAGACAAGCAAACAGAGCAACATGGCCGTAGAGACCTTCTCAATAGAATTAATATTGAAGAAAGCTTAGGCTAATGGAGAAGAGTCTCCTTTGCATGACTGCAAAACTATGCCAAGGTTTATAAATAAATATGCTTACAAATGTTTAGCAAAAAATAAAAAATTATCCCCTTCTTCGCTCCTCCCTATTGCATCAAAATTGGCTACTTACAGCACAAGTAAAATAAACACAAAATCAAACACAATCTTTCTCCATCCCATGGCCAGCACTGATGCTGATGCAGTCACATTCTGTGATGCCAATGGTGCTCTGTTATGTTACCAATACATGAAATGCAGAGATTCTTTTATCTGGTGACCCTTTTCTCATAGGATTGAAAAGAGACTGTATGGTAATCGCTATGTAGAGAACAGGTGCACCGAGTTCCTCATGTGACTCTTGAAGTCTGTTAGCAATAGCTCTGTGAGGAACCACCCTGTTATGGCTGTACTGACCTAAGCTAGTTCCTTGTTGAGGTGTCAAAAAGACTGACTTATCACTGAGCTCCAGGCAATCAGATAACAGGTAAGTGCCGCGCTGGATGCATGTTCTCTAAATATGAACATTTTCAGATGATAGGTAAGTTGATCCTCACACAGCGCTAGTGCATGTGCTCTATGAAGATGATCAGATAATAGTAAGTCATCCTCACACAGCGCTGGGTGCATGTGCTCTATTAACATGCGTTCGGCTAGGTCTAGGGCTAGGGCTAGGGCTAGGGCTAGGGCTCCTGAGGGTTCCATTGAGAGAACCATGAATAAGCAACCATTGGATGATTATATCCAGTCCATGGACCACTGTAATAGGCTTCCACCCACCACGACAACTTAGCCACTGCATTTGTTTGTGTGAGTGTGCATATTTGGAGGGGATCATGTTTCTGGGGGCAGAGGTCATGTCTGGTTGGGGGTTTGGTCATAATGATTAACCCTTTCACTGGTGACTTTATTTCAAAAAATAAATAAAAACAACCTATTTATAGATATGCCTTGCTATGTCAGCAATACTCCGTAAAAGTCCTTAGCAACCGTACCACATGTGATAGCATTTGTATTGACCAACATTGTGGTTAGTGTTTTGTTTCCATAGAAACATACTACAAATTACAATGAGGTGAACCTCATTTGAACTTGATAATTCTTGTTTTGATGAGTGTTAAAATAGTAAGCTACCTTCACGTACCTTCACGTATAAATAATATTTTTATAATTTTATCAGGAAAAGAAAAATAGAAGATGTACTATGAATACACTAATACCCTAGGCAACAATGTTGGAATAGTGTTAAGGAGACTCAAAAACAATGTGACCTAACAGAGGAATGAGTGATGTATCATCTTGATAATGAAACCATAATACTTTATGTAGGCTAGTTGCAGTTGCACTGAACTTGTAATTAGTGACTCATTGTAATTAGTTGATTGCATAATTAACACTGATAGACACCTTGGTCACTGTGGACTTTATATGTACATACATAGATGGATGTGTTGATGTGATCATGTGATTAAGCTTGGACAGGTTGTCGTTGTAATTTGTCTTGTCAGTTATAAAACTTAAATCCTAAGAGATCTGTTGAGTCTTACATTGGTAGCAGAGAATGGTTGAGCGTCACATCAGTATACCCAAGCCTTTTGCAAGCGGTGATGTTGGGGAATGGTTTCAGAGATATGAGATATGCTGTACAGCTAACCGATGGGAAGATGCAACAAAGGCATGCAAGCTCCCGACCCTCTTGGAAGGAGAAGCACTGGCAGTATGGCTTGAACTCAGCCCGGAACAACAAGGGGATTATGCTACGGCCAAAAAGGAAATTGCGGCCGCCCTTAGCCCAATGGAGTTCATATCGCTAGAAAACTTTCACAAACGTAAGCTGCAACCGGGAGAAGCGTTATCCGTGTTTGTTCATGAAGTCAAGAAGTTGCTAGATCAAGCCATGCCAACATTGGAGAAAAATGCTCGCAATCAGTTATTATTACACCAGTTTGTAGCTGGACTACCAGATAGTGTAGGACGACAGCTGAGAGCAGCAGGAGAACTAACTACACTGGAGGCTGCTGTGTCAAAGGCTCGATTAGTATTGACACTTGATGACCCAAGTCGAAGTGTTGCAGCTGTGTCAGAGGCAACCAGTGAGGTAGTTTTGCTCAAGGACAAGATTGCCCAATTAACGGAACAAGTAAATGCTTTGTCAACATCAGTTATGCCACCAGCAGGAACACGTCAGCCGATAACCAACCAACAGCACTATCGACCAAGACGCTGTTTTGAATGCAACCAAACAGGACACATTCAGCGTGATTGCCCTTCGCGCAATCAGAATGGCCAATACACTAGACAGTGTTTTAGGTGTGGAAAAGTGGGACATCTGGCCAGAAACTGCTACCAGGGAAACGAGCAAGGGATGTCTGTCAGGGGCAACAGGCGTCCCTATCCCCAATGAGCCCTCACGACCTGAGTGTCGTGACTGTAGCAGCGGTTAAATCCAAGGTTGCTGCTACAATGGGGAGGTTAGGTGAGGTTGAAGTAGAGATGATGTTGGACTCTGGATCATCTGTGTCGCTGATGCGGAAGGAGGTTCTCACACATGCAAAGGGAGTTACCCACATTGAAGGCCCAATACAACTACGCCTGATGACGGCACCAGGACAACAGCTGCCAATACTGAGTCACGTCTGTGTTCCTATACACATTGGTGAGCTACAAGTCAAACATAATGTTGTTGTAGTGGATACTCTAGTATCACCTGTAATTCTGGGGGTAGATTTCCTATTTAAACATGGCGTGGTCCTTGATTTTACGAAACCATCTGTAATGGTCCGTAATAACACCACTGCAGCATCAGCAATAAATGAGAAGGTGGCCCCTGTGTCACTGATATATGAAGCATCACGAAAAATAGAGGGAAAAGCATGTATTGTTGCAGAAATCGAACAGCCGGGGACAGATGTAGTGGAGGAATGTGCTGTCCCAATGTATCACAAACCAACAAAATTTGAATTGCCTGAGTGTCCTAAGTCTATTCTCGCAGATGTTGTACAGGAATTCCAAGCCTTATTCAAACAACACCAGGTGTAACAGAAGCTGCCTTGCACTTTATACCCACAAAGGGCAATCCTATCAAAGTTCCACCACGTCGCATGCCAGCACATTATCGAGAGGAAATTGAAAACTTACTTCACACGATGCTAGAGCAGGGCATAATTGAAGTAAGTTCTAGCCCTTGGATGGCACCAGCGGTGTTTGTTCCAAAGAAGTCGGGTGATATCAGGCTGTGTGTGGATTATAGGGAACTTAACAAGAATACCACAAAAGATGCTTACCCAGTACCCTTACCTGATGAAGTTCAGGACCGGTTGTCAGGCTCGACCCTATTCTCAACATTGGACTTACAGAGTGGGTACTGGCAGCTGCCAGTAAGTCCTAACGACCAAGAAAAAACAGCATTTTGCCCAGGACCTGGAATGGGTCTGTTCCAGTTTAAACGAATGCCATTTGGGTTGACTGGAGCACCCAGCTCCTTTCAACGGCTGATGGATAAAGTATTAAGAGGTCTTCCTTTTGTGACGATCTACTTAGACGATATTTTGGTGCACTCCCCGGATGAAAAAGCACATTGTGCTCACCTACGAGTAGTCTTTGAACGTCTGCTGGCTGCTGGTCTTACGCTACGAGGGAAGAAATGCCATATCGGACTCCTTAAAGTTGGATATCTAGGCCACACTTTTACAGGAACAGGCATGTCCCCAGATCCACAGAAGATCCAAGCAGTGTTACAAATTCCAGAACCAAGGGACGTCAAAGCTGTCCGCCACTTCATTGGGCTTGCACCCTATTACCGGAGATATATACCCAAGTTTTCAGACATTGCAGCGCCACTCAATGCGTTGACAAAGAAGGCCACACCATTCTCATGGAACCATGACTGCAACATAGCGTTCAATACCCTGAAGGAACATCTGATTAGTGCTCCTATCTTGGCATATCCCCGGTTTGATCAGTTCTCCCCAGAATTCAATCTGCAAACAGATGCAAGTGCTGTTGGTATTGGAGCGGTGTTAGAACAGGACGGACATGTCATCGCATATGCCAGTCGTTCATTAACACAGTCAGAGCGGCAATACAGCGTAATCCAGAGAGAATGTTTGGCAATCATATACGCTGTGAAGCAATTTCGTCATTACCTTCTTGGATGACATTTCAAACTCTTTACGGACCATGCCCCATTGCAGTGGCTGTCAGCCCAAAAGATGGAGGGTATGCTCTGTCGTTGGGCACTAGCCCTTCAAGAGTATAATTTGCAAATTGTGTATCGAAAAGGCTCACTCAACACTAATGCAGATGCACTCTCACGATTGGAAAGTCTTCCTTGTGCTCTCACACTAGCTCTTCCTCATTATTCCACCACTGAACTGCGAGAAGCACAACAAGCTGATAATATCATCTCAAAAGTGATACAAGCTGAACCAGGAGTATCAAGTCCTCCTCGGGGCCGAGAGTGGAGCCATTACCCTTGGCGCAGGTATGTGAACCTGTGGGGCCAGCTTAGAGTTATCAATGGTATACTCTGCAGACACTATATCCCCAATCCTGTGTGCAAAGCTGTAACTGTACCTGTCCTCCCACTAAGCATGCACAAACAAGCTCTCATGCATAGTCATGACAATCCAGCGGCAGGACATCAAGGCACAGAGAGAACTCTCCAGCGACTACGACAGGAGGCGTACTGGGTGAGTATGGCAGGCGACGTACAACAGTACTGTAGAGAGTGTGTAAAATGCCAGCAGTCAAAGCTCACAATGCCTAAACGGGCACCATTGACAAATGTTCCCATTGGCAAGCCTTGGGAAATGCTAGCTGTTGATGTGTTAGAAGTTCCCATCTCCCGCAATAACAATCGCTATCTACTAGTGATTCAAGACTATTTTACAAAGTGGGGAGAAGCAATACCCATGCCGGATCAGACAGCAAACCGTATCACAAGGGAACTGATAAAGTTGTTCTCTACATTTGGCCAGCCTGCAATCTTGCATTCAGATCAAGGACGTAATTTTGAAAGCACAGTCCTTGCACAAGCATTGGAAGCATTTGGGGTAAAGAAGTCCAGGACTACGGCATATCATCCGCAAGGAGATGGTATGGTGGAACGGTTTAACCGTACACTTCTACAACTTTTGCGAAGCTATGTAGACAAACAAGACAACTGGGAAAAACATCTACCACTCGTTCTATATGCCTATCGCACATCCATCCACTCATCTACTCTATCCACTCCATTTCTATTGATGTATGGAAGAAACCACACTAACGTATCTCTCACCAAGTCAGCTGCATTTGATGCTCAGTTGTACCCTGAGAACCTGCAGGCAAAATTAGCAGAACTCAGAGATTTTGTGGAAACTAACCTTGCATCTGCTGCACACTCGCAAAAGTGCACATATGACCAACACTCAAGCACTCCTCATTTTGCAGTAGGTGACACTGTTTGGCTCTCTGTGCCCACTGCTGGAAAGTTGGAACCTCGATGGGAAGGAGGTTGGGTGGTGAAATCGATCAAGAGCTCGCTCAATGTTGAAATTCAGGATAGCAACCGATCCAAAATTGTGCACGTCAACCGGCTACGACATAGAATTCAACCAGACATTTCTGAGGTTCAAGACTTGGAAACAGCAACCACACCATGTGAACAATCATGGAACCCACCTGGAGTTGACCACATCACAATCCTCCCACCTACTGAAATGCCACAGAGACGTTACCCCCAAAGAGAGCATCATCCACCAGAACGTTATGGAACCTAAAGCTCGGGACGAGCTTTTATAAAGGGGGAGCGTATGTAGGCTAGTTGCAGTTGCACTGAACTTGTAATTAGTGACTCATTGTAATTAGTGATGATTGCATAATTAACACTGATAGACACCTTGGTCACTGTGGACTTTATATGTACATACATAGATGGATGTGTTGATGTGATCATGTGACTAAGCTTGGACAGGTTGTCGTTGTAATTTGTCTTGTCAGTTATAAAACTTAAATCCTAAGAGATCTGTTGAGTCTTACATTTATGTTTACAGTTTACCACAATTTGATATTTTGATCTGAATTATAACATTTCAGAAGTGTGAATACATATATGCATGCTAACACAATACATGACCATCACAATGAATATGAACACATATACAGCACATTATAACAAAGAGAGAAAACACCATGCAGAAACCAATAAATGCGACAAAAAATGACAGCAGATTGAAGTAAAAAACAACAACAAGGGAATGGCAGGGTGAAGTCCACCATGAAAAAAACAGTCCCTCTTTGTGACACACAGTGGTACAGATTAAAAAATTGCATTTTTCCATACTAACCATAAACAAGAAAGCTAAAACATACTTTGAAGTTGATGCTCTGCTTACTCACTGCACAGCTAATTATAGCGGAGACAAAAAATATTCCAGTTCCGTTAATATTCCATTGGCATTTCTGAGCAAACCATTTCAACGTCATTCAAATGCTGTTAAATAGAGACCCCATTCCAAAGGCGAAGAATCTTTTTTTCTGCATTTCAAATCGTTCATAGTTCAATATCTCACACTCATTTCTTGCAAACCTCGAGTGTCTCAAGTTAATTAGGGCTTATAGCCAGCTGCTTCTAGTTCATTTGTCGTTCAGCACCCTCTAGCTTCTTCTGTCATTCCTAATGTCATTCTTCAGCGAAAAAGGCCCTCGATATTAATGCCAGCCTCGAAGGAATAGATTAGCAAATAAAGCTGACTGACGAAACGACACTCAACTAGCTCCATACAGACCAAACAAGGGCTACAGCATTTCACTGCACATATTCTGCTGTGCAGGACCAGTCTAGAATTAAACCTTCCAAGTAGCTCTACTATCATCTTGTCAGACTCACGGAACAGGGTAAGCTGTCTGTCATTTCTACAGGTTGAAGCTTTTAGCTAACTTAATTAAACTGACAACCTGGTTTAAGCGTATAGTTTATAAGCTGGTTTGGCTTAGCTTAAGGAAACATGAGCATATTTTAAATTTGAAAGGTAAACTCAAGAGCATAGCTTCGCATAGGCTATGGCTTGGGAAGGACCAGCTTAATGTAGGCTAAGACTTTTCAACACATAGATAATCTTTTGACCGATTAGTTTACTCCTAAATCAAATGATACGCTGACTCAAACTAAGCTATCTAAAGAGTAGGCTAAGTTTGCCAAGGAGTAAGCTAAGCAGTCAAGACTGTCTTAAAAAGTCTTAGCCAATGTTAAGCTGATCCTTCAATCCCCCAAGCTAAACTCCAAGCCCCAACCCAGGCAAAGCTATGCTCATAAGCTATCATTTAAGCCTTAAGCTAAACCAAAGTAGCTAATAAACTGTAAGGTTGTTAGAGCTTAGCAAGCTTTACAAATGAACAGAGTACTAGCCATGTTCCGCATGTCTGATGAACTGACAGCAGAGCTACCTGGGAAGGTTTATCCTAGACCAGTCCTATACAGCAGAATGGTTTCAAAGTGAAATATTGTAGCCATTGCTAGGTCTGCAGCAGATGCTGGAGCTAGTCAACAGTTGTTTCATCACTCAGCTTCATCTGCTCCTCTATTTCTTCGAGGCTGGTATTATTATAGAGGGCCTTTTGCCGAAGAACGAAGATATGAACAGTACTAGAAGTGATAGTCTATCAAACGACAAAGAAACTGGAGAACGAAGCCAATTGAACTTGAAGCACGAGGCTGATGAACGACCACGCAAATGAGGATGAGCAAATTGAACCACGAATCAGTTTGAAATGGAATTTTTTTATTTTTAATTCTACCAAAAAATTATCCGGAGTATGGAATGGAGTCGTTATTTCATGGTATTCGAACAACATTGGCCTACAGAATATTAATACATGCAGCTGGAATGTTTTTTGGCTCCTACATGTACTATAAGTGCACACTGCTGGCATGACTAATGCCACATATACAGCTGCTAGATTAAGGTGGACATGCATAGGGGGATGATATCGTCATATTGTGGACGGTTCACAATATAACAATATGGAAGCAATCTTAAACTTCGACCTCGACTCCAATCATCAATGGGCAGCAGCGACTACAGATCCAGCTGGACTAAAATTACGGCAGTTGTGGATGAGAAGTTATTGCTATAGCTATGTATAGTAACATCTATAACTAACATACAGCTGCACTGGTTAGCAAGCTATCCCTATCAAACATAGTAACATCTATAACTAACATATAGCTTCACTGGTTAGCAAGCTATCCCTATCAAACATAGTAACATCTATAACTAACATATAGCTGCACTGGTTAGCAAGCTATCCCTATCAAACAAGTCTCACCACTAAAAACTAGCTAGCTACAGCACCACAAGCTAGTAACAACTTTTACCTAACTATGAGCTACACCCCAGTGCTCTAATCTGATTGGTTGGAAAGCCACTACATGAGTGGGTGAACATGAAGAAAAGTTGATTGTGGGAGTTAGGGAGTTTCAGTTCCTGGGGTTCCTCTCCAGCAAGGGCTGCTATAGAGACCTAAGGGCAAAGGAAAATGTGTGGAAGAAGATTGCTAGAGATGTAAGTGCAGGAGTATACGGTGGCTACTGTAAATTATCGGGTCATACTTACCACAGATATAATGCTATAATGTACATTGGCGGAGGAGTGAGAGTTATGGATTGTGTGAGAAAATGGAAGAACTTGAGAGACCACTTGATGTAAAAAGGAAAAATGATGCTGAGTTTTGGAAAAGCTCCACCCTCGAGGATAACACACTGTGCATTTGCCCATAGATGTAACTGGATATAGAATCATTATCATCATAAAGCAATGCATGCACAAGTGAAGGATGTATAGGAAGCATGCACAAGGTAAGGGGTCGTTAAGTAGGTAAGGTCCATACATAGCATTGGGATACATATATATGAGTCTGTAGTTAGTTAGGTTAGCTCTGTATTCTCTATCTCCCCCCAAGCAGAGGCTCGGGTTCTGCTGAGGAGTGATTAGTAACCCAGACGGTCTACGGGCTTTGGGCCTCTCTTGCTTCTTCTGGGTGACTTCGGTGTGGGCGTGGCTTTCCGAGGAGGTGTGGGCAGGGGGGTCAGGTGGCGCTGCAGCATGGGGGCAGGTCTTACAGGTGTTTTGGCCACCGAAGCATAGCTTGGTCCTGTTGGGTTATCCGATGTTGGCAGGGGGGGCGACGCCGGTGGGTTCTGGGTTGGTTGGCTTATGGTGGCCGGTGGCGTGTGAGGATGTACTGCCGGTTGAGCCTGAAGGTTTGGGTTGGCAGGGGTTGGAGTGGTCGCGCTGTTTGGAGGCGGTTGCGTAGTCCTTGCCACCGGGGCAGATGAGGGCTGAGGGGGGATAGCTGGGCGGTCGGGTGTAGGTGTTGCCTTGGCCGGCACAGGTGATGGTTGGGGTATGATAGTGTGCGGGTTGGCTGAGGTGGTTAAGGGGTCGAATTTCCGAAGGTATCGTCGGTTTCGAGTTGTGAGCCTCCCAGAGCCGTCGGTCCGTACTGCATATTGGTGATACTGCAGTACTTCCACGACCGTGCCAGACTTGTCCCACTTCGTTGGGTGACGTCCAGTCTGATTTTGAATCATGACTGTGTCACCGCAACGGAGTGGGGACAGGCCTTGGGAGTGTTCATCCCATCTGGCACGGCTGGTGACCTGGCGTCTGGACAGCGCACGTTGTCGTAGGTCGAGCCGTGTCGTCCAGTCCTGATGTGGGAGGTATGATGCAGGGAGTCCAGGGAGGAGGTCTCTGGTGGCCCGCCCGAACAGGCATTGTGCCGGGGACATGTTGGTGTCGGCACTTGGCCCGTTCCGATATTGGAGCAATGCGATGTGGAAACTGTCGGATAGTGAGCAGCCTGGGTCTGTGTTACCGGCGATCAGTCTTTTGGTAGTCTTCATGGCTGTTTCTGCCCGGCAGTTAGCGTGCGGGTTGTATGCTGAAGATATGCGATGCAGGACGCTCCAGGCTGCAAGGAAGTCCCTGGTGGTGTGGGATGCAAATTCCGGGCCGCCGTCTGATGTGAGTGTCTCTGGAATGCCATAAGTGGAGAATGTGTCGCGTAGTACTTGACATAGGCCGTCTGCTCCATTGGTGGCTCTTGTGACGACCGGCCAGTTGGAGTATCGGTCCACCAGCACGAGATACGCGAACCCTTCGTGATGGAAGTAGTCCGCGCACAAGTGCTGGAATGGGTACTCTGGGTCGGCTGGTGTCGTTGATGGCATGGCTGGTTGGGAAGGGGCATTCCCATTGCATGTGGCGCATTGTTGCCGTGTTGCTGTGATGTCCTTGGACATGCCGGGCCAATATAGGGAGGTCTGAGCTCTGGCGGTCATGCTGCTTGTGCCTTGGTGGGCAGCGTGGAGAGCGTTGAGGCATCTTTGACGGAGGGCCAGGGGAATTACAATCCGTTCCCCATTGCATACGACGCCGTCTACTGTGGAGAGGTTGTCTATGATGGGGAAGTAGTCCCGGATCAGTGTGGGTAGGTGGTGTCTCGCTTCGGGTGGTCCATCTTCAATGACATCCGTCAGCTGTTGGAGTGCTGGGTCGGATGCTGTGGCAATCTGGAGGGTTTCCCAGGTAATAGGGATGTCGTGGATGGCGGCGCACATGGCGGTGTCCAGTCCATCGGCGTTCACTGGTAAGGATGAGATGTGGCATGTTGGGATGGCTGATGGGTCCACCAGGGATGTCTCGGAGTGGTGGTCATCCTGGAGGTGCAGCTTGGCCGGTGAGCGGTTGCCTGAAGGGTGGCGGGACAGAGCATCACTGGTATGGTTTCGGATCCCCGGGATGTAGACCATCCGGAACTTGTACGGTAGTGTCTTCTCTTTCAGGTTCCGGAGGCGGGTGTTATGGATGTCCTCGAGTGAGCGATCTCCGAAGATTTTGAGCAGTGGCTTGTGGTCCACTGCAATCTGGAGGTCACTGCACCCGAGGACAAAGTGGCGTGCTTTTTCTAGGGCGTCAGCGACGGCGAGGGCCTCTCCTTCTATGGGGGCATATCTGGACTCGGCGGAGTGGGTGAATCTCGAGCCGACCTGTACTACTTTCCATCCCTCTTGGCAACAGAGGATTTCGCGGGATGGGCACTGGCAATGTTTTTGAAACAGCCAGTACCCGATCCCGTCCTTACTCCAGTCCGTCGCCAGGCAGGTGGGTCGGCTCTTGTCGTAGATGGTGACGCCTTCAGCAATCTGCTGGCAGATGGTGGACTTGGATAGGTCGAAAGCACGTTGTATCTGGTCATTCCAAAGGAATTTGTTTGTTGGCTTCAGAAGGTCCCGGAATGGCTGCATGGTAGGTGCCATGGAGAAGGCGTACGCGACGTGGTTGACTAAGCCAAACCATGCGCGTACGTCTGTGATGTTCTTGGGGGTCGGGAATCCCGTGATAGCCTCGAGGTACTTCTTTGATGGCCTGACTTCTGATGGGGTAATAGTGAACCCGGCAAATTCCACCTCGTCCTATGCAAAGTGGAACTTGCGCGGGTTCAGTGTGATCCCGTTGAGGGCGCAGATGTCCAGCCATTCAGTGGCTTGATGGAAGGCCTCTTCGATTGAGTCGCTCCATAGCAGGGCGTCATCAATACATTTGGTCTTTCGACCGATGTGTGAGATGATGGCGTCATACCTCGCAGTATATGCGTCCCCTGAGGCGATGTAGCCTTGTGGGGCGGAGCAGTATGGATATCTGCCCCAGGGGGTAATAAAGGTGGTGTAGTGTCGATCTTCTGGCGAGAGGGCAACTGAATGGTAGCCGTTCCAGGCGTCAAAGATAGTTTTCTTGGTGTTGCCTGGAACGGCTCGTGCCTGGTGGAAGGGGGAGGCGCAGTGGTGTGTCTCTCTTGTGGCGTGACGGTTCAACTCCTGAAAGTTGATGGTCCGCCTCAGGGACCCGTTCTTCTTGGTGCATATCACCATGCGGTGACACCAAGTGTCCGGGGTCCCCAGGGGGACTTTCTCGAGTACTCCGAGTCGAACATCGCGGTCCAGTCCTGCCTTCACCTCGTCCTGCCAGTGGATGGGGACGGTGATGGGTCTGTGGCAGGGTTTGGGGACGGCTGTAGGGTCTATACTCAAAGAGAGTGGTGGTCCGGCCATCATGGGGAGAGGCTGGTGCTCACAAATATTGAAGGAGCTGGAGGCGTAGAGCTGGAGGAGATGTTGCTCCAGTCGTACTCTGTTGTCCGGTGTGGCAGGGTATGGAAGTTCCGTGGGGCATGGTGGGGGCGGTGCTCTAGGTGGGCATGAGCATGGTCGCCGAGTCTGGTCGCTCGTGGGGTAGTGGTCGCTGGTTCGGGGCGGTTGGTCTCCCGGTCACCTCTGGGTGGGCAAGGGGATGTTGGATGGTTGAGTCACCTGGGTGATCTGGGCCGCGTTGTTGCAGTGCCTGGTAGATCGGTTGGAGGGTGATCCTGACGGGAAGTTCCTTGGGATCAGGTCCAAGTCGGCCAGTGTGGCCATGCTGAGGTAGATCTGGGATGCCTCCGAGCTGAAGTAGACCATCTGGCGCGTCTCCGCGCCGGATGGAATCTGGATGCGCAGTAGGGCTGCCCCGAGGATGGGGAGGTTGTTACCACTGGCTGACTTCATCGTTAGATTGACTGGAATGAGGTCGGTTGGCAGGATATAGAGGTTCTTCATAAGGTCCGGGCCTGCCAAGCAGCTTTGGCAGCCGGTGTCCGCGAGTGCTGTGGTAGAGATGTGTCTGGACTCTCTGGGCAGTGTGTGGCCGTGGGCTCTGAAGTCCTCCACATGGGATGACACCAGGATTTGGATCACGGGTTGTGATGGGGAGCGTTGTTGCACCCAGGAGCTGGTGTCCCTCTGCCATGTTTGGTGTTGCAGGGTGCCCTCGGACATTCCTAGAGCTGTTTCTGTGAGGGCTAACTCGTGTTCAATTCGCTGCCAGCATACCGAGGCTGTGTGGTGTTGACGGCCGCATGAGGTGCAGGTGGTGCCAAAGGCCGGGCAATGGATGCGACGGTAGGCAGTCCGCTCTTGCTCCCCGTGGCCTCGTTGGCCGCAGTAGGTGCATGGGCCTTTGGGCAGTGTGGGATGTGGTTTGGTTTGCTGCTGTGGACGGGTAGGATTGATGCCACGTCCCCTGGATGTGGTTGGGGAAGGCTGTGTAGGGGGTGGGCGTTGTTGCCTCCTGTACTGAGAGGTCACAGCCTCAGCAGTGTGGTCATCCAGGGCGAGTGTGCTACTGGGGGTGGTCATGGTCATGGCAGACTTCTTACCCGTGGCCCTCACTTCGATGAAGCGGATGGTGTCCTCTACACACATGTCCTGGTCCGGGTGCTTGAGGAGATCCTCCTGGATCTCAGCATCTGCTAGGCCTATGCATAGCTGGTCAGCCACCCGCTCCTCACCTTGATTCACTACTCCGTCGCAATCAGGGCACTTCTTGAGGAAGCGGCAGACCTCGGCTTGTCCCCGGAGGCGTGCCGCGAATGCCCTGATGGGTTCTGAGCGATCTTGGGTCATCCTCGATAGGGTGACGCGAGCCACCTTAGTGTTCTCGGCTGTCACGGCTAGGGATTTGATCACTGCCAATAGGTCTTCCTCAGTCATCCCTTCGATGGGTAGGGGACCGATCGCGTTTCGTGTGACGTCACGCCGAAGCTTCGCGTCACAGCATTCCAGGAGTTGTATTGCCAGGTCCTGGCCCTCAATGTGAACTGATGTGACATATGATCTCCACCTTTGAAGGAAATAAGTCCATGCCTCAGTGGTCCCTCCAGATGTTAGTTCAGGGCGTCTGACCGCGACTGGTTTTGCTCTGGGGGTGGCACGGTGGTTTAATGCGTGGGTCGTGAGGAGCACTGGTGCTAGGATGGGGCTTGTGCCCTCTGGGATCACCCATTCGCAGCCGTGGAATGGGCATTTAATAGCCATGATGGGTGGGTGGGCTGCAAATAGAATTCACTCTTTTGCTCAATTTCGACTTGCTGCCAAATAGTAGAGGTGGCTAATAGAGACTACTCAAAGGACTATTCAAATTCACTTGTGCATGCATCGAGGATAACACACTGTGCATTTGCCCATAGATGTAACTGGATATAGAATCATTATCATCATAAAGCAATGCATGCACAAGTGAAGGATGTATAGGAAGCATGTGCAAGGTAAGGGGTCGTTAAGTAGGTAAGGTCCATTCATAGCATTGGGATACATATATATGAGTCTGTAGTTAGTTAGGTTAGCTCTGTATTCTCTACACCCTATGTATCTAGGAGGCTCCATTTCAAAGCAATGGAGTTCAGCAATGATTCAGTTTGGAATGTTGAAGTTTTGATCACATCTGTTACATATATACCTACAGTACTATGTGTCTTTTTCTTTCAAGAACAGCCTCCAAGGATAGCAAGACCATTACAGAGGCTACAGAGAATGAGGATACCCACTTCACTATGGAGGCCAATCAGGACCAAGACAATCTCTTGGAAGGAAGGTAACTACATGGATTCTCTTTAGATATGTTTTGTGGTTTGAATCATATTGTAAGATCCAGAGCATTCCAGGCTTGCCACTCATTAGCATGCTACAAGCTGGCCAACCTCTCCCTCCAAATCTCCTCCCCAGACTACACCAAGGCAAACTTCATGCAAGAGGAAGCTGATGTTGCACTTCTGCAGAAACTTGGTGCGCTAGTAATAGGACCGAACAGAGACACTTATCTAGACACCCACTTCTATCTAGAAATAACATCCCACCTGAAGAGGCATCTAGGCAGAACACTGTGGCGAAAATTATCCAACACCAAAGCAGTTGCCAATCTGTCATCATCACTCGAGCTATCTATTTCATTCTTCTTGTTTCCTATAGTGCACTCATATTGAAGTTATTTGGTTGTGGTTGAGGTAAGTGGGTGGAGAAGATATTTGCTAGGGTCCAAGTTCACATGGCTCAACTCTGCCATCTACGTGTATGATGAACAAAGATATCACGATGTGTAGCATCACAATGTGAAGGTTAAATAGCGACATATTCAGAACCAGGCTTAACCCTAAACAATAATTACACCCTACAGCACAGGCCCCCCAAAAATGTATGTACTGTTTCCGTTGGGCTTACGTTCAATGCACAAACATTTAATATGAAATGCTCGAGCAATGCTCGAACCATTATTTAATTATCCAAAACACGCAATCAACATTTAAGGTAACCTACACTACATGTTCGAGAGGGTGCGTCAAGTCAGTCAGCCTTCAGTTTATTGGATTGTTGCATTTTGTTGTAGCTTCTACCTCTGTGAATGGCTCTTAGATGAACTCAGGCTGCTACCTTCGCTAGTATAATACTAGGTAGAACTCCAATGTTTGTAGCTCTAGTGCCTGCCTATGGTAGTGACCCAGCCTTCACTTCAGTGTAGGCCTATAGTAGTGGCTCAGCCTTCACTTCGGTAGGCCTATAGTAGTGACCCAGCCTTCACTTCAGT